>CM077237.1:11887192-12262192 GCA_039654775.1 Spinibarbus caldwelli
ACAACTAGAGACAATCACATTTCTAATTTTTCATCTTTCAAGATGCCTAGTTATTTTTTTTTTTTGTGAATGTCAACATAATGTAATATTACAGTGTCAAATACCAAAGTAGTAACAACAGAAGGATCCTATACTGTTACTGTACTGGTATTTCAGTTGTGGCGTAAAATTAAGCATGGGCAAACTATACACAGTAAAAAAAAAAAAAAAAAAATTCCGTAAAATTTACAGTAAAAAAACGGCAGCTGTGGTTGCCAGAATTTTACCGTAAAAAAAAAATACGGTAGCAACGTTTTAGGGTTTACAGATTTAACTTAAATTTACAATTAAAAACCATATTTCTTTAACTGATGCAATGTTAATATACCAATCTACTGAAGTTCTGAAATCTGTTTTGTACATACACTGATAGCCATCAAAATCAGGTGGTGCTGAGAAAGTCACAGGATGAACCAAAGCTCACCACAAGCAGCTTTTCCACAAGCTGAGAAGGCCAATACTAAAGGGAAAAAAAAAAAAAAAAAAAAAAAAAAAAAATATATATATATATATATATATATATATATATATATATATATATATATATATATATATATATATATATATATATATATATATATATATATATATATTTATTTATTTTTTTTATTTTTTTTATTTATAGAAGGTGCACAATGTCATTCACACAAATAGTATACACCATCATGGTGACACTCATAAAACTGAAATATGTGCTAGAGAATTAACTTTAAAACACCATAAGAAACAAATATGAACACACACGCCCACAGAGAGTTGCGGTCACACCTAAACACCACCTTGCATGACTAACTGCAACTGGATGAACCAGAATTCCGTGAAAGCAAGACCGAGTGTGGAAAAAAAGGGCAAGAAGTTGTGCTGTAGTTGGAGCACAAACAGATGAAACAAGGAGCACAGTTCCTGAGAATTGTTATCCTGTAGAGAATGCAGTTTTGTTCAGATGGGACAGCATACCACAGGTGTTGGTATGAGTATGGCATGCTCAGGGGTGAGGTGTGGGCTGGGTGGGAAAGATATCAATAACGATAACCATTTACTAATAAACAAAATTTTTTTTTTTTTTAAAGACACATACATATGCATTAACTGTATAGAAGATGGAGAGAGAGCATCTCCATGAGGAGAGCAAACAACACTGCACATATTAATAACAGTTAATATTTTTTGTAGGCTCCACTTTTGACTGCCCTTGTTGTGTTATGTACACATCACAAACATACCTAGACAAAACTAGGGATGCACTGATCAATACTCATATCAGGTATTGGCTCCGATACTGCCATTCGTGTCGGATCGGGGATCTGTCAGACAGGGCTGATCCAAATCCTATATTGTGAGCACTATTGTGTGTTACTGTTAAGCCACACAAAAGGCATAAATGCATTATTAAGCACATTAAGTTTTCGTGCACTATATTCCAAGTCTTCTGAAACCATATGGCAACTTAATGTGAGGGTACATATGAATATTTAAGTCTTTAAAGTTTAAGTAAACTCTTCTCCGCTGCAGCTGTCAGTCATTCTCCATTCAACATTCAAACCCTGGTTGCGTTCAGTTATGACAGACAGCTCAGTAAAACTCTCTCCCAAGATTATTCACTGTTCACACTACTATACTTGATTTGTAGATAAATGTCTATGATTTTGCATAAAAGGACTTTATCTTGCTGGAGTTTGTTGTTGTTTTTAAATCATGCTACTTGTTACCGGGAGTCTGTTAAAACAAAACATGGGAGTTAAAAAAGACTAAATTGCTTTTAACATGCACACTAACCGAAATGTAAAACTGTTAAAAGAAAAGGCTCAAACTGTTGCACAAATTTAATACCCTGCACATCAATATCTCTTCCCTTTGCGCTTTGAATAATGCGAAGTGCTACATGCTCTGACTCTGTGTTGATTCAAGTGCATCATTCTGCGCACCAGATGCCCATACTATAAGCACTTTGTGCCGCACGGTATTTGTTTTTTCCTATCTATCATATTTTGTTGCCTCATTAAAAAATGCACTATACATTTAAAGCAGATGTGTTTTAATTTTATAAGTATATGTTTACATATAAACATTGTTTTTCATGGATGGATTTTATCACATATAGCAATGCGTAACATTTTACCAGAATTAGTGCTACAATTTTATTTGTTCCACACTAAATGTTTTTTTTTCTCTCTAAATGTTTGGATTTATACAATACAATAACTTTTGCTGCTGAATTATCCACTAATCAAGTTTATAATATTGTCAGAATTGTGGGGGGGGGGGGGGGGGGGGGGGGGGGGGGGCGGGGGGATACATGAAACTTTCATATATTTTAGATTCATTACATGTAAAGTAAAACATTTCAAAAGTATTTTGTTTTAATTTTGATGATTAGAGCTTACAGCTCATGAAAGCCAAAAATCCAGCATCTCAAAATAGAATATTTCCTAAGATCGATCAAAAAAAGTATTTGCAAAACAGAACAAAAGTTCGGGTTCTTTAAAAGTGTTCATTTATGCACTAAATACTTAGTCGGGGCTCCTTTAGCACAAATTCCAGCATCAGTGAGGTGTGGCATGGAAGCGATCAGCCTGCAGCACTGCTGAGGCACTATTGAGCCTTCAGCTCGTCTGTATTGTTGGATCAACTATTTCTCATCTTTCTCTTGAAAATATCCCATAAATTCCATATGGGGTTCAGGTCAGGCATTTTGGTTGGCCAATCAAGCACAGTAATATCATGGTCAGCAAACCACTTGGAAGTGTGTTTGGCACTGTGGGCAGGTGCTAAAGTCCTGCTGGAAAAGGAAATCAGCATCTTCATAAAGCTTGTCAGCAGATGGAAGCATAAAGTGCTCCAAAATCTCCTGGTAGACGGCTGCATTGACTTTGGACTTGATAAAACACAACGGACCAACACCAGCAGATATCACGGCACCCCAAATCATCACTGACTTCGGAAACTTCACACTGGACTTCAAGCAGCTTGGATTTTGTGCTTCTCCAGTCTTTCCCCAGACTCCAGATCTTGATTTCCAAATGAAATGCAAAATTTACTTTCATCTGAAAAGAGGACTTTGGACCACTGA
Source organism: Spinibarbus caldwelli (assembly GCA_039654775.1). Classification (NCBI taxonomy): domain Eukaryota; kingdom Metazoa; phylum Chordata; class Actinopteri; order Cypriniformes; family Cyprinidae; genus Spinibarbus; species Spinibarbus caldwelli. Next base: position 11,890,302 of record CM077237.1, read on the forward strand.
GCAACAGTCCACTTCTTTTTTCTCCTTAGCCCAGGTAAGATGCTTCTGACGTTGTTTTTGTTTCAGAAGTGGCTTGGTAGCCCTTTTCCTGAAGATGTCTGAGCGTGGTGACTCTTGATTCACTGACTCCAGCTTCAGTTCACTCCTTGTGAAGCTCTCCCAAGTGTTTGAATCGGCGAACATTCTCCCAAATCCCTGTTGCTTGTGCACCTTTTCCTACCCAATTTCTTCCTTCCAGTCAACTTAGCATTTAATATGCTTTGATATAGCACTCTGTGAACAGCCACCCCTTTCAGTAATAACCTTCTGTGACTTACCCTCTTTGCGGACAGTGTCAATGATTGTCTTCTGGACCATTGCCAAGTTAGCAGTCCTCCCCATTATTGTGGTTTCAAAGAACAAGAGATACCTGGAATTTATACTGTAGGGATGGTCAGTTAACGAAACTCAAATGAAAATATTCTAATATTTTGAGATACTGGATTTTTGACTTTCATGAGCTGTAAGCTCTAATCATCAAAATTAAAAAAAAAAAAAAAAAAAAAAAAACTTTTTACTTTACATGTAATGAATCTAGAATATATGAAAGTTTCAGTTTTTGAAGTTACAAAAAAAGATGAACCTTTTCACGATATTCTAATTTGCTGAGATGCACCTGTATGTATGTATGTATGTATGTATGTATGTATGTATGTATGTATGTATGTATGTACGTACGTACGTACATACATATGATTATATATACACACACACACACACATATACATAGTACATTGCGAAAGAGTGATTATCAGTTCCACACAGAGAACTGCACTGGTATTGGATCAGTATCTGTATCGGCCAATACTAAACCCCAGGTATCGGAATCCATATCGGATGTGAAAAAGCAAGATTGGAGCATCCCTAGACAAAACAAGAACTAAAACTTGGACACACTGGTACACCTTGCATGAAAACAAGGGCTAAGCACACACACACACCAGAACACACACACACACACCTTTCACTTGTCATTATATATTTTTTTTTATATTCATATAGGATGTTTGACCTAATGTTGAATACTTTGATTGGATGGTCAAGACATCCAGTATATAACTGCATGAATCTGTGGTATATGACCCAACTTCCTTAAAGTTTAGAATGTTATGGTAGTACACTGGCTCTGTGTCTGCTTGCTCATTCTCCATTCTGCACTGCTGCTATACACCACAGTGGTTGGTGCACTGGTTTCCAATTGGCGATCAATAGCATAAAGGCTACAGATAGTCTACCAAAAATGTAATCTAACAATCACTTATTATCATAACAATCACTCATTTCCTCTACCCTAGGGTAGTGGTCCAACAAAGTGCGATCCACTGGTCCTCCAGGTTAGGGGTTGGGCACAGGGCTAACAAGCCAGTCCCCTTGTTATGGTACTGTTATGGTACAGTGATAACAATACTGCTAATGGATAAAGATGTCAGTGGCTGTAAAGAAAGTACACCTCTAAAACCTTTGCATAGCCTTCCTAAAGATCCGAGCATCAGAAATTCTTAGTATATTTTTAATAATGTGCCTGGGTGACAAAGTTAAAGCTTTCCTTTTTTTTTTATACACATCATAAACTGTTTTGTGAATTATTCCAAACATGCTGCTGGTTTTTCAAACATATTTTATTTAAAGATAAAGCAGTGCCAAGCATTTTGTCCTCAGAGGCAACAAAGGCAAGTATTTTTATTTTTAATCTTACAGCGTGTTTGTAATAAACATCAATTAAGTCATCAAGTGTGTTGCTGATAAATGTAATTTCATTAACTTACTTAACCTCCAGCATCTTTTACATGTACATTTAGTTATTTAGCAGACACTTTTATCCAAAGTGACTTACAAAAGAGGACAATAGAAGCAATCAAAACCAACAAAAGAGCAACAACGTACAAGCGATATGGACAAGTCTCAATTAGCCTAACGCAAGTACTTGTTGATTATAGGAATGATTTCACAGTGACACGTGATCTCACGGAGACTCGCGAAAAACAAATGGACAATAATAGCCTTTGTCAGCTGGCTCTCCTGGAATGTGTTCTGTTTCACAGTGAAAAACAAAGTATAAAAAGGCATATGGGTTGATGTTCTCTGCTTTCTTGTCTACGGCTGCCAAGTTCCAGCTATAGAAGCATGCAACATCCGGTAGGTGACGCTTGCTCACTCTGATTGGCTATGGCGGGTTTCACGTCAGAGGCAGCCCGAACGAGTCGTAAAATATCAAATATGTTTGATATTTACGATTTGAGTTCGGGGATGCTCCATCTCGATCGAGAGCAGATAAATAATCGTAATGACACCATACAATAGAGGATTTTCTGGACAAAAAATTGTTTGCGACAAGCCTCGAATCGGGCCACAACCCCAGATCTTTCGGGGGTGCAAATCAGGCTTAAAATCGGCCTTAAAAATGGTCTAGAGTGCAGCCAGCCTAAGAGTAATACAACATTTGAATCTGTAAAGGGCCTATTTTTATTTGAGTACACTCACAATATCAACAAAACACTGTGCTTTTGTAAAATTAAGAAAATAAACAGGCTGTGCTTTCAGCCGTCTCAGTCTCCATGTATATCTTTTTGAAAAACCTCACTAAAATGAACAAACTCCGCAAACACTTGACACACAGACATGAAAGATATATCTAGGACTGGGTGACATAGCTAAGAAAAAACGTATCAATGATATAATGTTTCATATCGTTCGGTATCGATAATTATTGAAATTTTTTATAACCTTTTTTAAAACAAAGCGCAATAGAAAATTTTTTTAAATTTAAGCACTGTGTTTTTAATTTACCCAATTTGAGACAAACAATTTTTTTTTATTTGTTTGTTTGTTTTAACAGTCAAACACTAAATAAAATTAAAACAAATATCTCCCTTCTTATGCGTTATATGCAGATTAAATAAGTCTTATGGAAACTTTTGGCTTGTCTCCGAGGCCACAGGAGGGCACAATGAGCAAAACAATGCAGCGTATTAAATTGTCAATGCAATGAAATAATTGTCCATAAAAAAAAACAAAAAAACGTGCATAACGTCTAAATTAACATATAAATCAAATATAATTTTGTAAACTGCATAAACAATTATGAACAAAACAGCATCATGTATTTATGCATTGCATAAAAAAAAGAGCTGAATCACCGATCACACAGATTGCATTTGAAAACATATGAGATGCAGTGAAAAGGAATAAACCTCCACAAATTTGCGACATGTTTTCTAAACGTTTAAACCGTTTTAACTTTGCATGGCTTTCTATACATCTCGTGTTACACACGAGTGCAGCAGCTGTATTTGTCCGTCTAAAAATGCTCTGTGTGAATGGCTTTGTTTCGGTTTTAACCTAATCAAGATCTTCTAAGCATTGAGCTCCTATATTTCTCTAATATTTTGAATGAATAACAGCAGTGATGTGTCTCATGGGCTAGACTAACAAAACATTAAAATGCAACGTCACTTACATCATCGCATCTCGCGCGCCACTGATGACACTCCCTGACACACACCTAACATTCCACTTACCATTTTTGCATTCAAATGCAATTTTTTGCATTTTAAATTCGACTAATATTATTTTTTTTATTCACAATCTCCTCATCACAGGTAGGCACAGCACTCATGTTCATGTTTGCGTGTGCTGTCTGCATCACTCATAGCACGTGCCTATATCGTGTGCTATATCGAACATTTTTTTCTATCGTTATCGATGGAGCACTGTCGATAAATAGACACCGTTTTATCACCCAGGCCTGGATATATCTATAGAAAGCTTGAAATGTCTACTTTTAAATGAAGTCTTATCGAAAACAAATATTCTCTGATAAATTAATCAGTATGAAGCCAATGCGATGTACAGTCTTTCCCATCTGAGCTCATTATCTGTAATGTGATCACACCCACGAACAGCTCGCACCCTTCATATGCTAAATATCCACGTGAGATGCGCAAACATGTAAACGCCCATATCAGTTCCATAAACAAGGATTCTTCATGTTCATCTCGGCTACTTTTCATTTTTAGAAGACGCGCTGTGAGGAATAAGCGATGCAATGCATGGCTTGAGCCAGTGGAGGAGATCACTTACATGAGTAAGTGTTTTATTGCTTGCATTAGTTATTGTGTTATTGTGACAAACTTGTACACATTTTACTAGACTTTTTCCAAAGTATAATTCCCGAATAAATGTATAATCAAGTGAAACTTTTTGTAGTATGTTTCATTCAGTGCATCTAAATGTCTCATGACACCAGGATGTTTTTTTTTTTTAATGTTCTATAAAATATAAAACATCATATCAAATCTAAACATCATATCAAAATATAAAACCTCAAAATCATATTTATTTATTTAGAAGTTATGAGTGGCCAATATTTGTGATTGCTAATGTAATAATTTAGTTGCTCCTATATCAACATGCTAACAGGTTTTTTTTTTTAACTAGATACCTTGAAGACACAACTGTTTTCCTCTGAGAGTGCTGTACCAACATCAGGGCCCGTATTCACAAAACATCTTAAGGCTAACAGTAGCTCCTAACTTGTCGATTTAGGAAAGAATCTTAAAAATAGTGGTCGTGTCAGTCCTAAATTTAGGACTCCTAATTTTTTGTTTTAAGAGTATTTCACAATGTGTTTTAGCGCTAAAACTAGCTCCTAAATCTGTGAAACGTTAGGAGTAGTGAAGAGGACTTCTACGTCACTAAGACCAACTCACAACTATCCTAAAATGGCTGTTTCCGGAAATCTGCCTCGGAATATAAACATTTTAGAAACATTTGATGATAATGAGCTTTTAAAAAGGTATCACCTTTGGGTTTGGAGGTTATCCTATCTCCAAATTTTCCTTTAATTGTATTAGGGGTGACCCCGAATAGTTGAAGATTTGATGCTTCGTTAGGAGGAGCCTGATTCGACTACCAATCTCACAGTCGAATATTCACGGGGTGGTATGACCATGTCATTTTGGCTATATGGTGGTGCTCAATGTCTGATTTCACATAGAACTACCGGTTTTCTCCCAATAAGTTAATATACAGCCTATTAAGATAATGCTGTAAATAAGAATCTGAAAAGAAAGAAACTTTAAATATTTTAATGTGTGAATAAATCCAACCACCCCTATAGATTTAAGTTTCACTTTCCATAATCCGTGACCAACAGAGGAGCATCTTGGCGGTAGGGTTGTGACGGTGAGGAAATTTTCCCACCGGTTAATCGACGTGTGACAACACTGGTATCACCGTGGGGGCGGGAGTAGTTTTCCCTCTTTTCCTCACTTTCCTTCCATTTTAAATAGCATGTAAAAGTGCCGTGTGCATTTTACTTTCACTTTCAAATTAGCGCAAATTCGGCGTCAATTGCCTGAATTCAATTCAAGCAACAACAAAATACAACATAGAACAGAACTTTTGTTAACAAAACATAAAAATACACCATGCTATACACCTAATATAAAACAACAAAACTTAGAGTTTAGGTATACAAAATTGAAGATCAGTAAACACTGTGGAAATAAATAAGAAATGTATGTTTATTAGCAAAACAAATAAGAAAGCTTGGTGACACGGCATACTTGATGTAAAATAAAAAAAATAAATAAAAAAATACAGTTTAAATAAAAATCAGCCAACACTGTGGAACCAAATAAATAAGAACCGAATGTAAAAAAAATTAAAAAAACCCTTCCAGTGTCACCTTAGATAAATTGCAGAAGCCAACAGGCTTTTCCAATTCCTAAATATTTTTAAAACAGGCGCTTTTGCATGTCGATTTGAAACTCTTCTGCCATCGCCTTGTCTCACCTCACTCTTCTTGTCAGCTTCTCACGTGAGAAATGAAATCTGATCTGTGATGCGACTGTCGTTCGGCACGCTGCATTGAGCAGCTGCATTCAGTTTTAATTGTAGTAAACTAAATGATTTTTATTATAAAAAAAAAAAATCAAAACGAGATCTATATGAGATTAAATCCCACTGATAAAAATCCTGCTGTCAAAAAATGCTTCATTCTACTGTTCAGCGCGCTCAGCTCAAAACAAAAATGCAGAACATAACTACTGTCATATACATAAGGTTATAATGACAGTACTATTGTAAAAAGTGTTGTGAATTTTTAGGGTTTCGCTGACATTTAATGTTAACTATCTTTTAATCAAAACATAAAACATTTTTGCATCTGTGAGGCATCCGTTACCTATTTTCTCTGTGTTAACGTCAGTAATTATGACTGTCGAATGTCTTACTTGACTCTTGTTGGTAATGTATTTTGCCCCGCACCCAAACATATGATTTGACTGTCGGCAAGATTCGAAATTTCCGATTCGACTATGAAAATCCTTAGTCGGGGACACCCCTAAATTATATCCTTTTCATTAGCCAGTTGGGCAAGAAGCAACAGCAGTTCTTGCGTCCAGTTTAGTTTTCTCTTTTACTCTTTTTTACTCTAATTAAAAGGCTGTTTATATGCATATCCGCTACAAGAAGCATACATGTAAGAGGCTGACAATTAGCTGAACATATACTTGTTTAATTAGTGACGCTTAGCCTGCATTATAAACTGTTTATTTGAATGTGGCAATTAACATTTTTAAACCTTTATTTGAATATGGCAACATAATATTGTGCTCTACAATATTTCTAGGAATAAAGCTCTGACAGAGACCCCTCCCCTATCAGTCAATCACTGTGTGCATAGTAAGCATGCAGACATCATCCATAGCAACGAGGTCAACCCCGCCCTTACTTTTAGCTTAAGCCTTAGTAAAAGTTTGTCTCAGCAGCTTTGTGAATAGGTTTTAAGAGAAAACTTAGCTAAAAACTTTTACTGCTACTTAGGAGAACTCTTAGTGGTAAGATAAAATGTTTTGTGAATACGGGCCCAGAAGTATAAACTTCAGAAGTATAAACAGCTCCATGACTACTGATGATGGGGTTGTTTTTTTTTTCTTGAAGCCACAGAAAGCAGCAAACACTTTGGAAATATCAGGTATTTACTTGTTTCAACATTTGAACAGGATCTGTTGTCAGCAATGGCACAGAGGTGTGACTGTTCAAGTCTCTGTCTTTAGATCAGTGTGCTCAATGTGTCTTTGACCTTCACTGTGTATATTTTTGATTATACTCCCTTGCACATGGCCTTTCTAACACAAATCATGTCTTACAAAAGTTAAATCAATATATTGTTTTCTGTGAATGAGTGAGCAGGATGATTTTCACATTTTGTAGCAAACACATCCATTTCTCAAAAGTATTGTGAACAAATGTTCTGTAAATGTTTCATGGTATTTCAGTGACTTAACTTTAGTTTTTCACTAACCACGCATAAACGTTCATGCTGCTCACATATTATTGTAGCACAGTTTGTGTTGATTAAAGTGTAATCAGATTTTAGCCATTAATATGTTTAAAATACTGAAAAAAACAAAAATGTCAGGGCATATCAAAACTTCTCCAGGCCCCAAAACCCCCTCAGACCCCAGAGGTTTAACCCGGGCTCATTTTTTTTCTTATCAGTGTGAAAGACACTAAACATACTCCGTCGATTTTGGTCATACAGATAAGTGTTATACATCAATTGAAACTTTGAAGTATTTTTTTCGGGTACACTCACAATAAAAACAAAATGTTGTGGTTTTGGAAAATAAAGAAAACAAACAGGGTGCGCTCTCTGTCTTCGCCATCTCCGCGAGCTGCTTTTAGAAACGCGTCACTAAAATGAACTGTAACTCTGCGAAATCTCAGCACGGAGACATGGGAGTTATATCTATAGAAAGCTTGAAGTGTCTACTTTTAAATGAAGTCTTATCGAAAACAAATATTCTGTGATAAAGTAATCTGTATGAAACCAACACGATGTTCAGTCTTTCCCGTCTAACTCATTATCTTTAATGCAATCCCGCCCCCTCGCGGCTCGCGCCGTTCATATGTAAATATCCACGTGAGACACGTGCGCATGGAAACGCCCAACATAAACAAAGGGCGAGGAGTTCGTTCATCGCGGCTACTGTCCGTTTCTGCAAGAAGACGCGCTGAGTAAAGGCTGGATTTCCCTCAAAAGAAGAACAAGATTTCATCCAGTAGAGGAGATCAATCTGATGAGTAAGTAATGTTTCTTTTTTGCATTAGTTAACGTGTTATTGTGACATAAACAAGAACACATTTACTAGTTAGGTTGTTCCCAAACTACAACATGATGAATGCTAGGCATCTAAGAATGTTTAGACCATGTTTATTATTAATACTCTGTTCACAAATAGATTTTAATAACATGCTAAACAATAATAATTAGTTTCTTAGATGTAAAATATCCTTTTTTATAGTACAAAGCATGTGTGAGTCTATAGCTACAGAATCATATCATAGCCTACTATAAAATCATACATACTAGGCTATATGACAACAAAATCATAGTTGGGTTTTTCCCAAACTATAATTCCTGACTACAATGTTTGAAATCGAGTAAAACATTTTGAATATGAAAGGCAATTCATTGTATTTAAATTGATTACGGCGCGATGATGTTTTCATGCTCTATATAAAACAATAAAATATGAGTGTACACTGTAACATGATCAATGCTACGAGTCTAAGTATGTTTAGAACATGTTTATTATTAATAGCCTATTCTGTTCAGAAATAGATTTTAATAACATGCTAAACAATAATAATTTCTCAGATATAAAATGTCTTTTTTTTTTTTTAATGACAATACAAAGCATGCGTGAGTCTATGGCTACAAAACCTACAGATGCTCCTGATATTAACATGCTCACAAATGTTTTTTTTTGTTGTTGTTGTTGTTTTTTGGTTGTTTGTATTTTAGTGAATCAGGTACCTGAACCACAGATGAATCCTGATGACTTTCTTCAAACTGTTTTCCTCTGAGAGTGCTGTACCAACATCAGATGTTCAACTACACTGATATTCTATGGTAAAACAAGCTCCTTGACTACTGATTATGTTTTTTTCTTCTTGAATCCATGGAAAGAAACAGAAACACTTAAATAACACACGTAAATATCAGGTATGATTTACTTGTTTCACTTGTTGGACAGAATCTGTTGCAGGAATGACTCAAAGTCTGTTCACATCTCTGTGGTCAGTGTGCACAATGTGTCTTTGACCTTCATTATGTATGTTTTGAATATACTGTGTTGTAAATAAAATACAAATAATTTAAACAACCCATTTTTTCAGTCTCCTCACATTCTGTCTTACCTGCCTCAAAGTCACAGTCACACTGATGGGCTATTAGAGGCCATTAGGGGAGGGCCCTTTGTCTCTCAGGGGAGAATCACTTAATATTCAGGGCCATTGCCACTCCCTCGCATATTGGCTTTCAATCACAAAACATGTCCTTAAAAATTTAAATCAATATATTGTTTTCTGTGAATGAGTAAGCAGAATGATTTTCACATCATTTTGAAGTAAATATTCTAGCCTACAAGACTAATTACTCAAAAGTCTTATTCAGAACTATTTAGTGTGGGTTTTATGGCCTTATTTCAGCTACATTTTTTCCCCCAAAACTTACTAACCACACATAATATTTTTTTTTCTAAAAAATGCAAACATGTACATCCATCAGGGTCACATATTATTGTAGCACAGTTTGTGCTGAATACAAACAAATTACATGTTGGTCAATAGTATGTTTTAAGTAGCTGAAATAAGCACAAATATCAGGGCATGTCAAAACATCTCAAGGGCCCCAAAATCACCTCAGACCCCAGGGGGTTAATTCGATTCGGTCAACATCTCATTGCACTTGTGCGATACAGAGAAAATGTATCATCAGTTTCATGTAGACAAGTCTGAAGGAGACTTTTTGCGCTTCCTTTGGTGGAAGGATGGAAACATTAACCAACCAGCTTCTGAGATTCGCATGAAAGTTAATCTATTTGGTGCTGCTTCATCCTCAGGTTGTGCAAACTATGGCTTGAAACATCTTGCAACTGAAAACAGCAAATTGTATACACTAAGTTCACAGTTTGTGCTTAATTATGTAGACAGAGTAATCAGTGTAGAGGATGTAGACCAAGCTTACGGCTACACAAATGTGTCTCCAATAATGAAGCTGTGTTGGAAAATATTCCTGCATCAGAAAAGACCACTGATGTAAAAAACCTTGATCTTGCATTTGATGAGCTGCCTCTAGAAAGAACTCATGGTGTGCAGTGGGAATGTGAATCTGACTGCTTCAAGTTCAAAGTTCAGCTGAAAGATTAACCTGCTTCTCAGCATGGCATATTGGCCACTGTCACTTCTGTCTATGAGCCCTTGGGACTTATAGCACCCATGCTCTTGAGTGGAAAGAGTATATTACAGGAAGTGTATAAGCGTGGCAGTGGATGGGACGATCCTTTGTCAGATTCAGTCTGTGGGAGCGATGAAAACGAGACTTGAATGATCTGCAGAAAATAGATGTACCACGCACATATGCACGTTCTAACTTCAGGAAAGTTGTAAAAGCTGAATTGCATCATTTCTTTGATGCTAGTATTCATGGATATGGTCAGTGCTCCTGAGACTTAAAAATAAGGATGAAGATGTTCATTGTGCTATGGTTATGGCAAAGTCAAGAGTCACCTCTTAAAGCTCTGGGGTCTGAGGGTGTTTTGGGGCCCTGGAGAAGTTTTGACATGACCTAATATTTGTGTTTTCTTTCAGTATCTTAAAATCATATTAATGGCTAAAGTCTGATTACACTGTAATCAGCACAACCTAGGCTACAATATTATGTGGGCAGCATGAATGTACATGTTTGTTTTTGAGAAAACAACATTTATGCGTGGTTAGTGAAAAACTAAAAATTTTAAGTCACTGAAATAAGGCCATGAAACACATACAGAACATTTGTTCACAAGACTTGAGAACAGGATGTCATAGACTAGTTTTTGCTACAAAATGATGTGAAAATCATCCTGTTCACAGAAAACAATATATTGATTTAAATTTTGTAAGACATGTTTTGTGATACAAAAGCTGTATGCGAGGGAGTGACAATGGCCATGAATATTTTGTGATTCACACCTGAGAGACAAAGGGCCATCCCCTAATGGCCTGTGTGACTGTGACTTTGAGGCAGGTAACAAAGAATGTGAGGAGAATAAAAGAAAGGGGTTTTGATTATTTCTATTTCATTTACAACACAGCATAATCAAAATATACACAAAGTTCAAGGACACATTATTGCGCACCTTGATCTAAAGACAGAGACTTGAACAGTCACGCACCTTTGTGCCATCGTTGACAACAGATCCTGTTCAAATGTTGAAAAAGGTAAACCATACCTGATATTTCCAGTGTCTGCTGCTTCTTTCCATGGATTCAAGAAAAAAAATAAATAAATAAAAAAAAAAAGGCAAAAAACACGCCACATCAGTAGTCATGGAGGTTATTTTTCCATATTTTATGTAAAACATTAGCCCAATGAACATCTGATGTTGGTACAGCACTGTCAGAGAAGTGAAGTCTTCAAGGTATCAGGTTACCAAAAAAACAAAAAACAAAAAAACAAAACAAAAAAAACAACAAAAAAAAAACACCTGTTAGCATGTTGATATAGGAGAAACCATATTATTACATTGGCAATCACTAATATTGGCCACTCATAACTCATATAATACACACACAAAAAAAAAAAGATTTTATAGTCATAAGCATGCTTTGTATGTATTATACAATACAATAAATTATATCTGGGAAACTAAATTATTGTTACGCACATCAAACATCTACATATATTCGCAGTGGCGTACCGTGGGGTTTCAGTCAGGGCCTTCAGTAAGCAACCGTAAATTACATGCACACATCTTACACATCTCTGTCACAACTAATGCAACCATATGCATATAATGCACATATTATGCCGCACACAGGCTCTCAACAACAATGACGGCTGATCAACAGTAGGCTAGATTAGGGTGGGTTAAATGCAGAGTAAATTTCTCTACATGGATCAGTAAAAGTAATCCGTCAAATACATGGGTCACTATGCACAATCACATCACTCTAAAATGACGACGCGCCCAAAGCAGCAAAACTGTACAAATGCTGGACCTCCACACACTACAGTATCAATGCACCATGTACACCTCCATAACAATGTGCATGATACAATACTCAAAGAATAAAGCACTCACCTGTCACTTGTAAATGAAGTCCATGGGTCTGTCATTCCATGTCCCTTTACTTGTATTAAAAAGTAAACACGGCCAACAAAATAACTTGTGCTCGGTGCTAGTTGTTAGCCACTCATAACACTCATAGTTGCAATCTTTGAAATGGCACATAAAAACTTTGTTGGCCTTTGTTAGCAAATTCAGTTTGGGTGTAGGTCTTCCTTTCTCATTTATTCTCTTTTGTCTGCAAAAGACGTTTTTGGTAGATTGGCAACAAGATCTGGTGTAGGCGCCGATGACTGCGGCTGTCATTTTCTTTTCGTTGAGTTTCACTTTCGTTCCTTGGAAATCCCTGACTAAAGGGATGGTCTAACGCTGGGGTAGCACTGGGCACGTAGCTAGATCCAGAGGGCGGGCTTTCATTGAACGTCAAAATTTGATTGGCTGATGATTCTGTCACTAATGCTCGTAACAAAACAGATGTGACGTCTTTCAACAAAAGGGTAGCACTATCTTTAGTGCTGGCAGCAGACTTTTTTTTTTTATGTAGGATATTCCAGTTCAACCTCAACGAAACTAATCATAGGCAATTTTGTGGACATTACACAAATGAAAATGATACCTAAATAATCAAAAACGTTTTTCACACAATTTTATTTTTTATAGGGCCAGCAGAGATGGCCCTGCTGCCCCTTACGGCCCACCATAGTATATTCGCATATCACAGTAAAGTTTTGTCTAAACATTCTTAGACTATCATTCAGTGCAACAGTGTAAACACCATTACTTTTATATTGTATTGTTTTTTATTTTATAGAACATTAAAAAAAAACATCCTGGCGTCGTGAGACATTTAGATGCAATGAAATGAAAGATGCTTCATAATGTTTCACTTGATTATACATGTAGTCAGGAATTATAGTTTGGAAAAAGTCTAACTAGTAAAATGTGTAGCCTACAAGTTATGTCACAGTAACACAATAACAACTTACGCAAGTAGGCTAATAAAAATAAATAAATAAATAAAAGGCTTATGCAAATGATCTTCTCCGCTGGATCAAGCCACCGCATCTCATCGCATTCTTCTTCTGAGGTAAATCAAAAGCTTATTCCTCTCAGCACGCCCTCCAGAAAAGACAAGTAGCCGAGATGAACTTGATGAAAAGACTTGCTACTTTGTTTACGGAGATGATGTGGGCGTTTGCATGTCCGTGCGTCTCACATGGACGATTGTAACATCAAAAGTGTAAGTAGCTCGTGGGCATGATCACATTAAAGATAATTAGCTCAGACAGAAAAAACTGGACATTGCGTTGATTTCATACGGATTACTTTATCACAGAATATTTGTTTTCGGCATGACTTACTTTGTTTAAAAGTAGACACTTCAAGCTTTCTATAGATATATCTCTCTTATCTGTGTGTCAAGTATTCGATGAGTTTTGGTTCATTTTTGTGACGCGTTTCAAACTGAAGATCACGGAGACCAAGGCGGCACAAAGCGCACCCTGTGCATTTTCTTTATTCTACAAAAGCACAAAGTTTGTGTTATTATGAGTGTATACAAATAAAAATAGGGGTTATCAGGAAGAAATGCCACAAAACGTGCCGGTGCGTTTGTCGACCCATGAGGGTTAAACTTACAATGGTCCCTAGATTGGAGCTAGCTGCAGTTGTTTCTGTTGAGGTAAGCAGTGTGCTCAAGAAAGAATTGGATTATACAACTATCAAAGAGACATTCTGGATAGGTTCTAAAGTAGTGCTGGGATACATAAGCAATGAAGCATGTAGATCTCATACTTTTGTTGCAAATAGAGTGCAATGGAGGAAAATTCCACTGGCCATGTATCTAGGGGTCTGACCGTGAAGGAACTTCTTGCCTCAAACTGGTTTGTTGGTCCAAAATTTCTGTAGGAGAAGGAGACGCCTGTACCAGCAGAATCTGTTCCTGGGCTTTTATTGGGAGATTCAGAAGTGAAAATCTTTTGTACTTTGAATACAAAGTGTACAGAAAACTTCAGCTTGGTTGATCGTCTCAATTTTCTTCTTGGTCAAAGGCAATCAGAGCTGTGGCACGTCTTTTAAGGAGAGTCAATAAAGACAAATCTAGTCATCTCAGTACTGTATCAGAGAGACAAAAAGTGGAACTTCACAATCAACTGTCTGCGGGAAAGTTCCTATAAAGATGAGCTGAAAGAAATAAAGGGTTTGAATAAATGTCTCGTCAAACAATGCATTGTATTCTCTTGACCCTTTCTTGGATGAAGACAGTGTGCTAACACATGCTAGCAATGTGCTAAATGATGCTAGCAACATGTTAACAGGGCAGCCAACTTTTTAGTTCAACTTGAGAGTGAGACTTCCCATGGGGAGTGAGACATGGGGAGTGAGACTTCCCATGGGGAGTGGGGTGGTTGGTTGGGGTTGTTTTGTAAAATTAAAAAAGAAAAAACCTATCATAGGCAGAGCTTGTGTAAGGCTGGGCAAGGCTTAGCAAGGCTTAGCCTTCCCCTGACCACTAGTTGGAAATCAATGGGGGCTTGGGGCAAAAATGCCCCTGCAAAATTAAGCTAAATCCATTACAGCTATAGCGAAAAAAGTGAAAATCAAAATAAGTGTCAACTGTGATATTAAATTTAGATCTGCTCATGCTGTGCATTATAACCAATTGTACAAGATTCTGTTGAGCTTATGAATGCAGTGGCTAATCAGACGAGTTAAAATTGGTCATCGCTGAAATGCCGGAGTTTTGTTCTGTGCGTGCATTGCTGACTGAATTCCGCATTCTGAACTCTCGCAAAATCTCTCATTATAAACAAAGTCCAAATGAACATACCGTGTAAGTAACACAGCTTCAGTGATTGTAACAGTAGGGTTTTTTTTTTTTTGAGAGTGCTTAAACTCGCACTAGACTTAAGTCAATGATAATGTCCTTTGATAATGTGTTCTTTGCTCGCTTTCTGTAGCTATATAATTTATTCATTGTTTGAATAACCGTGGAAATGAAAGCGTTATAATTAGTAACTTACAATGTTTTATTATACTGTGAACACATTAAATACAAATTCACTAATATTAAAAATATTTTATGACATGCCCATATCTGGTACTTGCCTAAAAAGACGGAGGTTTGCAATGAGAGAACTGCAAGATTTACAAGTCATTACATTTACAAATAATAGAAACCGCATTTACAAAAATGTTCTGATACGAAAATTAAAATATTTTTCTATTAATCTATTACTCTGCATTTTTATTGCTTAATTTCTAAAGTAAATGCTGCACTTCCTTTATAATGACTAAAAAGCTGTCACTTCAGTTCATCGCAATCTCACAAACTTCCATTATAATCAAAGAATCTCTTATTTACATTGTGTATAAACTTTATTTGTTATAATGAGAGGATTCACAAGCTTACAGAACTTAAATAGTTTTGAGCGGCGAGTCAACTTACCCACATAGCAGCGCTCCATCCAGGCCCAGCACCATGGACGATTGAGCCGAAACCCCCAACATCGGATGTGCACAAAGTGAGTGAGGACGTACCTGTGGAATCAGAGGTTTCTTCAGCTTGTCCAAAGGTATGTGGAACCAGTCAACTCCCACGCTCATGCTCCAAGGTATGCCTTGTGAAAGTATTTCCTGAAGACCACCCAGAGAAAGCAGTCAAAACATACGTGATACTAGACGATCAAAGCAACAGATCACTCGCAAGATCAGAATTCTTCGATCTGTTTGGCATCACAGAGTGCAACGTAGCCTATATTCTCAAAACATGTGTAGGCACGGTTGAAACGGAAGGCAGGCTAGCACGAGGCTTTCAAGTGGAATCCCTTGATGGAAGCTTAAGTCTTACCCTAACCAGTGCTTCTTGAGTGCAACGAGATTCCAGACAATCGCTCAGAAATTCCCACTCCAGAAATGATTAGTAAGCATAGACACTTAAAACATATTGCTAAGTACATTCCAGAGCCTGATCATCATGCTCCTATTCTTCTTCTGTTAGGCAGGGACATCATCAGAGTTCACAAAGCCCACCAGCAAGTAAATGGTCCATCTAATGCCCCTTTTGCGCAGAAATTAGATTTAGGATGGGTAGTCATTGGGGATATGTGCCTTAGGAAGGTTCATAAACCTACCTTCGCCAGGGCTTACCGCACCAGCATTCTGGAGAATGGTCGACCTACATACTTCCAACCATGTCCTAACAATTATCACGTGAAAGAGAGATCTCAGTGCTCATCATGCACTAAATCTCTTATTAGGGAGAGCACACCAATATTGGCAGAATGGGACGTATTCCAAAGAACTAAAGATGATGAGGAAAAAGCTTTCTCTATTAAAGACCAACTTTTCCTGCAGATTATGGATAGAGAGGTTTGCAAAGATGAAGAAAATTCATGGGTTGCTCCACTTCCATTCAAGCAGCCAAGACGATATCTCCCAAATAATCATTCACAAGCTGTAAAACGCCTTAATTCACTTCTACAAGCTTTCAGTAGGAAGCCACAGATGAAGGAAGACTTCATAGCCTTTATGGAAAAGCTATTCCAGAACGATCATGCGGAAATTGCCCCTGCAATCAGTCCCAATGAAGAGTGTTGGTACTTACCTTCTTTCAGCATATACCACCCTAAAAAGCCATCCCAGATCTGAGTAGTCTTCGATTCGAGCGCTCCATGCAAAGGTGTATCACTCAACCAGGTTCTTTTGTCAGGTTCTGACCTCAATAACAATCTCCTCGGAGTCCTCATGCGTTTTCGCAAAGAGCCTGTCGCCTTAATGGTAGACATACAGCAAATGTTCCACTGCTTTAAAGTTCGACCTGCAGCCAGGAACTACCTAAGATTCCTTTGGTTTCATGAAAATAAGAGAATGAGGTCACAGAATACCGTATGAAGGTACATGTATTTGGTAACAGTCCCTCTCCGGCAGTGGCCATTTACTGTCTTCGTCGTGCAGCTCAAGAAGGAGAAGAAGAATTCGGTCAAGACGCCCGACAGTTTGTGGAGCAAGACTTTTATATGGATGATGGATTGAAATCCTTACCCTCCCCAGAGATGGCAATCAACTTGTAAAAAGGACACAGGACATGCTGGCAGGATCCAATTTGAAGTTACATAAGTTGGCTTCAAATAGCAAGGAAGTCATGAGAGCTTTCCCATCTGGGGATTATGCCAACTCTTTGAAAGAACTGGATTTAGGTGTCAGTTCACTTCCTATGCAGCGCAGTCTCGGCCTATTTTGGAATTTGGACACAGACTGCTTCAACTTCCATGTTCAAAATGATAGTAGGCCTTACACTAGGCATGGACTGCCATCAGTGATAAACAGTTTGTACGACCCACTAGGATTTGTGGCTCCAATCACAGTTCAAGGCAAAATACTGCTAAGGGAACTGACTGAGGATACTATAGATTGGGATGCACCCTTACCTGCGAACAAGCGAGAGCTGTGGGAAACGGAGAGATTCCTTGAGAGATTTACAACATGTTCAAGTCCCAAGAAGCTATGGACCTACATCTTTGTTAGATGCCAAGTTCATAGAGCTCTCTGTATTCTCTGATGCTTCCGAGAGAGTATTTGCACCAGTCGCCTACCTTAAAACAGTTGGCTCAGATGGTAATTGTCATACAGGGTTCATCACAGGCAAAGCAAGGTTAGCGCCACTACCCGAGCTCACTATACCTCGTCTAGAACTCTGTGCAGCAGTGTTGGCTGTGAACATAATGGAAACCATCACTGCAGAGATCGCTGTCAAATTCGAAGAGATAACTTTTTATACAGATAGCCGTGTGGTTCTTGGTTACATCTACACTGAGAAACGTAGAAAGGTATTTCATGTCTACATGAGCAACCGTGTACAGAGAATTCAGAAAAGCACTAAACCAGAACAGTGGCATTATGTAAGCTCGGAGCATAACCCTGCAGATGTTGCGACACGACCTATAGCTGCAACCAAATTGCAAGACACCATCTGGTTCAGAGGACCTGCATTTTTGGATCACCCAAGAACAGAGACTCTCCTTAAAGCACCCTACCCACTTGTTGATCCCGATCAAGATGCAGAAGTTCGCCCATTAGTTACAGTGTTGTATACCACTGTCTCAAAATGTTTCGAACGCTTTTCTGACTGGAATCGTTTTATCAGAGCTATTGGCAAATTGATTCACATCGCACGCTCTTACAAGCGAGATCAAAATGACAACCCTCTCACATGCAAGGGATGGCACTGCTGTAAATTGCCCGAGTGCTGACATAATACTTCAGAGCAATGAAGTTGTCATACGAGCAATAAAGCAGGAGACGTATGCAGAAGAATTGCAATGTCTTAGACAGAACAAACTGCTTCCAAAAGCTAGTACGCTTCGGAAATTAGACCCTTTCATCGATCAAAGCGGATTGTTGAGAGTCGGAGGTCGTCTGATTAAAGCGGATTTGAGCTCTGAAGAGAAGAGACCTCTTATTATACCTGGTAGAAATCATGTGGCATCACTGCTAATTCGACATTTTCATGAGCGAACGCATCATCAGGGCTGCCACTTCACACAGGGAGCAATTAGATCTGCCGGCTATTGCATAATAGGAGGCAAAAGACACGTGAGCAGTCTCATCCATTCCTGTGTTGTATGCCGTAGACTCGGGAGGGGCTGTGAAACCCAAAATAATGGCGAATCTGCCCGCTGACAGACTCAGCACAGAGCCTCCCTTCACATATGTGGGACTGGATGTGTTTGGCCCCTGGTCAGTATCTGCTCGTATGACAAGAGGCGGCTATGCAGAAAGCAAAAGATGGGCAGTGCTATTCACATGTCTAAATATCATAGCCATTCATATAGAAGTGATTGAGTCCCTAAATACCTCCAGCTTCATTAATGCCTTAAGGAGGTTTTTGGCTATCCGGGGGTCCTGTGAAACAGAGTTGCTATGATAGAGGCACCAATTTCGTTGGAGCTTGTAAAGACTTGCAGATTCCTTCTAATCTGGATGGAAAGGAGGTGGAACAATTCCAATCCAATCACGGCTGTGTATGGACATTCAACCCTTCGCATTCGTCGCACATGGGCGGCGTATGGGAAAGGATGATTAGGCTTACCCGCAGGATTTTGGATTCTAGGCTTCTTCAGATGACATCCTCCAAACTCACACACGAGGTACTCACCACCTTTATGGCTGAAGTCGCTGCCATTATAAACAACAGACCATTGATTCCTGTGTCAACCGATCGAGCAGATCCTTTCATCCTAACACCTGCCACACTACTTACCCAAAAGACCTTTGCTCAGTTCCACCTGGGGACTTTGGAAAGCCTGACATGTACAAACAACAATGGCGTATGGTGCAAAGCCTCGCAAGTACTTTCTGGGATAGATGGTGTAAACAGTACCTTGCAACCCAACTACATAGATGAAAATGGCAACATCAACAACCCAAAATTGCCAAAGGATGCATAGTTCTGCTCAAAGACTCGCAGTCCAAACGGAATGACTGGCCCTTGGGCATCATAACAGAAACTTATCCCAGCCAAGATGGGAGAGTTCGAAAGGTTCAAGTAAAAATCATTGGAAAAGATGGACCTAAATTGTTCCTGAGACGAGATATACACCTTCAAGAAGACTCTGAATAGAATATTCAGATAAACTGGAGTATAGGTTTGGTATTCCCTGAATACCAGATGGGGAGTGTGCTGTTCTACAAGAACATTCAATATTTAGTCTAATTTAAAGGTTATAGTTAGGCGCCCTCTTCTGTTCAAAGTTGGGTACTGCTTGTAATGTTGTAGAATTTATATGACGACATTATAATCATGAGTCAGATCTCCAGCAGCAGCAGAGAAAACCATGCGGTTATGGCTG
This sequence comes from Spinibarbus caldwelli, assembly GCA_039654775.1. NCBI lineage: Eukaryota > Metazoa > Chordata > Actinopteri > Cypriniformes > Cyprinidae > Spinibarbus > Spinibarbus caldwelli. Next base: position 11,910,313 of record CM077237.1, read on the forward strand.
CTATCGTTCCCCGATTTAAGTTGATCTGAAGGCACAGTCGGTATGAAAACATTTCTATATTGTGATTCTATGTACTGTATGTTTAGTTAATTCTTTATACTTTATATGCTGGATGTTAACCTTATTGCCTTTATTGCGCAAATTGTGCGATCTATTTCTGGTGATGCAATGCTAGTTATTTTCTGTATAAAGAGCTTGTTATGTCTTATGTAGTTACATTATTGATTTACATGCTTATTTTTCTGTATTTTTTGTATGTTTACAGTTTTACGTTATTCCAAGATCGATAGTAAAGCCGGAAAAAAGATTCCTTGCGTCTGTTGTTATTGGAAGGCGTTATCTGTGTGCCAAATCAAGCAGGGCATTTGATAAGAGGGCAGAACACTGCCTAATATCCCCAGGCAGGGAGTTCCACAACTTAGGCGCATGGATAGCAAAAGTGCGGTCACTTTTGGTAACAAGTCGAGATTTTGGAATAATTGATAGGGCTCTACCGGAGGATCTCAAGCAGCGATCAGGCTCATAAAGAATTAATAAATCATAAATATAGGCAGGAGCCTGACCCTTCAAGGCTTAAAATCAATTCTAAAACTCACAGGTAAGCAGTGAAGAGCAGCAAGAATCGGTGTAATGTGGTCACTTTTCTTAGTATGTGTTAAAAGCCTAGCAGTAGCATTTTGAATCAGCTGCAATCTTTGGAGATTTCTCTTGCTAATACCAGAATAAAGTGCATTACAATAATAAAGTCTGGAAGAGATAAAAGCATGAATGACCTTTTCCAAATCTGCAAAAAAGAGTTGTGCAAAACAAGACTGCACCACTTTAGTCATCTGAACATCAAAGGACAGTTCTGAGTCAAAAGCTACACCTAAGTTGCGAGCCTCTTAAAAGGTCTACAAAAAAAGTCTTAAATTTGATTTTAAAAATTCTGCAGACACCTTATGTTATGTTATGGTTACCATTTGTAATAACTTTTTTTTGAATAAGCACTATTTAACTGTCCTCTTAGGTTGTGTTGAGAATGTTATGGTGGCCACTAATCAAACATATGTCCTCTGTACATTTGTTTGTTGCAAATTTACAGAAAATGCAATTGAGATGTTTACACTTGCTTGTTGGGGTAATGTTGTCAACTGGCAACAAAGTTTCCCATTTGAACTGGTGTAACTCCACAAGCTTTATAGTTAATAAAATATTTTAAAATAAATTACATTATACTTTGATTTCCTTCAATAAAAAGAAACTTGAGTATGACAGTGTAAAAGGTGTGTGGACGTGGATTAGTAATCTGGCCCCTTGGTATTAAGGAGAAAAAGGCTGGCCCTTGTCACTATCAAAGTTGTCCATCCCTGCTCTGGACTATCAAAGCCCTAAAGCAGAAAATAACTGCAAAGACAAAATCCCTGTCCTCCAACTTTTTTGCCATCATGCCAACCCCTCCTCCTGCACTCAGTCTCATCTGCGTGAGGTCGTTTATAGCATATGTATTTATTATGGCAAGGTTAAAATTTGTAGCATTTAGCACAGCATATAAAATCATAAATAACATTTCTGCCTCATATTGTGATTAGAATTTTCATCAGAGTGCAATCAAAGTTATTAAAGACACTGGTGTCTGAGAGTGAGCTTTTGATGCCCTTAAGTCTGCTATTCTGTGTTTTATAAAAAGTTCTTGTAGTAAACTTTTCAATACTCCTCCCAGGGTTTTCAATTGGTTGTCACCAGACTTGGTCAACATCATGCAAAGACATTGATGAAGCTAAATTTTTGAGATCTTGAATGGCTTGGCCATGGCAAGGCAATTAAAAAAGTTCTGATCATGCTTAATTTCATGAAAAATCACCACATACATCAGAGTTGACGTAAACAAAAAACGGGCTTAGAGGCAGGGATCTGTTGTGATAATTAAAGTGATGCGAGCTGTTATGCCTACAGTCACCAAACTCATACGATCTCTGCCAGCAGGTGGCAGTAATTTTACACCAAATGTTGAACATATGGTATGGGAAATGTACATTTGCATTTATAATTGTTTGCTATGTTTTCCAACTGACTCAGGAAAGCAATAATATGCCATAATATTCACTGCCATTTTTTTTTAATTTACTGAAACTTTTTCAGACCAGTATCCACAGCATCTATTCTGCATTCTGCACAATGGACGTTTGTGGTCATTATGGACCCTTTCCCATCTGCTTGGAACATGCTGCCTGCCAATTATATCTGTTAGTTTCAAGTTTTATAGTGTATTAACTAATAAAGGACTAAACTGACGTCAGCCGATACATCTTAGCTGATTACCACCTGTTTTTAATGACAGGAGGGCAAAAGTCACTTTTATCACAGTCAGTACCACATGAAAATACAAAAATAATTGAGAATGAGTGAGTTTATAGACCTGCATAATAGCAGCTTCATTGTCTGCCAGACCCAGCAGGAAGATTCTGGCCTTGTCAATTTTGACAGGCACTGTACGACCTCTCCACTCAACCTCACTCATCACAGCTGCCTGCTTAGCTCTCGTCTGAGTAATCAGTGCCTGAGAGACAGAAAGAGAGAACACAACTGTAAAGATTTTGAACATGCTAATTTATAAAATACAGGATAAAAATTAATCCAATTGTGATTTAAGAAAATCCTTTAATAAGGCAGATGGTTTAGCATGGCATTTTATCCCAGAAAATGCAAAAAGTTTACAAATTATATTAGAACAATATATTAATATATATTGTTCTAATATACTATATATTATAAAGGGTTAACTCTACCCCAAAATGAAAATTTTGTCATTAATCACTTACCCCCATGTCATTCCAAACCCGTAAAAGCTTTGTTCGTCTTTGGAACACAATTTAAGATATTTTGGATGAAAACCGGGAGGCTTGTGACTGTCCCATTGACTGCCAAGTAATTAACACTGTCAAGGCCCAGAAAAGTATGAAAGACATCGTCAAAATAGTCCATCTGCCATCAGTGGTTCAATCTGAATTTTATTTTGCGACGAGAACACTTGTGCGCACAAAGAAAACAAAATATTGACTTTGTTCAACTTTTTCTTCTCCTCCGCAACACATCCTGCGAGTGCGTTCATGAGTTCACGAGCAGACCACGACGCATGCACGCCTCAGACGAGCACGCCTCAGATCATGCACGACGTCCTGGAAATGCACACTTCAACACCATTTTTCAACACTAAACCGTACCGAATGCACAAACTGAGTAAAATTCAATTGCTTGCATACAGATACTGCGTGATCTGAGGCGCACTCGTCTGAGCCGTGCATGTGTTGTAGTCTGCTCGTGAACTCATGAACACGCTTGCAGGATGTCACGGAGGAGAAGAAAAAGTTGAACAAAGTCAATATTTTGTTTTCTTTGTGCACACAGTGTTCTCGTCGCAAAATAAAATTCAGATTGAACCACTGATGGCAGATTAACTATTTTGACAATGTCTTTCATACTTTTCTGGGCCTTGACAGTGTTAATTACTTGGCAGTCAATGGGACAGTCACAAGCCTCCCGGTTTTCATCCAAAATATCTTAAATTGTGTTCCAAAGACGAACAAAGCTTTTACGGGTTTGGAACGACACGGGGGTAAGTGATTAATGACAAAATCTTCATTTTGGGGTGGAGTAACCTTTTAATAGATCTGGGCCCGTATTCACAAAACATCTTAAGGCTAAAAGTAGCTCATAACTTGCCGATTTAGGAGAAAATCTTAAAAACAGTGGGCATGTCAGTCCTAAATTTAGGACTCCTAAATTTTTGCTCAGAGTATTAGACAAAGCGTTTTAGCACTAAAACTAGCTCCTAAATCAGTGAAACATTAGGAGTAGTGAAGAGGACTCCTAAGTCACTACGACCAACCCACAACTATCCTAAAATGGCTGTTGCCAGCAATCTGACTCAGAATATAAACATTTTAGAAACATTTGACGTTAATGAGCTTTTAAAAAGTTATCACCTTTAGGGTTTGGAGGTTATACCAACTCCAAATTTTCCTTTGATTATAAACTTTTCATTAACCAGTTGGTCAAGAAGTAACAGCTGTTGTTGCGTCCAGTTTGGTTTTCTTTTACATTTGCATGCCTTACTATCAGCCATGATTATTCTACTCTGTCAATTAAAAGGAGGTTTATATACATATCCGCTACGAGAAGCATACATGTAAGAGGCTGACAATTATCTGAACATATACTTGTTTAATTAGTGACACTTAGCCTGCATTTTAAAATCTTTATTTGAATGTGGCAATTAACATTATTTTTAAACCTTTATTTGGATTTGGCAACATAAAATCTACAAAATTTCTATGAATAAATCTCTGACAGAGACCCCTCCTCTATCAGCCAATCGCTGTGTGCATAGTAAGTATGATGACATCATCCATATCAATGAGGTCAACCCCGCCCTTATTCTTAGCTTAAGACTTCTCACTATTCCTTAGTAAAACTTTGTATCAGCAGCTTTGTGGATAGGTTTTAAGAGAGAACTCTTAGCTAAAAAGTTTTACTGCTATTTAGGAGAACTCTTAGTGGCAAGTTAAAATGTTTTGTAATACGGACCCAGGACTATCAGAGTCCCTAAAACAGGAACAGAGCTGCAAAGACAGAACCCCTGACCTCCAATTTTTCGGCCATCATGCCACCACCTCCTCCTGCACTCAGTCTCATCTGCATGAGGTCATTAATAGCATTCTGGTCACCTAGAAAACAAACACAGAGTATATGAACAAAATGGCAGAGTATATGTGGTCTACAGAACGTAGTCAAAGTGTGTGTTTGTTTGTTTCGGTATGCTTGCATGAAGGTTAAAACAGAGGGAGAACTCCATGTGTGAGCACTTCCAAGACCCTTTAAGGCCAGTTTTTACTCAGTGGCTATATTTACAAAGTTCCTGAGAAGCTGTTTTCAGTAATGCAGGTACAGAAATTTTGGTAGTAGCTTTTTAAAGAGCCTGAAGACACATGGAAAATAAATACAGGGCCACCTATGATTTCCGAAATGCAGAAAACGTGGACAGAATCGCGGAATCCAGTCAAAAAAAAAAAAAAAAAAAGAATTTACTATATAATGCAGGATGGCATGGAATGTGTCAAATTTTGGATTAATCAACCAAAAGTAGATTGGTACACTTAAATAAAACAGCGATATGGACTAGTGTCATAATGAAGCACACGTGTTTTCAGTGTCTGTCATCTCACTATATAAGGACATGAACACATGAACATTGCCTCTAGAGCTGTTCTGAGGGTCACTTCATGAGCGTTTTACCATTTCATTTGAGAAAAATCATCATATCAGATACATGGCAAATAAAAGTTAAGTTTAACTTGAAAAAACTGTGACAAATATTAAACTACTGTACAGTAGAATGTACATATTAATGTTATAATAACAATACTATTATTATTATTTTTATTATTAGTATTATTATTAAAACGTTATTTTTTAAGGAATAGTCAATTTTCCTTCCATGTTTTAATTTTAACAGTAAACCTCTATTGTGCAGCACTTTGTTTGCCAAAAACTAAAGGGTCTGTTTAATTTTCATTTGATTAAAACAGGGGTTCTCAATTCCAGTTTTTTGTTTTTTTTAATTTTATTAAATTTGTTTTTTTTTAAATAAGTCTCTTCTGCTCACAAAACCTGCATTTATGTGATCCAAAGCCCAGCAAAAAGTGTCAAATTTTGAAATATTTGGTCACACTTTATATTAGGCGGCCTTAACTACTATTAACTACTGATTATTATCATTATTATCAATATTTAAACAGCTGAGTACTTTATTTTTTTCAGAATTCTTGGATGAATAGAAGGGGGGGGGGGGGGGGGGGGGGGATTTAATCCTTTTATTTAGTAAGGTTGCTTTAAATTTATCAAAAGTGATAAAGACATTTATTTCAATTCATAGGGCCCTGTTATTGTAAAATAATAAAGTTATGATAAAAGTAATGAAGTTTTTTTTTTTATGATTTTAATTAATGCATGAGAATGAGCAAGGGAGAACAGGTAAATCAGCCAACATTAGTGTTTAGCATGAAATGGCAATAAGTAAATGAAAAGGCCTTAATTATTATACGTCTCAATTTGACAGGAAATTACAATAGCGGTCAACAACGAAACAAAATGCAGAGACAAAACTAAGATTCAAGCTTGTTCTCAGCTCCCGTTTGGTCATTTTTTGAAAACCAAATAATTATGTTCTAGGAACGTTCTTTTTAGGTTTTACATTTTGCAAACATAAAATAACATTCTCATAATGTTGCCGTGAGGTTATTTGTAAATGACCTAAAAATAGCTTCTACAGAACATTCCCTAATGGTTATTTTTGTGCCGTGGGTAAAAGCAGGACTTTCCACCCGGCTAACAACGCAAGAATATTTAAAACCTCTGTGAAGCACTGAATTACATACAGGTGCATCTCAGTAAATTAGAATGTCGTGGAAGTGTTCATTTATTTCAGTAATTCAACTCAAATTATCAAACGTTTATTAAATAAATTCAATGCACACAAACTGAAGTAGTTTAAGTCTTTGGTTCTTTTAATTGTGATGATTTTGGCTCACATTTAACAAAAACCCACCAATTCACTATCTCAACAAATTAGAATACTTCATAAGACCAATAAAAAAAACATTTTTAGTGAATTGTTGGCCTTCTGGAAAGTATGTTCATTTACTGTATATGTACTCAATACTTGGTAGGGGCTCCTTTTGCATTAATTACTGCCTCAATTCGGCGTGGCATGGAGGTGATCAGTTTGTGGCACTGCTGAGGTGGTATGGAAGCCCAGGTTTCTTTGACAGTGGCCTTCAGCTCATCTGCATTTTTTGGTCTCGTTTCTCATTTTCCTCTTGACAATACCCCATAGATTCTCTATGGGGTTCAGGTCTGGTGAGTTTGCTGGCCAGTCAAGCACATCAACACCATGGTCATTTAACCAACTTTTGATGCTTTTGGCAGTGTGGGCAGGTGCCAAATCCTGCTGGAAAATGAAATCAGCATCTTTAAAAAGCTGGTCAGCAGAAGGAAGCATGAAGTGCTCCAAAATTTCTTAGTAAACGGGTACAAAAAACACAATGGACCAACACCAGCAGATGACATTGCACCCCAAATCATCACAGACTGTGGAAACTTAACACTGGACTTCAAGCAACTTGGGCTATGAGCTTCTCCACCCTTCCTCCAGACTCTAGGACCTTGCTTTCCAAATGAAATACAAAACTTGCTCATCTGAAAAGAGGACTTTGGACCACTGGGCAACAGTCCAGTTCTTCTCCTTAGCCCAGGTAAGACGCCTCTGACGTTGTCTGTGGTTCAGGAGTGGCTTAACAAGAGGAATACGACAACTGTATCCAAATTCCTTGACACGTCTGTGTGTGGTGGCTCTTGATGCCTTGACCCCAGCCTCAGTCCATTCCTTGTGAAGTTCACACAAATTCTTGAATCGATTTTGCTTAATCCTCATAAGGCTGCGGTTCTCTCGGTTGGTTGTGCATCTTTTTCTTCCACACTTTTTCCTTCCACTCAACTTTGTCAACTTTCCACTCAACATGCTTGGATAAAGCACTCTGTGAACAGCCAGCTTCTTTGGCAATGAATGTTTGTGGCTTACCCTCCTTGTGAAGGGTGTCAATGATTGTCTTCTGGACAACTGTTAGATCAGCAGTCTTCCCCATGATTGTGTAGCCTAGTGAACCAAACTGAGAGACCATTTTGAAGGCTCAGGAAACCTTTGCAGGTGTTTTGAGTTGATTAGCTGATTGGCATGTCACCATATTCTAATTTGTTGAGATAGTGAATTGGTGGGTTTTTGTTAAATGTGAGCCAAAATCATCACAATTAAAAGAACCAAAGACTTAAACTACTTCAGTCTGTGTGCATTGAATTTATTTAATACACGAGTTTCACAATTTGAGTTGAATTACTGAAATAAATGAACTTTTCCACGACATTCTAATTTATTGAGATGCACCTGTATATACATTTGGCAGACACTTATATATATTAAAAAAAAAAAAAAAAAAACATTTTATCAGTTCTGCCTTGTAAACAGATCTTATGATCTATAAGATCACATTGGCATTGCTAATGATATACTCTACTGCTTGAAATACAGGAACAGTTTGAATATGTATCAGTAACATTTCACAACTTGTCCAGCATGTCAACATGCATTTCTAGATTAAACAAACAGGGGTCTGGTTCTTTTAACGGTAAGGTGGACTTCCATCCCTACAGCTGACATATTCAGCATTGTGTTATGCAAAGACGATTATCTCTTTTAAGGTGACAGAACAGCTGCAATATTGACTGTTATGCTTTCTCCCATTCATGCATGTATAGCCCACCTTAGCCTTAGACAGTTTCTCACCAATGTTATATGCACAATATCGGATGTTAGGTGAAATTTCTTCCACTCTCTGATGATAAAGCACTGCTTGCTCCTCTGTAAAAGCACTTGCCAGTTTCTCATAGATGGTCCTGCAAACAGTCCACAGAAAAAAAAAAATCTTTACATCATATACAGGATAAATATACACCAAACATTAGGGATGCACCAAAATGAAAAATCTGGGTCAAAACCGAAAATTCTGGATGCACTTGGCCGAAAACCAAAACTGCTTTGTAATAATTATTTATTAATAATTTGTAATACTTTGTAAATTTTATTACTAATTTGTAATAATAAATTATTTTATTAGTAATTTTTAAAACTGGACGATTGCAGTGCTCTCTTTAGTCTTCCAGCCAGTTCTATCAAACCTTTACAATTAATCCAGAACGCGGCAGCGAGATTAATTTTTAATGAGCCAAAAATAATGCACGTCACACCTCTGTTTATCAATTTGCACTGGCTACCAATAGCTGCTCGCATGAAATTCAAGGCATTGATGTTTGCCTACAAAACCACCACTGGCTCTGCACCCCTTTACTTAAATTCATTACTTCAGACTTATGTGCCCTCTAGAAGCTTGCGTTCTGCAAGCGAACGTCGCTTTATTGTGCCATCCCAAAGAGGCACAAAATCACTTTCACAGACTTTTAAATTAAATGTTCCCTCCTGGTGGAATGACCTGCCCAACTCAATCCGAGCAGCTAACACTAGTTTTTCTAATCTTTTTGTATTCTATCTGTTTTCGTTTTATTTATTATACAATTAACAAAAGCAAATAAGGCCTATAACACTAGCTTGCTCTATTCTTTTGCTATTCTATCTGTTTTCTTTTTATTTGTTATATAATTAAAAAAATAACCTTGCTACGTGTACTGCGTTAAGCTAATTGAGACTTATTAAAGCACTTGCATATCATTGCTCTTTTGTTGATTTTGATTGCTTCCATTGTCCTCATTTGTAAGTCGCTTTGGATAAAAGCATCTATTAAATGACTAAATGTAAATGTAATTTAAGACTTTTTAATTTAACTCAATTTTAATGATACTGAATTTAATAAACAAGCCAGTAAAATAACCACACTTTTACTGAAAGTAACAATAAATGTGGACACAAAATACATTAATATTTAATATCAATATATTAATTTTTATTCAGTTCTATGCAACAGCCAGATATAACTTTTTTTTTAACTAATCCAAATAACAGTCATACAAAGCTATTATTATCAGAGCATGCGAGTACAGCATAGCGTGGAGCAGATCAGTGAACGACAGGGTAGTGTCATTTTACCAGCGTTGCCATGTGACAGCACAGTAGCACTATTGCAAACAGGAAGTAGTATACCGCATAGAAATTTCCTGGTGCGTTTTATTTGAGCAGACTTTGCTTTCCTGATGAGCATGCGCGGTACATGAGTGGAATCCACATTCATAAAACGGAATATTGAGCGGAGCGTCACACCATGAAATGATGGCGGATAGAGGGAGTGCGAACCTGCACGCTGAACCCTGCTGGGCCAGGTGGCACACCATATAATTTTGGCCGAAAAAATGAAAATGCCATTTTCAGTTGATAATTTTCAGCAGCCAAAATTTTGGTGAATCCCTACCAAGCATTCATTACAGCATTTCACCAATTTTGTAATGAGAAGCGTTTGTAAACCTGTTGTCAGAGATGACTGAGGATGATGGCGAATGACTTACAGAGCACCACTGACAAGCATCTTAATCTTGTAAAATAAGTGGTAAGTACTGCAGCTGTAGTTTACACAGAACATGTGCGATTGCAAATCTCGAAAGTGAAAGTAAAAAGTGATTGTGCATTCAAAAGCAGTTTCAATGACCCGCATATTAATAGCGGCTCCCTGATGCCCGCAATTTATATAAAGTTTAATTACCCAACGATATAACTGCGAGAGAAGTGTTGAAATATACATTTTCCTCCCTGTGTTTCCTTCCTGCTGTGTGAGCTACTGAAATGAGCTGCACTGTGAAACAGCCAATCAAAGCAGAGCTCAACATTATTATTCAAGAACTTTCCAAATAAGGTAATAACAGACCATTTCATTATAGGGACAAATCCTTGGGTTGTAAATGGACATGTAAAACAGTTTCTGGAGAATTTTTGCCCTTACCTAAGCCACATACCTTCTATGTAGACACCAGAGAACAATTTAAAATATCGTATCAATGCATTCTATGGCACCTTTAACAATTATTAATCTATATTTAATTTATACAGTGGAGTAGAGATGCACCGTTCGACCGGCCATTTTTTGTTTTATTTTACAGCATCTTCTGTTCCGTGCTTGCACACAAACTACACTGCAATCATTTTCCCAAATGCCATTTGTGGAAATATTGTTATTATAATTAGTCTGTAAATGGCCATTAACAGTGGCCTGAAGATGGACACAAAGAGGAGAAAATACTATAGCAGGCAGAACAAGATCACTGTTGTGCGAAATATAGGAATCCTAAATTCTGTTTTTACTTCAGATTTTGAAGTTATACAGTCTAATATAAATCAAACATTGTACTTTTTTTTTTTTGTGGATCGATTCATGATTAAAATGCAGTGGCTGCCTCTTATTTCAAATGACTATGAAAAATCAAGGTGCAACACAGAGTGAAGAATATGCAAATGTTATTGTATATGTGACTGGGCCAGTGGAAAAAAAATCCTTAGCATTGAGCCCTGACAAGGCACGTTGAAAGAAAAAGTACAATTCAAGATATGTATAATGTCTCATGTTATCATTCACTCAGTATTTTAATTACTGAAAAAAACATCAGTTAAAAAAAAAGAAAAAAAAAAAGCTTGTGATACATATTGCATATACACTACAGTTCAAAAGTTTGGTATCAGTAAGATTTTTAACGTTTTTTAACTATTGTAGCATTTGGACCAATCAGACAGAATTTTTCATTATATTTAACAAATCAGTTGGTCAATAAATAATCACAGACCCCTTACCCAATACACATACTGGGTGCCAGTATGTCTGTGAATAACTCCAGGCCCCCGATTACCATGGCAACCAGGACACTTCAGCCAGACCAGATAAACTTTATGACCTAATGGTATGTTGAGAGTTCTCCCTCTCACCATCTTTGAACCTTAGGAAAGACATTATGCCATAAAAATGGACTCTTCTCTAACTGATTCATAGAAAAACCTTTCTTTGAATGAACACACATACCCTTCAGGTCATTGTGCATATTACTGTTCTTGTACAGTCAGGTCCATAAATATTGGGACATCGACACAATTCTAACATTTTTGGCTCTATACACCACCACAATGGATTTCAAATGAAACGAACAAGATGTGCTTTAACTGCAGACTGTCAGCTTTAATTTGAGGGTATTTACATCCAAATCAGGTGAACGGTGTAGGAATTACAACAGTTTGCATATGTGCCTCCCACTTGTTAAGGGACCAAAAGTAATGGGACAATTGGCTTCTCAGCTGTTCCACGGCCAGGTGTGTGTTATTCCCTCATTATCCCAATTACAATGAGCAGATAAAAGGTCCAGAGTTCATCTCAAATGTGTGCTATTTGCATTTGGAATCTGTTTCTGTCAACTGTCAAGATGAGATCCAAAGAGCTGTCACTATCAGTGAAGCAAGCCATCATTAGGCTGAAAAAACAAAACAAACCCATCAGAGAGATAGCAAAAACATTAGGCGTGGCCAAAACAATTGTTTGGAACATTCTTAAAAAGAAGGAACGCACCGGTGAGCTCAGCAACACCAAAAGACCCGGAAGACCACGGAAAACAACTGTGGTGGATGACTGAAGAATTCTTTCCCTGGTGAAGAAAACACCCTTCACAACAGTTGGCCAGATCAAGAACACTCTCCAGGAGGTAGTTGTATGTGTGTCAAAGTCAACAATCAAGAGAAGACTTCACCAGAGTGAATACAGAGGGTTCACCACAAGATGTAAACCATTGGTGAGCCTCAAAAACAGGAAGGCCAGATTAGAGTTTGCCAAACGACATCTAAAAAAGCCTTCACAGTTCTGGAACAACATCCTATGGACAGATGAGACCAAGATCAACTTGTACCAGAGTGATGGGAAGAGAAGAGTATGGAGAAGGAAAGGAACTACTCATGATCCTAAGCATACCACCTCATCAGTGAAGCATGGTGGTGGTAGTGTCATGGCGTGGGCATGTATGGAACTGGTTCTCTTGTATTTATTGATGATGTGACTGCTGACAAAAGCAGCAGGATGAATTCTGAAGTGTTTCGGGCAATATTATCTGCTCATATTCAGCCAAATGCTTCAGAACTCATTGGACGGCGCTTCACAGTGCAGATGGACAATGACCCAAAGCATACTGCAAAAGCAACCAAAGAGTTTTTGAAGGGAAAGAAGTGGACTGTTATGCAATGGCCAAGTCAATCACTTGACCTGAATCCGATTGAGCATGCATTTCACTTGCAGAAGACAAAACTGAAGGGAAAATGCCCCAAGAACAAGCAGGAACTGAAGACGGTTGCAGTAGAGGCCTGGCAGAGCATCACCAGGGATGAAACCCAGCGTCTGGTGATGTCTATGCGTTCCAAACTTCAGGCTGTAATTGACTGCAAAGGATTTGCAACCAAGTATTAAAAAGTGAAAGTTTGATTTATGATTATTATTCTGTCCCATTACTTTTGGTCCCTTAACAAGTGGGAGGCACATATGCAAACTGTTGTAATTCCTACACTGTTCACCTGATTTGGATGTAAATACCCTCAAATTAAAGCTGACAGTCTGCAGTTAAAGCACATCTTGTTCGTTTCATTTGAAATCCATTGTGGTGGTGTATAGAGCCAAAAATGTTAGAATTGTGTCAATGTCCCAATATTTATGGACCTGACTGTATATGTTCTTGTGTATTGTATACTGTTTTATGCATGCTTATGATAGATCACTAGTTAATATCATCTCACTTATACCATGTTTGGTCTCTATCAATTCGTCTTCAGATGATCTAATTGAGAGTGTATATTATATTTTGATACCTATGCAACATATTAGTGTTCTAAGAATCTGTACTAGTTTGTATATCAACTTTCGATGCAGTTACATATGCAAATTACCATGCTTGGAGACAAAGAGTCATAAAATTTCCCTCCAAATGTTCAAGACACAATTGACTCTTTGACACCCGAAAGGAGTGACCGCTATAGCAGATATAGCTCTCACATCAGTGACCCGCTTCCCAGTCTGCAGTTCTTTTAGATCCTAAAAGGATGAGGAGGATGTGAGCTCCTCAGCAACCCTTAAGTTTTGCGCCAGGCCTTGCGGCCTTGACTTTCCATTCAACCAAAGATCCTCGGATCTCAGCTTTCTTAGCTCTTTTTCACTTTCTACCTGGGAAGAAACTCCCAATCACCATCGAGTCAGGACATCTTTGGAATCCATCACTCTTCAACCCGGAAGAACGTGATCGCAAGTATAAAACCTTGAAACCATCAAGTCTTTAATCCGAGACTGCATCCGGACACTCGTCAACGACAAAGGCAATGCAAGTATCATACATTTAACTAAACGAAACAGAGGTTTAGTATAAGCTATAGACCCCGTTATAAACGGCACTGATGGTTTTACTCAGGTGGTTAACTGACTCTTTCCATAAATGCATTCTCTGGTTTCTCTATTGGCTTCATTCATCACTTTAGCTCCCCTTTTGTATGTACGTGTGAGTGTATGTATGTTTGTTTGTTAGACTAGTTGGTGTTAGTGTTTAGTTAATAAAACTCTTGTGCACAAATTACATGAGTTTCTGATTCTGCTTGTAGATAATGTCCCTTTACGATTTTGATCCTTACTACATGCTCTAATGCATTCAAACTTAGGAAAGTATTTTCTGTGGCCACGAAAATATCTTTTCTTAGAGTTGATATGAACTTACACTGAATGTTCGCTGGACGAACAGATTAGTTGATGGCAATTTAATTCTGCTACAGTTATTATTGGCAGCTGATAAATAATTGTAATTAATCAATTAATTGTAATTATTTATATACATTTCCCTTTTGAGCTGATTTGCTACACTATGTTCAAAAAGGCTGCATTTATTTGATCAAAAATAAAACAGTATTTTTTTTTATTTTTTTTTATTTACAGAGTAAAACAGTAATATTGTGAAATATTACAATTTAAAATAATGGTTTTCTATTTTAATATACTTTATTTTTCCTGTGATGACAAAGCTGAATTTCCATCAGTGTTCAGTGCCACATGATCCTTAAGAAATCATTTAAATTTAATATACTGATTTATTATCAAGGTTGGAAACAGTCGTGTTAATTTTTTTTGGAACCTGTTATACTTTTCTTTATTCAAAAGGATTCTTTAATAAAAAGAACAGCAAAAAAGAACAGCAAATATTTTGTAACAATATACACTGTTCAAAAGTTTAGGGTTAGTATGATTTCTTTTATTTTTGAAAGAAATTTGTGTGTGTGATATAGTGTATACATTGGATATAAAAATCCTAAATTATGATATGATTATTACCAATGTTCTCAATATGATCCAAAGAATCTATCAAAGAATCTATCAATCAAAATCGAAAGCTATTAGCATGTGGAGCTGCCCTGAAACTTTGAGTACCTTCACGGCATGGTGTTGAAGACTAGGGGTGGGACAATAAATCGATATGGCGATATATCGTGATCCTTCTCCATGTGATACGATAATCGATATCTGGCGCCAAATATCGATATTTTAATTAATACAATAAGGTGCTCTAAATACATTTTCCTGCTCTCAGCGTCTAAAAATGCGTGGAAATCGCGGCCGCGCCATTTCCACATTCTTTCCAAGAGCGCTCTGAGCAACTATGAAGCGCGTTCTCTATGAAGATGGGGAAGCACGAGGAACCGAATGATAAACAGATTTTCTGACACTGTATTAGCTCTACTGCTATATATACACGTTTATGGAGATGAAAACTAAAAAACTGCCCCGGAACAGTTATCAGCGTGGACCATAGGCACCGATCACGTTATTATTGCAGAGCGCACATTCCTTCATGAGTAGCCTAACATCTCCGCTCGGATCGCATGTGGATTTCCCTCACTATATATGAGAGAGAGCGCCGCCGGTGCGTCCAGTTTATGTGAACAAAACTGGATGCTCTCCATCTCTCACAGATATTACAAGTGCGCATTATGTAGTGTGAACAGTGGGCACCGACTAGCAGAAACATAAATCTGCACCTATGGCATGGAGGACGAGACAAAACACTGTCAGAGCCGTAATGCTGCGCAGAAGTGTGCAGTGTGTGTGTGTGCTTGCCGCGCGTCTACATTTGAAATAACCAACCTGAGCGCGCAAAAGACACGATGTGATTGTGAACAGCTATTTTTCCGTGCGGGGCTCCGTTTTTATGATGAGAGGAGTAGAAAGGTTGAGAAAGCACTCCAGGTAAATTTTGAAATGTACCAGGTTTATTTATATATACATGGAGAGAGAGAGAGAGGCTATATAAGTTAAGCAGTTAAATGTGTTTGTTTACACACAGAGAAAAAGAAAAGTGTAAGCTTTTAATAAGTCCAAGAATAAAATTATTAATTTACTCAACATGTTAAAATTGATTTACAGAACTTTTTTTTGCTGTTTTCTAACAGTTTGGACTTGAATAAAGAAAGAAAACTTGCACTTAACCTTTTCACAGGCATTTTGTTTAGACAGATATCGCGATATATCATTATAGGATTTTCTAGAAATATATCGATTATCGCAGAATCGCTGTATCATGATATTATCGTTATCGTGAGCCATGTATCGTGATTATATCGTATCGTGAGGTACCCTGCGATTCCCACCCCTATTGAAGACGCATACAGAGATTCTCAACAATACACCAATGTGTTTGTAAAATATAGAATTTTACGACAAAATTCCAAATGGTTGACGCCCAAAATGACCAACATGGGAAAACTGGGTATCATACGACTCTGTATGCTTACTCTATATCTAAAGACACCACTCTTGTGTTTTTTGATCTAAGCAAAAATAACCATTTTTCATATCTCCTGACCACTAGGTGGGACTGTGTTGAAACTGTGCAGGTACTCCCAGATTATGGTTGTCATAACACACACTGATGCCTTGTCCAAATAGCCACACTTGCGGTCTTTGCACTTGACTTCTTATGACATATTTCCTATATTTGGCCCAAGTGTTCAAGTGAGGATGAATACCACAAGTGTGTGTTGAACTTTTCATTACCTGATGGGACACACTTACAGTGTTGTAAAAATGCAAGTGTTTACACAGATTTATTTTTATTTTAAATACTTTGCATTTTAAAATCAACTTCTAAATGTCCGTTTAGTAGTCCCTATAATGTGACAATTTAATTTGTGGCACTTCTAACGAAGTGATAAAAAGCAGCTGCAAATGTTGTACAAAATAAATAAAATCACCAATCAATATCACTACTCATCTTTGCACCAATAACGTGAACGTGAATAACGTGCAACACTTGTTTTTACACAAAATTACATGTAAAATCTAATTATTATATTAATATTTAACTTACATTGAAAGGTTTACGTGACCTCTTTTTGCTCCTATGCTGACTTTTTTCCAAGATCTCACAATTTATTTCCAGAACATAATGCATGATGGGATACAATAAGCCTTGAATAACACTCCGGAGTGTGGATTTAGTGTGCGTTAAGGGCACTGCACTTTGGTGTGTTTATGTGGGTATTTGGACAAGGCATAAGTTTGGTCTTAATACACTAAAGGGTAACACTTTATTTTGATGGTCCCTTTTGAGCACTCTGTTGACAATAAGTAACTTTGCACCTACATGTCAACAAACTCTGAGTATTAGTAGACTGTCTGATTAATATCTGCTAACTCTGTATTGTGATAGTGTCCCAATAGACATTCTACTGACTATAAGTAACTTTGCAAGTACGTCAACTTATTCTAACCCTAACACTGCCAGTCTACTAATACTGTACTAACACACTAATGAGAGTTAGTAGATATGTAGGTGCAACGTTACTTATAGTCAACAGAATGTGTTAAAGGGACCATCAAAATAAAGTGAAACCCACTAAAGCATTGCAGAGATACAGCCTCTGCAATACCCGCAATTAAGGGTAAAATTTTAATTTTCTTACAGAGTAAGAACTCTAGTAAAATTAACCATTGGTCTTCCATAGTATCATAAATTTAGATTATGATAACCACAGTTAAAACCACACATGGCACTTCACTACCATCGTAAAAAAAAAAAAAAAAAAAAAAAAAAAATAATAATAATAATAATAATAATAATAATAATAATGTGTCTATGGTATCTAGAATGGCTTTAAGGTACCATAGAAACTCATTTATTGAGTATAAACAATTGCTAGCTTATAACAAAAATTCTGTAATTTGCAATACAATTCATTGCTCCCTGAATACATTAAATTGGCCTACGTGTGTACTTAACATAACATTCAATATGAATATCCAACATTTCTGCCACAATACCACAAGTTACAGTTAGTGTTACTACAGTAAATCTATTGTTAATGTTGGTGATTTGTAGATTGAAAAGTATTCTAACTGGATTGTTGTCACAATTTTTCTCCGTTTTTTTATTTTTTATTTTTTGCATCAGTGTTGTTAAAAATGTCAGTGTTGTTTCATATGGGTTTAAATTATGTTTGTATCGAAGACCTCTGTTCCAAACTTGAACGCTTCCTACTGAGGTTGTACTATGCTGTCTTTTGGACAGAGCCAATAATGGTTTGTCCAGTGCAGTTCAAAAGAGTAGTGTTGTTCCACTTTTGGTTAATTTAATAATTTTAGGCGCTTTTTTGCCCTCGCTGATAAGACTACAAGTTGTCATAGGAGATTTATTCAAATTTTCATGCTCTCTCAATCACGTAAATTGTGCATTTACATTCCATCTCCGTTATCACAAAATCCACGACACGCAACAAAAACAGCTCCGAACACGGCATCCTCCATTCACCAGTTGTTGATGTTTGTAAATACTGCGAATAAAGATGTCGCGGTCAGAATTCTTGCTGCCGGTGCGAATGCAACCAGGAAAACAGGCCAAGGGAGATATTGGTTTTCTAGTAACGACCCTGCTGGCTAGTTCCTAGAACTACGCGGTGTGAAAACGCCTTTTCGTGCTCAAAAGAAATGGCAGCAATTATTTATTAAATTTTGTCATTCTGGCCTAAAACCTAGCGCTGTCACCTTGTGTTGACATTATGAAACTGCATGATTAGTAAATTATGCACAGCAGGCCACCTATAATATATCTTTATAGTTAAGCTGCAAGCCATTTGAAATTCATTCACATGCAGTAGTTGGCTCGCAGGCCGGACTTTGGACACCCCTAGCCTAGGAGGAGTTTGAAAAGTATTTTTTTTCTGAAAAATTCAAAATGGCAGAAAAATTTTCATAATGGAAAATGACATCATAAGTGCTATTTTGATCGTAATTGTTTCTCATGTGGACATCTGTAAAAATATATTTACATGGCACCTCGGTGATAAAACTCAAATGGCAAATTTATTCCTAGCGGAGGAGCAAGTTCTGTGATTCTACAAACTCAGGAACACAATGCTCACATGGTCAGTCACATGATTGTCTGCTGTAAACAAAATGTCACATACTTGGAAGGCCGCGTGTCCACCAAAGCGTTTTTTCCCGACGCTGGCGTACTTTTCCAATAGTTCTCAATGGGAGCGCTGCGTTTTTTTAAAATGGCAGAAACGTGCCGAGCGTCTTTTTCGCACTGAGCGTTCGGGCGTTTTTTCATTGGCGCCGAGAGTTGAAGAATGTTCAACTTTGGATAAAACGCTACGCTCATCACTGTCACTTTCTAGTCAGCCAACCAATCAGAGTGGAGGAGGGGCGGGACTATTGACTGTACTACGGCTGAACAACAATGGAGAAGTTAATATTGCTTGTCTCCGAGTATTTATTTTCTTTACTAGATCGAATTGCCGGACTACCATAATATTGTTATGAAATATAATGTTTGGAGAAACATTTCATTCGCATCGATGCGTCTGGCATAACTTCAGCGGATATTCCATATCATAGCAACCGCAGCATCTTAACGGAAAAAAACCGCTGCGCTCTCAAGCGCTCACAGCCAAGCTTTTTCAGCAGAGCGCCTGGCATTTTCAGCTGGCTAAAAACGCTTTGGTGGACACGCGGCCTAAGAACAAATTCATATTTAATGTAATAATAGAAAAACATCATATTTATTTAAATGGCCTGATTAAAAATAGGATGATAGATATGCTATAACTGAAATTACAACCTAAATTATAAACCTATAATTGAGGTTCTCTCTTGCATTTTATCTTCCAAAATGATAAATGTTATTAAATGTGGAAATTACCAGAAATAAGTTAATATAAGGTAACATTTACATAAAGTAAACAGCTGCTTTGTTTTAAGTTTTAGTGTATATAAATGTGCATATATTTTTAAAATTGTATTTCAAATGTTTACATGCTTTCCTTCTCTTTTTGTTCTTAATGGCCAGTGGTGGCTCGTCAGGGAAAGCAAGGAAGCCACAGTTTACTCAAAATTACAAATTAATGTTAACAAAATCTCAAGTTATTAATTTCATGTCTCCAGAATGTACATTTCTTTATTATTAACCCCTTAACATTCCTGGAAAATTTAACGGAGCACAAAATGTACCATGGGCAGCAGAGTTGAAAAGAACAGCATTTATTCAAAACAAATCTTTTGTAACAATATACTGTTCAAAGGTTTAGGGTATCTTTTTTTTTTTTTTTTGAAAGAAATTAATGTAATACAGTGCATACATTGAATATTAAAATCCTAATTGTTATGATTAATATCAATGTTTGAACATGATCCATCAAATAATCTATCAATCAAAACCAAAAACTATTAGCATCTGGCGCTGCCCTGAAACTTTGAGTAACTTCACGGCATGGCGCCGAACACACATACAGAGACGTTGGAAAGCTAACAGGTTCCTTAATTTCACCACTGTGAGCACAATCCATAGCCGGAGACTTTGGCCTCCGTTCTCAGTGGTTTAAATACCCATCTTATTTTTCCTGTAAGACAGGGCATGACCATTTGTAAATTTGATGGGTCTGGGTTCTGGTCTCATCCACGTACAAAACAGTTCATTTTGCTGCTTGATATTGCAAATTGGTTTGTCTTACCATATTATTTTAATGTATTCTTAATTATGAACACACTGGTTTGTAGTGTAAACCGTTCTTATTCTTCTAATTATTCCCTATAGCGGCTAATGAACCGGAAGTCTTGTCCATAGGGTTACTTCCGCATTGAACAAGAAGTTGGATAGGAAAAAAAAACTCAGTTAATTCTGTTTTAGAACAGAATTATTTAGCAAAACTAAATGGCTAACAGGCTCAGTGAACATGAACAAACTCTTTTGCTGGCCTTGTCTTCTACTTGATGAATCACCTGGAGGATTCAATCTTCCAGAGTCATAGACATGTTTGCTGCTAAAAAGCACAGGAGGATGGATTTTTTCAAGTAAATAGGAGAGTGTAATTTTATTTATTTATTTATTTATTTGTGTGCTGTATACCTATTATGGGCCTCATTCATGAAACATGATTATGTAAATTGTCCGTAAAGCCATTCTGGCATAAACTTTCAAATTAATGAAAATGTTCATATTTTCAAAATGTTATTTGGTACGAAAGAAATGCACACCTGCTCCCTACCACCTGCAAATGGTGTGTAAAACATTGTGTTCTTTTTGGCAAACTGATGACACTGCATTTTGATCCACAACCATATTTCATAAGTTCGTTTGCCCAGTCCTTTTTTTTTTTTTTGGTAGCGGACAGTTGAAAATTGTTCAACTTTGGGTAAAACACAGCACTCATCACTGTCACTTTTAGCCCATCATCATTAACGTACACGTTTTACAATCAAATCTGGTGTTTTACGAAGCGTTTGTGTGTCCGGAGGAGGCAAGTTTCATGAATGAGGCCCAATGTCATTTTCGTACATAAATGTGACCAAAAGAAGGCTTTTATTAAGCAATTAAGCGAGAAAAAAACAAACAACAACAACAAAAAAAAAAACTACAATTTAGTGTGCCTCCTCTATTTTAATGCCACTGTTAACAGCTCCCACTTGCTGTGGTGGAGCAGTGATCAAATATTGTTCTTGTAATCACTTTCCAGCATTTGTGCAACTTTGGACAGTTGGTGGCACTAGAGCGATTGAGTTACAGACTCTAAAATTGCGTTTTTTTTTTTTTTTGTATTTTTTTTTTTTATTATTGTTCAGACTGCCCTCTATCTGTGTGTTAAATTATACAACTTTTTACCATACAGTTCTAATGGGATGCCATAGACCAGTGGTTCCCGAACTTTTTGAAAGCATGGCACCCCTTTGTAGTGTTTTGTTTTTTTTTTTGTTTTTTTTTCTCCACGGCACTCCAACCCAATTAAACTAAAGGTACATGTGTACATACATATATGAAATTAAATCCAGATGAGCAAACAACAAATGAAGCATAAACAGCAGCATGAATTTATGAATGCATCACAACAGACATAATATGAGGTGAAACAATGCATTCAAATGAACCATCTGTCTTTTACAACTGGATGACAAGTCAACAGACTGATTTGAACCATTTACTATATGTGGGAATCATTGGAGCAAAACACATTTAAAGATTGCTACTTAACTCTTTAAATAATAATAATAATAATAATAATAATAATAATAATAATAATAGTAACTCAAATTAAATTTTTTCTTTAGTTTCTCATTTGCTTTGTTCAAACCTGACCTTAACTTAAAAAATGAAACTAAAATATCTGTGCATGGAAAGAGGTTGAAAACAGACAGCACATTGACGGCGCATTCTGTAATAGATGGGTATAATTTAGGGTTGTGACTGAGGAAAAGAGGGGGTAGTTTTCCCTCTTTTTCTTCCATTTTAAATAGCTTGTAAAAGCACCCTGCGCATTTTACTTTCACTTTCAAATTAGCACCAATTCCGGGTCAAGTTGTTTGTTTTTAGTTCGTTTGAGTTTTCCTTCACTTTCCTTCGCTTTTAAAAGTGACATATCATGAAAATCTGAGTTTTCCAGGTTTTAAGCGCTATAATCAGGTCCCTCAGTGTATCTACCAAACAACGAAACGTGAAAAAGATTAACCCAGTAACTTTGTTTTGGTAAGCCTTTTTCTGCAAGCATCTGAAAATACCAGCGCGTCTGATCTCGCTTCCCTAGTGACATTGCAAAGGGATCTCATAATATTACTGCCCCTTAATCTGTAAATTTCCACCCATGGCACTGTCATTTTGATTTCGCAAGCGACAACGGTGTACCAGTTCTAATGCCATGGCGAAAGTTTGAGAAAAACATGCTAACTGTTCTGTCTTTGGCTGCACAGACGAGCACAGAACACTATTTACAGTCACAGCCTCAGAGGAGACAACAGAGCAGTGGATTTATTGATTTATTTACTGTATATTGGTGCTGCCACACAGATCTAAAATAAGCATGCGATATTTCCCAGCTGTTTACCTTCACAGTCATGACCGACTGTTTTTGTAACTTACGGCGTGTTTTTAATGTAAACTTGTTTGTGAATGAGAACAGTACTCACATGCTGTGACAGCCGTTTTCTGTCCGTGTGCTTCAGATGTGTGCACACAGAAAACCGTATATCACAAGTTTAAACTACCGTATCGACCCGAATATAAGACGACCCCCCTTTTTCCAGATGTACCTTTTGGGAAAAGGCTTTCTGAAAACCAAATCTTGTTTCTCTCTCTCTCTCTCTCTGTAAAATGAATTTTTTTTTTCTTAAATTATCATATTGCATATTTTTCCTATTTTAATTTTTGTTTTGAAAGTATGGTAAATACTGGTAAAATGTACCAACAATGACATTTAAAAATATACACTTTTTGACAAACCATAAAAATAACAGGTAGCCCATCTGAATTATATAACATTTAGGCTATCCATTTCTCGTAGCCTACCAAAATTTTATTAACAGTAGAAGTGAAATCTTATTTAAAACGCATGATTTCAGCATGATAAACATGATAATCAGAACCAAAACAGATGTTTTTAGTAAATACGAGCTGTAATGACATAGCTCTATTCTGGAAAAGGAGGCGGGGAGCAGCAGCTCATTTGCATTTAAAGACACATGCTCTAATATAGAGTTTCTGCTTCCACTCAAAATAGGCATTTTCAAAATGATATAATAAATGATCTGTGGGGTATTTTGAGCTGAAACTTCACAGTTACATTCTGGGGATCCCTGAGACTTGCATTACATATTGTAAAAAGGGGCATAATGTCACCTTTAAATAGCTTAAAAGCGTTGTGCGCAATTTCCTTTCACTTTCAAATTAGCGGCAATTCGGCGTCATGTTCAAGCAACAACAAAATACAACGTAGAACATAGAAGTTTTATTAACAAAACGAATAAAAATACACCATGCTATATGCCTAATATAAAATAACAAATAACTTACACAAAGTTTAGGTAGCCTATACAAAACTGAAGATCAGTAAACACTGGAACCAAATAAATAAGAAACATACGTTTATTAGCAAAACGACGGGGAGGCAAAGAACCGCCCGACGCGAAGCGGCTAGCTGTTGATTATCCCGCTTATTCCATTGTCATTTGCCAAGTAATAGACAAGTTAAACCTTGTCTTGCTCTTTGCAGCACAATATTTGAACGAATGGGTAAAAATGACAGTTATTTTCATCAGTTACGGCTCGTTAGCGCTAGCATTCTGCCAGCTTCAAATCAGACGCAGAGATGAAATAGTGCGGTAAGACCACATTTATTTGAATGAATTATAGCATGTATTTCAATTAATGATCAATCGAGATAGAACGAGAGAGAGAGAGAGAGAGAGAGATAGAGAGAAAGAGAGAGAGAGAGAGCGAGAGAGACACAGAGAGAGAGAGTTGTGTGTACCTGCTTGCTGCGTCTGCGCGTCTCTCTCTACAAAAAAAAATACTTCAAAAACAGCGATTTTATCACCTCGTTGCTGGGGAATATAATGTAGCGATCTAGTATCTATCTCTTATTTTATTAATAAAAATCGCGGGAAAGCGTTGGAAGTTTGTGTGTGTGTGTGTGCAGCACAATCTTTGATCTCTCTCTCTCTCTCTCTCTCCGTGTGTGTGTGTGCGCGCGAGCGAGTGATGCGTGTTGGTTAGTGTGCATCAATTAAAGCAGGCGCATTAATATAGAACAGTGATTAAACTGACTTGGAACTACCTGTGCATTAAACAGTTATACTGCATACCTGCCAGCCTGCCAATCAGAATCCAGTTTTCAGACAGACCATGGAATAAATTACTATAACAAATCGAAACGACGGTGGGAGCGTTGCCACGGTGGGCAATGACATAACCGGTGTTGCGGCTTCACACCGGTAAAACGTCAACACCTTCTATAGCAGCAACACGAATTTCGTGTACCAAGAGGCGCTTTAATTGAATACCCCTGACTTATATCATAAAGAAATATTTTATTTGTATGGTTTTATAATATCTGTGTCACATATTTCCTTATGTGTCATGGTAGATCGGACTCTTACTACAGAATTTGATTACAGAAAAACGGTTTTGAACATGGTAATGGATTAAAACATTGCCTATAAATAACAGGCTGCTGGATGTACATTAACCTTACATCTTAACACCTTTTTTTTTTTTCATAGCAGATCATGGATCATTTTGTCTATAGTCTATAAAACAGCTTCATAAATAGGAAGATTTCAATACATGAGAATTCCGAATGGGATTTTTTTATTGAGCCATTACATGACTTGAGACTCGACTCGGACTCCAGGTTAAAGACTTGTGAACATCTCTGCCCCAAGGTGCCGCGGCACCCACTTTGGGAACCACTGCCATAGACTCCAGAGCAGAAGTACAAGAAGTAGCAGTAAAAGACAACTATAACTAAGGATTACAATAGGTGTATAGGCACCTTTGGTGCTTGGCCTCTAATCATGTCAGATCTTTTTCCACATTTAATGTAATAATTAAAAAAAAATTTCATGTAACAAGCAAATAGAAACTTAAGAAAAATAATATAAAAACAAGGTTTCTGCAGGATTTTTAAGCTTAAAT
The DNA here is from genome assembly GCA_039654775.1 of Spinibarbus caldwelli. Classification (NCBI taxonomy): domain Eukaryota; kingdom Metazoa; phylum Chordata; class Actinopteri; order Cypriniformes; family Cyprinidae; genus Spinibarbus; species Spinibarbus caldwelli. The sequence continues at coordinate 11,935,855 of CM077237.1, forward strand.
TTAAGACTTTAAGACCTTTAAGACCTCCACAAATAAAATTAATATCATATGAGCGGGGTAGGGCAATGTCTATAGTACTATATTAAACTGTAAAATTACTGTAAAAAGCATAATTTGCAGTTCAGATACAAGTTTTCACAAAAACAAAGTTTTTTAAATGATAAACTCTACATTTCAGCCTTTAAACCATTTTTAAGAAAATGGATGAGTCAAAATTATTAATTATAATATTAATTTAAACAATTATGGTGAATAAATTGTTATATAAATTAAATAAAGTAGGGGTGTGCGATTTTGACAGAAAATGATATCTCAATATTTTCTGGCATTTTATCGATAACAATATGATATTTTGCTGAGTGTGTTATTGTGCTGATATCTTAAGGACTACCGTGGACAGCTGACTCCTGATTTTTTTGATATTCTTCATATTCTGTGTGGTCAGTTCACAGCAGTGATAGAAATTAATCTTTTCCAATAAGTTTTATGGGCATTTTTAAGCCATTTTTTCTAAGTGTGTGCATCATCTTTTGAGTCAAATTCTTGCATTGGGGCTGTTACCAAGCAAATGAAATCAGTATCAACAAAATTTATCTTTGCAATGCAGAGGAAACACAGAAGCTACATCTGGCATTTAGATGTATTTACACACTATTTAATGCAGCTCTGAGGGACATGAAATACTTTAACCTGCAGTTACAAATGCATAATGTTTTGATATTTTAAACAAAACTCAAAACTGATGTTTGAAATTATTTTTAAAAAAAAAAGAAAAAAAAAAAAAGATACTTTAAAAAAAAAAAACTTTAAATGTGAAGTTAAAACCGCCAGTAAGTGGCAGCAAGTCACTGTTAATAAGGGAGTCATTGCGAGTGAACCAAATCATTTAAACGGTTGATTCATTCAGGAACGAAACAGTCATGTTGCTCAGAGATGCAAAACAGTGCTGTGGCTTTGTTTGGAATGATTTTTGTTGGCAAAATAGAGCAAAAGCAGGAAATACGGTGTCTAAAACGTAAGTCTCTTAATATTAACTTCTTTCTTGTTTATTGAACTGTTGCATAAAATCAGTATTACATTTGTAATCATGCTGACTTTGAGAAAAAAAAATTAACTATATGAAATGTAATATTAACTATATGAAATGATATAAATTTCTATACATTTTCTAACCCCATTTCTTGAATTATGTGATAATTCTAAATGCAGACCATACATGTCGCACACCCCTATAATGTTTAGATTTTTTATAATGCATTGTCTTCTTATCGATAGGCCTGTCGCGATAATTAAATAACTGGCTAATCGCGATTATTTGATCTAACGGCGGTTGTTTCAGACAACCGCGATTATTGTGCTTTTTATACGGCACAAGGGGGAGTCATACACCAAAAGAAACAGAAGAGCACCAGTTTGGTTTTCATGTGAGAGACAGAATTATATTTACATTGTTAAATTTAAGTTTACAGAAACTCATCTTCCTTCTGCTGCAGCTGTCAGTCATTCTCCGGTCAGCATTCAAACAGCACCTCACGTTCAGTTATGACAGTCAGCACGGTAAAACTCTCTCTCCAAGATGATATATTCCCATTATCATACTTGATGTGTAGATAAAGGTCTGGGGGTTCGCATAAAATAACTATATCTTGCTGGAGTTCATTGCTCTCTCATTTCTATTCGCTTTGTACAGTGTGGAGTGCAGCGTGCTGTGACTTGTTGCTTCAAGCACATCATTCTGCACCCTAGATGTGCATAAGTGCTGCGACTCCATGTTGCTTCAATTGCACCAATCTGCACCCTGGATGTGCATAAGAGCTTTGTGCCGCTCTGTTTGAAGTGTTTCACATGGTAAAAGTTTTGCACATTGAAAGACTATTAGAAGCCTTTCTTTTTCTCATGAATTCTCTTATTTTCATGAATGTATTATGTAAGAATACAAATAGTTAACAGAATAAACTTGTTTAAATAGTATAATGTGCACCAAAAATTCTTCAAGATATAGTTTTTGCTGCTAAATTATAAAGTCAGCTAGTTTAATTTCATAGCTTATATATTTTTATTCAAATGTAGTTTTTCTCTGTAGTGGGGAAGTATTTAGTGGATTGTGTTTAACAAAGGGTTTAAAAAAAGAGTGACCATTAGTTTCACAAACACAGTATTGATATTCTGTGTAGGGCTGAACGATTAATTGCATTTGCGATAATATCGCGATATGAAAAAACATGATTTTTCAACCGCAGCCTCTGCGATTACACTGTCACGTGACACGCGAGAGTAAAGAGGTGTGTTCGACTTGAAGATCGATCGGTGAATGACATCAAAGTATGGCGAGAAAAAGCATAATATATTAATATTAAAGACCATTTCACACGGGACACGGCAGTCGCGAGCGTCTAGTTCATTTTCAATGGAAGACATGCGGCGCGGAGGCGGAGCGCAAGCGGTGCTCGTGCACCCAAAATCATGCCGCTTCCACGTGCACGGCACATCGCTGCAGGCTCCGCCAAAGATAAAAATATTTTATCTTTTTGTAAGCGGCAGCCACGTCGGCTTTAACCAATTACTGAACAGAATATTAACACCCAATCATAGAACATTTCACTGAGCTCATGTGTTGAAAACATGATGATATATATATATATATTCTTATTTATTTATTTGAAGTCTGTCTAAAGTTAACAAACAGTGTTTAAAAAGTGCAATCCACATGTTTACATAATGTTTATTACAGTGACTTTGAATTACCTAAATACTGAGTGTGGTAATGCAACAGATTTGTTTTTATATTTCTGCAATCTACTTTAGTTTGTGTGATTTGTTACTGACTTTCATGATGTTTACACCAGACTTATTTGTCAGTGCTTTATGTTGTCATAATTATTACATGCTTACAAGGCTGGAAGTTCAATAAATCAGTCAATATACTGCTGTGATTGTAGTTGTTAAATAATGTCATTCATATCAATTCATGCATCACCTAATTTCATCGTAACATAGAGGCCTGGCCTACAGAAAAGAACATTTATGTTTAATCTATCTAATATTGTGTTGGTCATACTATATAATGATTTAAAAAGCTTTAAAAAATAATTGCATATTAAATCACAATATTGGTTAAAAAAAAAAAAAAAAAAAAAAAAAAATCGCAATTAGATTATTTTCCAAAATCGTTCAGTCCTAATTCTGTGTACAAACAAAATAAAATAAAAAAAATAGCACTGGTGTTGGATCGGTATTGGCTGATTCTTAGAATTTGGAATACTCGTGTACTCAGTGTGATCTTAAACTACAAAAATAATTGTGTACTCAGTGTAATCTTACACTGCAAAATAATAACTATACTAACTAAATAATAATAATAATAATAATAATAATAATAATAATAATAATAATAATAATAACTAAAAAAATAAATAAAAAAAAAAGATTAAGATAACACCATAATTATTTACTGAACCCTTAAATTAAATCACAATTATATAATGAAAGCCATAAAAAAAGACAATTGTTCGTGATAATCCGTATAATCGGAAAAAGCCCTAAAACAGACAATTAATCGCAATAACCGCGACTATTTTTAGACAATTAATTGTCAGCCAAATTTCATAATCGTGAAAGCCCTACTTATCGATCCACCAGTTTACAATCGATCCAAAGCTCTGCGTGTTTGCAGGGTAAAAACATGGGTCAATTTTCGCAGTGGTCTGAACTCTGAACAAAACAAGAGGCTTATTGAAAATGCACATTCATTCTCTGCCAACAGGTGGAGCGTTTGGTAAAAATATAACTGTTTCCCTGGTAACGGCAGAACACAAAGTAGTGCAGCACCTGACTTTGAACATGCAGCACTCATGTTTATTTAATGAAATTATAACCTTTTGAAGTTTAATCGTCACATTAAGCCATATCGCAATTCTGGTCTTTTCATCCCCAAATTTAAGACCTCTTGAAATCATAATTAAGACTTTCTTGTACAATTTAAGATTTTTTTAAGGCCTTAAATTTGATACAACTAAATTTAAGACTTTTTAAGACCCCGCAGAAACCCTGAAAAAGACTTAATCCTCTTTTTAGCTGTGATATTGTCCTCAGTCAGCATCACATTCACATTGGTGTTCTTGAGGCCAATTCACACTGTACCGACAGACGCAGACCACCTCAGACAATCACCAGATTACAGTATGTCACTTCTCAGACATTCCACGAACCGACAAGAGCCTATTCAGCATGTTCAACTGCTAACAAAACTAACAATAATACTGCTAAGACAATACTACTACTAATTCTACTACTAAGAACAATATAAACGCACTAAGGATTAATCAGCTGCTGGATTCATGAATATTAATCAGGTTGTGTGCGTTCGCTCGAACTGCAGCCAATAATCATTTGCACATTAGTTCCGCCTACTACTGAAGAACCTGCCAGTTCTTAAAAGCTGAAGAATTCCAAAGGAAAATACAACAAAGAATATTGTTTAAATGTAGCGTGTCTATTCTGCATGGTATGTAAGACTCTCTCGCTCTCTCTCTCTTTGCGTGTGTAGGATATCAGAGAGTGAATCAGACAAATTAAGATTTGATCGGATTTGATTGGTGTTGAACAACCCAGAGAGCCAAATTCCACAGAGGGGCCCCAAGGCTGCAACAGGATGCCATAAACCAGATTCCTAGCTCCAGCCCTCTAAGAAAGACTTGCCAACAAGCCTCTTTCACAGAACAGCTTGCAATATTAAGATAAAAGAATACTTATTGACAATTCCAATGCAGGAAGGAGGTTGTCAAATTTGGGGCAAGTAATCAAGACTGATGGTCAAAAGAGATGGCCATCACATGTGTTCCACGATAGAAATCACGAGCTTCTTTTCTCCACATAGAAGACAAAGACTGAGACTGAAATTCTTTAGGAGACCTTTTAACCTTTAGGAGACCTTTTAACCCTGTTGTTAACCTTTTGTTCTATGCAGAACTACACACAGAGACTTTTTCATATGCACCAAAAATTATCTTAAAAGGACTTATGAGTCTTATTTTTATGCATAACTCCATATCATGTATGTAACCCATACAATTAACTATCATGTTTTAATCATATATTGGTGTATGTCTTTTTAATAACTAGGGAATAGCTTAAGGGTTCATATCCTTGTTTGGTATGTATGAGTTTGAAAAATCATGCTTTAAATGTCTCTTCCAATCAATTCTTTGTCAAATGTACCATAGTCTTGTTACAGAAGTCATGTCCAAAATTATACTTTACAAGAGTGGGAAAATTTGGACCATGTGACTGATACAAGATTTATGATGGGGAAGAAACAGAGCAACGCCCCTAGGCTAAGATTATTTCTAATTGGTCAAGACGTCCAGATAGGACGGTCTGAAAGCCGAGTTTAAATACTCAGGACACCATCAAATTATGCTTTTTCGTCATTGCTCTTGCTTTGTACATTTAGCCATGCTTTTTAGAGCTCTTTGAGGGTGCTCTGGCCTACATGCCAGCTGCTACCACAATGAGAAGAAAAACCACCTAGTCTCATTACATCCTTTTATTCTTTTACTTTAATTTGTCTTTCCATGAGAGTTTCGTTAAGTTTGCCGCAAAGTCCAGCTCCGACTGCACCCGCCCCAAACTTCAACCAGACCAACTCAGCATCAAGAGCCAACGCCCAAGACTTTACTACGAAAGACCACTGAACTCAGCCAATCCGCAACCTTGAGAAAACCCCTTTCTGCAAGAGGACAACAAAAAGGAATCCCTTAACACCAAGGCAACGCAAGTAATACAACTCCAGATTTTTGCTGAGCTGGTACATTCAATATAAATTTTAGCCTCATTGAGAAACTCAATGCAAGGGTTAAATAAGTGATTGATGGTTGTTTAGGTCTAGGCAATTGCACATATTGCTGTAAACATGGGATATCACATTTTCATTCTCTTAACTCATCCTTTCCTTACTTTCTCTCTTTCTGCAACTTATATGAATGTGTGATTGCGTGTGTTCATGTGTTAGATTAGTTTACATGTCTTAGATTTATCAAATAAAGTCTTATTTATATTTAAAAGAGAAGTATCTTGTGTTTTGTGCTTAGAAGTTAATGTCTTAATCTGCCGATCTTGTTACTGTGCTATTTAATAGTGTTTTCACTATATTTTGAATTTTAATATCCAGTGCAGAGTTGATGTTATATGGCTCGTTCACTGAATCACTGCCGACTCAGTGATCCGCCATGAAACAGAGATTCTGTTCAAATTCCCTATAAAATCATACATGATTCCCTTTGAGCTAAATTGACATTGTTTCCCTTATTTACCTATTACCCCTTACATGTGTGAGAAAAAAGCAAAGCAACGGCGAGTTGTGCGCCTTCACATTAGAGTTTACGTTACGTCACGTCAAATTCAGGTACGCTGCACATGAGATGAACTGAAAAACAGCACAGCTCGCTTGACAGAGATTGAAACTCTGATGTGCTCAGTCAGTGTGTTCGGCGAGTGAAAATATATCTGTGCTAAACTTATACTTAGCCTCCAACTCACACACTGGCGAGTAAAATCTGAGAATTTATTATCCAGTGGATAATAGACATTATTTAGCTGCCCAGACTACTGATTTGCAATGTAAAGGGTTGAACTGGCAAAAATAAGATCCGACAGACACCAATAGACAACGACAGGGGTGACTACTAGAGCCCTGCATTTCAGCCCGAGCCCAAGGTGCCCCGACTTATTTACACTCCTAGGGCCGGGCTTCGGGACAATTTTCACGTCATAGCACAGACGTGGGCCGGGCATCAGGCTTGTTTTAGGCTTCTCCTTTTTCTATATTTTAGACACACATAAATTAAAAGAAACTAAGAGAAGCTGATGATGGTAAACCAAACAAATATATTTTATAACCTGCTACACAGACACAGTCTACTCACGCACGCACGCATGTTTCCAGACAATTCACGTGCAATGGAGAACAAAGTGAAGAATCGCCAATGGCGAACTTAAAACTGTGAAAAACACTAGAGGAAAGGCAAATTTCTGGGCAGCTTTTCAAATAGTGACAACTTTAAATGACGAGCCAACTGGTTATGCACAATGCACAATTTGCAAAGGCAGTGCTAAGCTACGATAGTAAGAAAACTGGATCATCTCATTTACAAAGACATTTTGAGCGCGGAGGATGCAGCGGACCAGGCAGCAGCAGCAAACAAATGAGTGTGAGTGATTTCCTCACCAAGCCAACTCCCTCTACAGTGAAATCACAAATCACAGCTAAATGTGTGAATTTCTGTTGTATGGACATACAGCCATTTGAAACCGTGGCAGGCAACGGTTTCGTTCAGTTAGCGCAAGAGCTAATAAATGTGGGCGCAACTCACAGCCGTCTGTCAGCTACAATATCCCTGACTCCACCACAATCTCCCGAAAGTGCAAAGAATTGGCGACTGCTAAGAGAGGGGACATAGTTGAAGAGATCAAGGGGGTCATGTCGTTAATAAATGTTGGCATAACAACTGACATGTGGACAGATGATCACCGTAAGATAAGCTACTTGTCAATCACATGTCACTATGTCACAACACAATATGACATGAAGAGCAGGGTACTCACCACAACAAGCTTCCCAAACGAGGCAAAAACAGGAGACAATATCTGAAGAGAGTTGCAGCAGCAATTAGTCTCAATCCTTGGTTTTAACGCATCAGTAATGAATAATGTTGTCTGGGTAACCGATCAGGGGGCTAATATTCTTGCCGCTCTTCGCCCATACCAGCGACTGGACTGTCAAGACCACTTATACAACACTGTCCTCCGACATGCCTTGAACCCAGATGAGCTTGCAGAATCAGTCCCAGAAGTAGCAGAGACCCTTCAAGCCGCCAAGACTTTAGTCCAATATCTAAAGCAATCTGGTCTGACCAGCCAGTTGTCAAAAACTGTCAAACAGATGTCAGAAACCAGGTACAGCACCGTATTCATCACCCTGGAGTCAACTGAGTCAGTCTACTCTGAGTTACAGGAGATACTTAAGAGCCGTGGTGAGAGCCAGCGACTACATGATGTGTCGCCAGATGTGCTGGCCTTTCTGGTGCAATTTCAGCGCCCATTCTACGACGCACAGAGGGAGTTGGAGGGGGATAAATACCCAACATTGAACCTCGTCATGCCCTGGCTACACAAACTGAAACGCCATTGCCAACCAGATGTGTCGGACACTTCTTCCCAAGCAGTTATCCGCCAACGACACCTTGAGTGAAAGTGAAAGTCCACATCCAGCCACTTCACAAACTGGCCATATTCTTATGGCCGAAGTTCAGTCAATTAAGGATGTTCACCAACGCCGAAAGGGATGACATCCATCAGCTGGCGAGACGTCAGATAGCCCGCTTCAGAGAGAGGGTGGCAGCAGAAAGGGCTGATCAACTAGCCGGTAAGATTTTCTTTTGCATGTGTTATTATTATTATTATTATTATTATTATTATTATTATTATGTCTCTAAATTAATGTATTAATAGCCTGATGGCCTTGGCCTAACCAATAATTATAATTATGATTCATGCAGCAGCGGGCACGGCTGTGCCTGCACCTGTTGCTACTGTCCCCGCTGCAAAGAAGAGAGCTCTGGCCGAGTTTGAGGAAGAGTGGGAAAACATTGTGGAGCAGGAGGAGGATACTACTGATGAAGTACAGATTTACCTGTGCCTCAATCCCAACATGGAAGGTGATGGAAGAGATGTGCTGCACTGGTGGCAACAACACGAAACCATGCTGCTGCTTCTTTCACGACTGGCTCGCACAGTGTTTAGTGTCCCCGCCAGCAGCAGTAGCAGCGAGCGTGCCTTCAGCACAGCTGGAAGAATTATTGAGGAAAGGAGGACTGGATTAAAGCTTTCCACTGTGGATGCTGTGCTTTTTCTTCACGATGCTCTCTAAGAGTCTCTTCTTCTGGCAGTAGCCATATCTCGTTTTTCGTTTGGGATTTGCTTTTTTTTTTTTTCATTAAGCTTTCCACTGTGGATGCTGTGCTTTTTCTTCACGATGCTCTCTAAGAGTCTGCTCTTCTGGCAGTAGCCATGTCTCATTTTTTGCATTTTTTGCATTTTTTTTTTCATTAAGGTCTAGTCCAGGGCTATTAAATTGGCGGCCCCCAATCATCTTCATCCGGCCTGAGGGAGAAGTACACGCAGGTCGCACATATGGATTGAATTGTTATTGCACTATTTAGTTTGTCCACAAGGTGGCAACACTGGCCCGGGCCAGCCAAAAAAGAAAAGAAAGAGACGCAAGAACAACAGCAATCTACCGGAGACCGCAACATCAATAGACGGCAGTGTTGACAAGCACTTGTATGAGGGAGTTATGAGATATCCACAACTCTAGTTTAACCGAGTATAAAGACAGTGTTGTCAGTCATAACTTCTGGTGAGAAATTGCGCAAACATTGGACGAAAAGTATTATCAAATGAAGTTGAAAGGCTGCGCGTTCAGCTGTACGCATAAAACTGAGCCTTCAACGGACAAAAACACACAATTATGACAAATGCGCGGTTTTGGCGAGTTACCTCATAAATGTATTCTTAAATGAGTTATATCTTAAATGAGTTATAGGGTGGGTTGCACCAATAAGGATTAAGCTTAAATCTAGATTAAATCAATGTTTATCTAATAATTCTGTTGCACCAAAGTTTAAACCTTGTTTAAAAATAAGCAGGTTTACATTTAAACCATCAGTTTGATCCTGGATTTATTTTATATTTAAAATAGATTAACTTTAATCCTGTTGCTCCATAACTTTAAACTCAGATTTGAATCTCAATTAAGGATTAACTTTAAACTTACAGGTGAGGAGGTTTAAATACAATAAAGTGCACTTACAGTTACAGTAGCTGGCTGACTGAACAAAGACAGAAACAGTGGGTGTGTCGTCAGGTCTCATAGAGGTGTTTATTATAAATAAAAAAGAAAATTAAAGCGCACGGAGCCCGCAGATTGAGAGGGTCGTGGCAACCTGTAGTAAACTCGCATCCGCTATCGAGTCTGGGATTTGAATCAGTCACTTATCTCGGTGCATCTCGGCATACGACACAGAAAAGAAGAAAGGATCGCGGTTGCGCCTCTCGTTTCTCACGGCCGCTCCACATGCGTGCTGGACGGCGATCAAATGGACGGGGCTCCGCTGTCACGAGCGGAGGTAGTCATTCCATGAATCATGCCAGTTATTTTCTCTTATCTCGGTTGTTTTGTCATAAGCTATACTCCATTAATTGATACAATAAATATATTTCCAAGACTATGAAATCTGTATGCACTGCCTCAGTTTTATTGCTTGCTTGATCAGCCGTTTGATCAACGGTCCCTCTACGTAGCATTTTATAAAGACGGCGGACCTTTTACAAGTTTATTTCCTTTATCGACAAAAGCAACTATGTCAGAGACAGAGGATAAGGAATATTAACATTGTTGCTGATTAATTACATGAATCCATCATGGCGGAGAAAATTAATCGTAGACAGAGTGTAGAAGCCCAAGAGGCGAAACTCAATAGAACATTCCATTGCAACAGCGGTGCCCAGCAGCAGCCCTGCGCTTCTGCCATTTTGGACTGAAAGCGACTCGGCAGTCCACTAGATTCTAGCTGTCGCTATGACAAATATCAGCTGATTTGTTTAAAAAAAAAACAAAAAAAAAAAAAACAAAAAAAAAATTAAAAAAACATGCATTAAAACTGAAATACAGCCTGAACGATGACAACAATAACATACAATCACTAGACTAGTGATCGTCAAATTCTTTTAACAGTTTATTTTACAGACTTTATTTTAAAGTCTTCCCTTTTTTTCACAAAACCTTTTGCTGTCTAGAAACCATGTCAGTTTCAGCTAAAAATATTTCAAGTTGAAGTGTTAGCATTATAAACACTGAATTAATACCAACATATAAAATTAATTTCAAAAATGACAGAAAAATTAGAAATGTTGGACAATAAGTATATAACAGGAATATAACAGCTTGACAGTAAACTGTTGTTGCAGTATTGTTTTATATTAATGTCCGTTAAAGGAAGACTAAAAAAAAAAAGTTATGTAAAAAACAAAACAAAAACACATGTACAGCCACTTTCTCCAAAATAGTTTAATTACAGACACAGCAATGCATCATGTTGTAGATCATCATGTTTGTAGTGTGTTCAGGGGATTAAAATGTGCAATATATATTTCAGACCTAGTGGAGTAATAGTAAATAATAATATAGTAAGTAACTGTAAATGCGTAAAGTCGCATAAGCTCATTATAACTTAGTTTCATCCATACAAATCATTATGTTATTATGGTTTCTATGGCTAGGACCTGCAGTTCCTAAAAAGGATGCAAGTTTACAACTAGACTAAAAACAGTTAAAGTTAGCAGGTGCATAAGACAGTGGTACGTTCCACTTCAAAACACAACATTTTTTACACTTGTGAATATTCACCTGTCAGGGTCTTTGGAAAAAAAATGATGAAAAGCAAGATTTCTACTGTCACACTGATATAGTTTTTTTTTTTTTTTTTTTTTTTTTTTTTTTACAGTGGATTGCCCAACATTGCGTTATTTTATTCCACTTTGACTTCTCTTTCATTGTTATTTGGTCTATTTCTGTGTATCTGTAATGTTGTCCAGTTGGAATTTTCAGTCCAAAATGGCAGCCACGCTACCAAAGTTTCAGAGCCAGAGTTTCGCCTCTTGGTGTTCTATAGTCTTTGTCGTAGATAGAGGTTTTAATCGTAGGTTAGAATTCTAATCCCCGATTTGTTAATCTAAGTTTAAAATTAAGTGGTGCAACACAACTTGATTTAAAATAAAACCCAGATCAACAAATCCTTGATTAGCTCTAAACTTTGCTTAATTTAATCCTTGTTGGTGCAACCCACCCATAAAGTCTTAAATGACCGTAAAAAGTTGGGAGAATCGAATATGTGTCAGTTCTGTGTCATGTGCATCAGGTTTAAAAGAGACAGAGGTGATTTTAAAGTGAAATCTGCTGAAGTCTGTCTTTGATGGAAATAAAAGAATAAATGAAAAACAGAAATTGTCACTGACTGCTCTAGTCACTGATTAACTTTTGTAGCTTGAATAAGAATAATCTATTTAGTTTATGCATATACAATTCATAGTTTGTGAAGATTGTTTTAAAATCACTTAAATTACAAGTTATATATTTCAGAGCCTATTAAATGTTAAAAATAATGGCTTTTAATTATACTGTGGTGTTGAATGGCTATAATTAATAGGTAAAATGCATTTAATAGAGACACTAGTAGCAGTATTGGAATCAATAATTTATTAATAATAGGCTACTTGATAAAAAGATGCCATTAAACACATTTAAAATATACTATATCTTTATGTTGTTTCTACATTCATTTGGAGGTTCAATGTGAAGTTATGATATCAATATATGTACATATGCGATTAATTATAGAATTCTATAATCATATTCTGACATTAATTATAGAAAATGTTTTTATTTTTTTTAATTGATTGATAGACAGCACTAATGTTAACCTTTTATAGATGTTGGTGTTGGTAATATTAGCTTATTTTACTGCTAAATATGCATTTCAATTTAATTTCTAATTTTACAGGCCCCCCAGAAAGCGATCGGGATGGCCCCCACCCCGTTGGCCCCCTTCAAATTTTCAGTTCAATAATCCGGCCCTTAAATGAATCTAATTGAATATCCCTGGTCTAGTCCATAACTGCTGGAAAAAAGAATGGCCATGTTCTGTGAAGTCTTCATTTTTAGGGTAAGAAATCCTGCATTTTTTTTAGACTATTTAGCCTATTTATTTATTTTCGTTTTATTATTATTATTTGGCTTATTTTCTTTTCCATGCCATTGCGAGCAGCAGCCTGCTCATCTTGTTTTGTCAAAAATGCCTTTGTTCTGAGATGGTGATAATAAACGTTTAAAGTAACATTGTGATATGCTTGAAGTGTTTTATTTCTCTGGATTCTATTGTAGTAAAGTCAAGTGTTGATTTGAAAGTCTAAATTGATCAAACGTCGTATGAACTGACTGCCGGCCGCATGCGCTATTGCGCTTGATTGTTCGATGTCACTTTAAAAAACAAAAACTTACATTTAATGAACAAAAAAATCTGAACTATTTTCAGGGTTCACACAGAAACTGCAAAATGAAATTCCAGGACTTAAGGACTTTAAGCACTATTTTATTTTTTTTTTTGGTTTTCAAGAACTAAAAACAGATCTCAATATCGTTACTATCTTTCAAATACTAATAAATAAATGAATAAAACAAAATGGTACAAATAACATGCAGCACATGCAAAGCATGCAATGGCTGTGGCAACTTGATACTATGGCAAAGTTTTCAATTTCCTTATTCAAAGCGATTTTTTTCATGAATATATGATTAACCTGAAGAGTAAAAGCTTCATCATACACTTGGAAAATTATGAGCTATATCACGTTCATGGACACTAAGGATGTAACAATACATTTAGCTCGCGAGATGAGAAAAAAAAATAAAGATACTTAGTTCACTAGAACGAGAAAATATTTTAATACTATTTTTAAGAAATTTTCAATGACAAAATATGTCTTTTAATCACAAAAAGCAAGATGAGCCCTGCGAAACAATGTAGTTCTATTTTGAAATATTTTAACTAATCTAAAGCTGTAACTAACAATTATTTTGGTAATCAAGTAATCTGCTGATTATTTTGACAATTGAGTAATCTGATATTTTTAAGTAATAAAAATAGACCTGTGGAAAAGTGGAAAAACAGGCTTCATATTGACTACATTTATATATGTTAAACTAACGGTGAGACAATAACAATTGGTTTTAATAAAGTATCAAAACCAAGTAATCACACGGTTTTATCGAACAACACTGTTAAAATACATAAATATGTCTATACTACATAATATGACCATTACCAACTAAAGTACATTAAGTATTAAAAGTTCATAACAAATACCTGCAGGCGTGCCAGCGGCCTGATGTTTCACTTTACAGCGCGATTCAATGACGTTTAAATCCATATAATTTTAATATTTGGTCACATACAAACTCAGAGCAGGGGTTCAAACTTTTATTTCGAAATCGCGATGTACAACAAATCGCATATAGAAATATGTTTATGTATCCTCCTGTGCTGGCATGGGTCTCTAAAAGATTTACTTTATAAATCTAGTGAGAACGCACACTGTTTTCCCAGATGAACAAACTCACAGCATATGCAGAGGAATGGAGATGCGCACCACACTTGTAAATGATAACATTGCAACACAAAGCACGTCAGACTTTACATGCGTTCCCAAATGAAACCCAAACAAACAGCACATGCAATAAAAGATCAAATATAATGCAAGCACCAAAGGTTTTACCACAAACTCAACTTTATACTGATATCACGAGAGCCAGGCAGCCGGGTTTAGATGCGCTGCGTCGTTAATTTAGCGAGAAAACAAAAATTAACACCATTTCATATACTGCCTTTTAAACGTTCAAGCACATTTCAAGTACCTTTTCATAAATATGGCTGTTTTATTTCAGGTACAATAGGCATATTTATCAGGAGCATTCAAGAAATTGAATGAACAATTAAATACAAAAATAAAACGCTATATAGATTGACTCCTATTAAAGCAGCTGTATTTTTTTTTCTGTCAAGAGTAGCAAGTTATTTTTTTCTCTTTGTGTTTTTTTTTTTTTAACATTAAAGAATAAAAATTATTTCATCTGTCAATTCTGTCATAGTGTTTTATATTTATACCATAATTTACTCACTCAAAATTAGTTTTAAACCTGAATGAGTTTCTTTCTTCTGCTGAACAAAAATGCTATTCTGAAGAATGTGGGTAACAGTTGCTGGTCCACAGTAAGTTCCATAGTATTTTTTTTTCCTGCTATCAAAGTCAATGTGGACCAGCAACTGTTTGGTTACCCAAAGTCTATACATAAACCTTGTGTGTTTTGACAGTATTAGCACAAAAGATAACTTAGTTCAGTAATCAGGCGCTGTTAGACAGGCGTTTTAGTGCGTGCACTTCAGGTGTACACGGGCTCAGAAAAAGCGCACATCAGACCAGCGCGCGAATGAAACGTTTAACCGGCAAGGCTTTAAAACAAACACAAATAATGTACTTTTGTGATTGCAAATAAGTGCAGTGTCCCGTGAGAGTAACTCTACCGTTGAATTAACACTGATGTGAATGTATGTGGCATTGTACAGTATATTGATACGGAGGCGCCAGAAGTGCAACTGAAAGAATGTCCACTGTAGCACGATACTACAATATTTCTCCAAAAGCGGATCGTGGAGATATTGTTATTGTCCACAATCAAAAATCGTCATATCGCACACCCCTACAAGAGATTTTAGCAGAAAACTGCAGTTCCTATTAAATCTGGTTTAAAAATGCATCTCATTACAATTTTAGTCAATTTTATGTCAAATAGACGTCTATTAGATGTCTTTAAGATGTTTATGATTTAGAATGTATGTAAAACTGACATCTGAAAGACGTCTGTCAGATGTTTGTTGACAGCAGATGCTTTCCAGATCAAGAGATCTTTAACAGACATCTTGCAGACGTACATGTGCTATCTGGGCCAAGACACTGAAATCAATGGACCATGAGCTACTCCAGAGAACAGCACCACATTTCACTATAAAATAGCACAACACTTACTTTTATTTGTTATATAGCCAAGACTATTTGGATGAAATCTCACTATATCTAAGCTGTTTAAAATTAGTAATATTGTTAGACCATTAACTCTAGTACAAAGTCCAAATTTTAGCTTTAAAGCATTGTTTACATGGCTGCGAGAAAGTGTTGTGAAATTAATTCAACAGTAATAATATGTGCAAAGTTCAAGAGTCCATTAAAGAAAAAGAAAAAGAAAAAAACAAGCACTGTATATATACACATACATATCTATACATAGAGGCCCTGTTTTAGTGCAAACATAGGACCATTCCCATTGTGTTGTGGCTTGTTTTCATTGTGTTGCAGTGATTTGGTTGTGTTGTGCGCTACTGGCCCACCGTAGGTAACACACTGAACAGACAAAATATAAAGTGTCTGTTGCTGTCTAACAGCGTTTTTGGTGCAGTGTGAATTGGCCTTTAGGAAGCTAAACAATTAGAATAATAATATTATTAATAATAATAATAATAATAATAATAATAATAATAATAATAAAATATTTTAAATAGGGCTCAGTTTAATGTGTTAACTTAATTAGTTAGAAAAAAAAAGCGATTAAAATATTTTAACGCGGTTAACACACTGGCCCGGCCCCAGACCTTTACATCATCTTACATTTCATACAGTTGACTCTTGACAAATATGATGCAGGGCAACAACTCCATAAAGGCAGTTATGCCCTGAAATTCAAGATATTGGTGCAAAAATGTCTTTTGTCTCATATTTATATCATAACCCAAGACAAGCAATATCACAGACACAGTGCTGTTTGTCCGGAATATCACGAGTTTCAATGTGATTTTATACAACAGTAAATAAGAAGTTGATATTGTGTTCTATTTTAAACACAATATTATGTGTTTTGCTGAGGATATTACCTTGAAAGCCATAGCAGAATTGTTGAGTCTCCGAGAAACACAGCAGTGTTTAATTTCTGAATGAATCCGTTTTGAACGAATCGTGTGAATGCATGATTCAAAGGCCCATTCATAAACATAGCCATTTACTTCATTCCTGAATGAATCAGCCGTTTGAACGAATCGAATGAATGACATTTACTGCCACCTGCTGGCAGATTTAATTTCTTATTTAGAGTATCATTTAAATAATAATAATAATAATAATAATAATAATAATAATAAACAACAACAACACTAAAGGGATAGTTCACCCAAAATTAAAATTCTGTCATTTACTCACCCTCATGTCATTTCAAACCTTTCTTTTGTGGAACATAAAAGAAGGTATTTTGAAGATTGTTGGTAACAAAGCTGTTTTGGTTACCAGTGACTTTCATTGTATGAACAAACAATACTGAAATGTTTCTCAAATTATCTTCTTTTATGTTCCATAATTTATGTTAGGCCATTGTAGCCTAAATGTAATAAATTTTTTGTTGAATCAAATAAAATATATCTAAAGCTACAATTTGCAATGTCTACTTGATACTTTCTCATTTAACACAAAAATAGCTTTAAGGGGGTCCTATTATGCTTTTACAAAGTCTTGATTTTGTTTTGGGGGTGTACTAGAACATGCTCTCATGCTTGGTGGTTCGAAAAACCACACAATTTACATTATTACAATACCTTTCTCCCCAGCCTGGCACAAACGGCTCGATTAGTTCTGGGTTTGGATGAAGGCCCGCCTTCCGAAAAACAAAATGTGTTGTGATTGGTTAGCTGTCCCAGTGCGTTGTGATTGGTGAGCAACTTAGTGTTTCAGTAGTGCCACACCCCTTGCCAAAGCAACAATTTACGGATGGCATCAATACTGTCATATCAGTTTGAGCCGGATTCAGACCCCAAGAATATTGAACGAGGATCGCGCAGAACCTTTACATGCACGGATATTGCAAAACATATTAGAGTGTTAACGTTATTGTTGTTTTGTTTTTGTTTTTTTGGCTAAATCACGATTTGTGGTGGCATATATGCAAATTCATTCTCTGCCAGCAGGAGGTGCTGTTGGCATGGTAGAGATCGAGGTTTCCCCGGTAACGCTGTACACAAAGCAGTGCTCCACACACAAACGCTGCTTTATTAGGCATTACATGCAAGATGAAATGAAAATGACATCCAAAATTTTCTGAAGACAGTCGGTTTCCTTCAGAAATACAGTGATATAAAAACACCCGCACCGCATTTTGATTTTGAAATGTGCAGTGCTCATGTTTATTCAACAAATTCAGTCATTTTTGATATTGTGGCAGGCGCCACAAATAAATGAATGTATGAAAAACACTGTAGTCTCATAATTGAAGTGTAAATTCTGCAGATTACATTGTCTAATACTATTCTGTCAGCAATTTATAAAAACATTTTCATAATTGTAACATACATATTTACATCTCGACATGTTTCCGTGTTGTTGTTGCTCAGCAATGGCATGGACGCGATGTTGTCTGGGGGTTTGGCAAAAGGAGGGTGGGATGGTGGGCACTGCTCGGGGTGGTGACTGAAGGCGGTGACTGAGTAGTTCTGACATCACATTTTTACGGAAGTCACAATGGCTTGTGAAAAGGTACAGCTACTTTATGCAGGCTGTGTGCATTTTACTGTGGATTGACAGTTTTGAAATTTATATGGTAGTTACATACCCCCTAGACCTCAGTTATCATGAAAAAAGCCAGGAAATTTCAGTTTTGACAATATGGGACCTTTAAATAATCTTTTGTGGGTATTTTCAGAGTCAAATTTATTTTGCGATTAATTAGATTAATTGAAACATGTAAATTAATTAGATTAAAAAATTTAATCGACTGACAGCCCTAATTTTAATTAATATTATTGAAGTTTTAATGTTTCATTTACATTAGTAACACTAATTTACAAGCATATTTTATAGTAAAATTACACTACTGTCTTAATTTCTACAATTGCAAGAGATTTTGGCAGAAAACTGCAGTTCCTGTGAAATCTGGTTTAAAAATGAATCTCTTTACAAATTTAGTGAAACACTGTAATCTTCCGTTCACCAAAATGGTGGAAATTAAGTGAATGTGGAAAAAAGTGTAACTAACGCACGTTGCCTTCCCAAATTTACATTAGAGCACATGAAAAGATTACATTTGCTTGTGAACTGAGGCATTCTGAGACACTGAAATCAATAGACCATGAGCTACTCCAGAGAACAGCACCACACTTCACTATAAAATAGCACAACTTTTATTTGTTATATAGCCAAGACCATTTGGATGAAATCTCACTAATTTTAAAAATATTGTCATGATTCATGACAAATACACAAGAGCTGCTAAATATTGTAGTTACATTTCATTACTCCGGTAAAACATTTAATCCAGATTTATGTCTACATCAATTCAATCTGAATATCCCACATTTCTGCCACAATACCATGGTCATAAATCCATGGCAAATGTTGTGATTTGTGGATTGAAAAGCCTTCTAACCTGATTGTTGTGACTCAATGATTCTTCCGTTTTCAACATCAGTGCGGTTGAGAATGTCAGCCAAATTCAAATGCTTCTCACAGCATTGTTTAACTGCTATGTGAACAAGATTGGTCCACGAGTCAATGTACCTGCTCTGAGGTCATTCTGTACGGTCTTTTGTGCCAAGCTGAAAAATGGTCTGTGTGGTGCTGTTCACACAAGTAGCGCTGTTTTTTTTTTTGTTTTTTTTTTAGTTTGTCATTTAACATTTCTGATATACAGGTGCATCTCAACAAATTAGAACGTCGTGGAAAAGTTCATTTATTTCAGTAATTCAACTCAAATTGTGAAACTCGTGTATTAAATTCAATGCACACAGACTGAAGTAGTTTAAGTCTTTGGTACTTTTAATTGTGATGATTTTGGCTCACATTTAACAAAAACCCACCAATTCACAACAAACCTCAAATTAGAATACTTCATAAAACCAATAAAAAAAAACAAAAAAAATTTTTAGTGAATTGTTGGCCTTCTGGAAAGTGTGTTCATTTACTGTATATGCACTCAATACTTGGTAGGGGCTCCTTTTGCTTTAATTACTGCCTCAATTCGGTGTGGCATGGAGGTGGTCAGTTTGTGGCACTGCTGAGGTGGTATGGAAGCCCAGGTTTTCTTTGACAGTGACCTTCAGCTCATCTGCATTTTTTGGTCTCTTGTTTCTCATTTTCCTCTTGACAATACCCCATAGATTCTCTATGGGGTTCAGGTCTGGTGAGTTTGCTGGCCAGTCAAAGCACACCAACACCATGGTCATTTAACCAACGTTTGGTGCTTTTGGCAGTGTGGGCAGGTGCCAAATCCTGCTGGAAAATGAAATCAGTATCTTTAAAAAGCTGGTCAGCAGAAGGAAGCATGAAGTGCTCCAAAATTTCTTTGGCAACGGGTGCAGTGACTTTGGTTTTCAAAAAACACAATGGACCAACACCAGCAGATGACATTGCACCCCAAATCATCAAAGACTGTGGAAACTTAACAGTGGACTTCAAGCAACTTGGGCTATGAGCTTCTCCACCCTTCCTCCAGATTCTAGGACCTTGGTTTCCAAATGAAATACAAAACTTGCTCTCATCTGAAAAGAGGACTTTGGACCACTGGGCAATAGTCCAGTTCTTCTTCTCCTTAGCCCAGGTAAGACGCCTCTGACGTTGTCTGTGGTTCAGGAGTGGCTTAACAAGAGGAATACGACAAATGTAGCCAAATTCCTTGACACGTCTGTGTGTGGTGGCTCTTGATGCCTTGACCCCAGCCTCAGTCCATTCCTTGTGAAGTTCACCCAAATTCTTGAATCGATTTTGCTTGACAATCCTCATAAGGCTGCGGTTCTCTCGGTTGGTTGTGCATCTTTTTCTTCCACACTTTTTTCCTTCCGCTCAACTTTCTGTTAACATGCTTGGATACAGCACTCTGTGAACAGCCAGCTTCTTTGGCAATGAATGTTTGTGGCTTACCCTCCTTGTGAAGGGTGTCAATGATTGTCTTCTGGACACTGTCAGATCAGCAGTCTTCCCCACGATTGTGTAGCCTAGTGAACCAAACTTAGAAACCATTTTGAAGGGTCAGGAAACCTTTGCAGGTGTTTTGAGTTGATTAACTGATTGGCATGTCACCATATTCTAATTTGTTGAGATGAATTGGTGGTTTTTGTTAAATGTGAGCCAAAAATCACAATTAAAAGAACCAAAGACTTAAACTACTTCAGTCTGTGTGCATTGAATTTATTACACGAGTTTCACAATTTTAGTTGAATTACTGAATAAATGAACTTTTCTACGACATTCTAATTTATTGAGATGCACCTGTATAACAGAAATGACAGTTCTTCACACATAGGCAAATTCATAGTGGTACCATTACAACCTCTAACAAAATGTAGTCGCACATACAAGGAAAAAGGTCACAAAATGCGACCATTAAAGTCACAGTATGGAGCTCTGTTCCTTTTTTTTTTTTTTTTTTTTTTTAACTTTTTATCTTGTTAAATGTTCTATTTGACATTGGGGCACTTGAAAAATACACAATTAAAAAAAGGTTGAAGTCACTTTAAAGTCAGAGCAAACACTTTTTATTTTATTTTTTTTTTTGTTACTTTGTTCAATCTGGTCACTGAAAAGGGGTTGGATGTCTTAATTTTGCTCTTAACATGCACCAGATTAATGCATTTAATACATGGTTTTCTGAGTTCCACCTACCATAGACTTATAAAATCCTGTAGAAAACACTGGACTTGATTAAAAAAAAAAATTGAGCATCATGAAAGATTATACCTCCAGAAAAATAAAAGTGAAGGAAAAATGGTTAACTACAACACTGTATGACACAGTCTTACAATGATAGTACACTAATAGTGTTAATAGTTATTTACTTTTCTGCCAAGTGCAACAAATGCATCATTAATAAATACTAAGAATGAAAGGAAGCACTAACTTGCACTTGTTAAAGGCCTCCATTGCAGATTTCCATTCCTGCAGTTCAAACTGAACCATGCCATTCAGATAAGCAGTGTATGCCTGCAGAAAACATGAAAGACACTTACAGCGGAAAAGAGCTCAATCAAGTCAGCGATAAGATGACCTCAGCAACTGTTAATATAAGAGCCTGTACACTATGGTAAATAGTGGACATATGACACAGTGACTTTCACCTGATATTAAGATACATTTTTTGTGATCTGATCAAAAGTGGTCAAAGATAAAAAAAAAAACAACAACAAAAAACAAAGGGTTTTGTGACTGACTCATTGAAATGACGTGGAGATAATCAAAATCACATATTTGTCTGACCTGAGCTTCTAGTTTGGTCTTGGCATCCACATGGGGACTCTCACACAACTTCTCTAGCTGCTCCCCGTGTTTGGCTGCCTTTCGCAGGCGAGCCAACAGATGGAAACGCTTTCGGGGCTCAGTGTTAGCTTCCTGTTTAAGCTGCATGGCATAACTCCATGCTCTTTCTGCTTCCATTAATACTAATAACAGATGTCTGGAGTAGAGAGAGAAAGAAGGTGGGGCTCAGACCAAAGACAATATGCATCTTGTTTACTGAACATACTTTAGGTGCTAAAGATTACCTGTTATCTGAAAGCAAATCCACAGTCACTTTCTTCCCAGTAAACTTGTGTCTGTTGCCCATTTTAAATCTCAGAGTCTTTCTCAATCGACGCAAACGTCTGGAGCAATAACCCCTGTGATGTCAAAAGGAGAGGACCACTTTATTAAATAAATAAATAAATAAATAAATAAAGTCTGTTCAACCTCACCTCTGCCTTACCTGTAACGCTGGTAATCCCCATGCCTGAGTCCATGCTGCTGCTGAGAGTCCTTAATGAGCTGCAGGACTTTAGTCAATAAGGACAATAAACCTAGGACATTTCAATTCAACTGCAGCATGCTGGGATCTTAAAGTACTACCAAAAATGTATATTGTAAGAACTACACATTTAATTTTAAATGAAACATCATCCACTACTTCAATCAACATTCCAGTGTATATGAAAACCCTACTGAAACTCTTGATTACACAGAAAACTCCACTTAACTAGTCAGTACTTGTGTGACACGTATCCCATAAGACCCCCGTATCCCTGTGCCACTCTCCACTAAACTGCTGAATTACTGCTGCTTCCCAGTAGTAGTTAATAACTAGCGATTTAACAGTGAGGATACTCTCCAGGCCAAGACTCTCGTTGATGCCGTTCTCTTTATTTTCCTCCATTTGGGGTATTTTCATCTCATTCCGCTGCTCCGCGGCCATTTTCAGCAAGCACACGTCTGAAAAACCAGCGGATGAGGATAATACGTCTTCTTCTTCTTCTTGGTTTTTAACAGCGGCTGGCAACCAACTTAAATATGTGCATTACCGCCACCTTCGGCTCCGGAGTGTGGAACTGAGTTTTGTATTCTATCAGTCCCGTCTCTCTAATAAACTCAAAGATGACTTTACTATTTATTTCACTTGACCATTTTATTAAAACCTTGAAATTTAATTCTTGAACTCAGTTTTTCTTTATTTCTTCAATCATTTTTCCCCTTTCTTGCTCGTAGGTATTGTCTCTTCAACATGACATTGTTCACATAACCCATTTGGATGTTTCCCTATCATTTTAAGTGTGCTATTTTAATTTCCTTGATTTACCTATACACTTTATATTTTGATTTACTTTATTACTTAGACTGTAAAGAAATCTACCCTTTTACCCATTGTTCCACTTTACTTGCCATTCTTCAATCACTTTATTCCAGATTAAATCCTTAATCTCCGATTTACTTAATGGAATTTGTATCTCTATTATTGTCTCTCGCTGTAAAGCTTGTTTTGCTAATTTATCCACTTCTTAATTTTCCCTTATTTCTATGTATGCTGGGACCCATATAAAACTGTCCGATGTATCATTTTGAATAATTCTTGAATGTATTTGTAAGATACTAAAGAGAATATCTTGGTGACTAGATTTAAAATATCTCAAACTCTTTAAGACTGAAACTGAGGCTGCATCCGAAATGGCATACTTCCCTACTATTTAGTAGGCAAAAAGCAATAGGCGACCGAATAAGTATGTTTGAATCCTCATAAATGAGCCGTAGTCCACTGACAAGCTACGCAATTCATGCTCATAATCGCAGATGAATCGCATGCGATAGTGAACGTGATATTGAGCAGCTTGTCAGTGAACTATGGCTCTGTGTATTAAATGCCACTCCATCTGAAAACAGGTGATGGAGATTTATTTCTAATCACAGAACAGGCTTTACTGACGAGATGCGCATGACTATTGCATGCAATATATCGTGGAGCCCTAATAGAGAAGTACAAAACAATAAACTACATTGACCACTAAAAGTTGTTTTGTGTCACACTTGCTTACCTGGTGTGTCAGCTCGCATATCTCCAGCAACTGCCACCTTCCCCACCTGCTTTAGCTGGCAAATTAAATTTGCTGATCTGTGTTCCATTTGTGTATGATAGCAGGCTCTAAGAAGGTCCTGGCATGTCTTCTAAACGTGTCATACTTAAATATCTCCAGCTGCATGACTTTGAAAATCTATAAAATCAAAATAAAGACAAATACCAAAATGAACAAATTCATAAATGTACACCTATATTTGATAATGACCATAAAAGATACCTTTTGTAGTTGAACGAATGATCTACTGGTAAAATAGGTAGCTGCAGATAACTGCAGATTTCCAACAGGAGTACTTCCTACAATGGGTTGGCTCTGCCACTGTCTGTGGTAGTTACATTTTTCACAGAGTATGCCACAAAAGTACCCATTCGTCGGCTCTGGACAGAACATTTGCTCTTGCAAACTGGGCAGGTATCAATCAATTCTCGCAAGCAGCTTTCAAACACAATGTATTTGGAAACACTGTAATCTACTTGGGGGCCTAACCTAAAAATAAGCAAGTAAGTCTTAGCAATTGCTTTGCAGAAAATTGGAGCATCAAAAAATTATAATATGTTGATAACATGTATTGGTAACTTACGACAATTCAGATTCATGTTACCACAGACTCCAGGTTATATGTAGAGTCATGGAGTTTTCCCAAGTAATTGTGAGTCAGTCTCCTCTTCTTCCTCCTCCTCTTCTTCCAGCACCAAACGAGGTCTCTTATGTGGCATGAAGACTGAGCCCTTTACTGGTGTTGACGACAGTGGCACATCAGCAAACATGGGAGTGGTTTCAGTTCCAACATCGTGACCAGAAACCCTCGCCTGGACGCCTATAAGTTAAAAACATACAATTACTCTTATTTTCTGTCAAAACTGTTATGACTTACAATTTCAAAATAGTGTCATGACGTTACTATATATGACACAAATGTAAATACTACAAATCATTTACATATTTACTGTGTATTTGATTCACACATGTACACAATATCGGTGTATCTCACAAAATATCTTTCAGGGTGGATGATAAACTCCTAAAAGTTAAAATTAGGACATGTGGGTTATTGCTAAAGAGGGAAACGCACCTTTGTCCTATAACAGGTTTTACAGTACTACCAGAGAGTTTGCGAGCGCTCTGGTGAAGATAATGATTACAATTATACATCAGTTTTATGCAGGCAATTAGGCGTATCACACAGCATGTTTAGAAAACAACAATTTGTGTTACTTTCTATTGTCATTTTTTGCCTGCCATGAAGTCCCATAGCTAAGTAAATTGAAGCTACATCAGTACTGCAATGTTTAACACGACGGATGGGCCAGGTCACTGCGTTCAAGTTTGATTAACGTTACATCGCAGAAACGGCATACAACTTATACTTTGAAACGTAAATAACACACACAACAACACATAAAGCTACATACTTACAGGCTGTGATGCAGATACATCAGATTGTCCAGACAAAGTGGGAACTGCTCCGTCTTTAAGCAAAAGCTTTTTGGCGAAACCAGCACTGTACTCCCATGGTGTAGAAGCTGTCGTCAGTAAAATGTGCAGCACACAGAAACAAATTGGGATTATAATGCTCAGGAACCGAGTTAAAAATAAATTGCAACCACTGTTTCCTGACGTTGTCCGCTTTTTTCAATACAAGATGACGGCGCGATCAGACGCAGCGGCTTCTCCGGATCCCAAAGACGGTGCTTTTATGTCTTTTAATGTCGTCTGTTCGTCTCCAAATAGTGTCAATTTACCGCTAATTCATCGGGAGATCACTCCGGGATACATCTATGATTGCCAAAGCCTTTTGGATATCGACAACACATACAAACACAAACTCTCGCCGGCGGCTACTGAGAAGCTACGAGGCCTTTGTTTACTGCTGGAGCCGGACCTCGAGACCGCGGCCTCGCCTACTGACGCTACCCGCACAAGGCGGCGTCGCAAGCGGTGTGAGAGAGGACGGAAGCGCGGTAAGCGCGGAGGTATACGAGCTAGGCTGAGGGCTAACCCCACAAGACCGGCTCTTCCAGCACTCATGCTCTCAAACGTTCGCTCTCTGGAAAACAAACTGGACTTAATTCAACTCAGTCGATCTACACAGCATGAGGCAAGGGATTGTTGTGTGTTTGTTTTCACTGAAACATGGCTAAACGACAACATCCTGGACTCTGCCATTCAGCTGCATGGCCTAACCTGCTACCGAGTGGACAGAGATTCATCACTGTCTGGTAAGACTCGCAGGGGTGGCTTGTGTGTTTACGTCAACAAAAAATGGTGTAACAATGCTGCGGTAGTATCTAAACACTGTTCATCACTGGTGGAGTTTATGGTTGTGAAGTGTCGACCGTTCTATCTGCCGCGGGAATTCACGGCCATTGTTATTGTCGCGGTTTACATTCCTCCGTGTGCAAACGCTAAGGACGCGCTTCGTGAACTGTACAGCGCCATCAGCGAACAACAAACAAATAACCCCGACGGCTTTTTCATCATAGCTGGTGACTTCAACCACGCAAACTTAAAGACAGTTTTGCCAAAGTTCTACCAACATGTGAACTTTGCAACAAGGGGAAACAACACACTGGACTTTGTTTACACAACAGTTAAGAACGCATACAAAGCCGAACCCCGCCCTCACCTCGGGTACTCGGACCACATCTCTGTTATGCTAATCCCAGCATATAGCCCACTTCTCAAACTTGCCAAACCGGTTCTAAAGCAGATCACGGTATGGCCAGAAAATGCTACCTCTGCACTGCAGGACTGCTTCCAGGACACAGACTGGAACATGTTTAAAGAGGCAGCCACTTACAACAACCACACAGACCTACAGGAGTACACTGAAACTGTGACTGCTTACATCAAAAAGTGCACAGATGATGTGACAGTCACAAAGACCATCACCACACGCGCCAACCAGAAGCCATGGATGACAGCAGAGGTTCGTGGGCTGCTAAAGACCAGAGATGAAGCTTTCAGATCAGGAGATAAAGCAGCCCTCAAAACAGCAAGAGCCAATCTGTCCCGCAGCATCAAAAATGCAAAACGGTCATATGCTCAAAAAATCAACAATCACTTCACAGCCAGCAGACACACGGAGTCTGTGGCAAGCCATTCAGACCATCACAGACTACAAGCCCCCGCCACAGGCCTGTGATGATGACACATCCCTCCCAGATACACTCAACCACTTTTATTCACGGTTTGAAATGCAGAATGACACACCTGCACAAAAACTGCCCACACCTCCCAACGAACAGGCGCTCTGTCTGTCTCCAGCCGACGTAAGGAAGACCCTATCTAGGATTAACCCACGCAAGGCTGCGGGTCCCGACAACATACCTGGCCGTGTACTGAAAGACTGTGCTGTACAGCTGACAGATGTCCTAACAGATATCTTCAACACCTCGCTGAGCCAGGCAGTCGTCCCCACATGTCTCAAATCCACAACAATCATACCGGTACCAAAGAAATCACCTGTGTCCTGTCTAAATGACTACCGTCCCATAGCACTGACTCCAATCATAATGAAGTGCTTTGAGAGGTTAGTCATGCACAACATCAAAACCAGCCTCCCCAACACACTCGATCCGCTCCAGTTTGCATACCGTCCAAACCGCTCCACAGACGATGCAATTTCCTCCACCCTCCACCTG
This sequence comes from Spinibarbus caldwelli, assembly GCA_039654775.1. Classification (NCBI taxonomy): domain Eukaryota; kingdom Metazoa; phylum Chordata; class Actinopteri; order Cypriniformes; family Cyprinidae; genus Spinibarbus; species Spinibarbus caldwelli. The sequence goes on from CM077237.1 coordinate 11,963,570, forward strand.
GCTCTTACCCACCTAGAAAATAAAGACTCTTATGTTAGAATGCTGTTCATTGACTTCAGCTCAGCATTCAACACAATAATCCCACAACAGCTCACAAATAAACTAAACCTACTGGGCCTTAACAATTCCCTCTGTAATTGGATTCTGGACTTTCTAACCGGAAGACCTCAGTCAGTCCGTGTCGGCCACAACACCTCGAGCACTACCACACTGAGCACAGGTGCCCCACAAGGCTGTGTGCTCAGCCCGCTGCTCTTCACGCTGCTGACCCACGACTGCACTGCCAAGTTCAGCTCCAACCACATCATCAAGTTCGCTGATGGCACAACAGTGGTAGGTCTCATCAGCAACAACGATGAAACGCACTACAGAGAGGAAGTGGCACAGCTGGCTGAATGGTGTGGTGCAAACAACCTGTCCCTCAATGTGAGTAAGACAAAAGAGGTTGTGATGGATTTCAGGAGAAACTCCGCTGATCACCCCCCACTGACCATCGACAGCTCGCCTGTGGAGAGAGTCAGCAGCACTAAACTCCTGGGGGTGCACATCACAGAGGACCTCACCTGGACCACCAACACCATGTCAATCTCCAAGAAGGCACAACAGCACCTACACTTTCTCCGCCGGCTGAAAAGAGCAAGTCTCCCTCCACCCATCCTCACCACTTTCTACAGGGGCACAATTGAGAGTGTGCTGACCAGCTGCATCACTGTCTGGTACGGGAACTGTACTGCAGCAGACCGCAAGACCCTCCAGCGGACAGTGAACACAGCTGCAAGGATCATCGGTGCCCCTCTCCCCTCCATCCTGGACATTTTCATCACACGATGCTCCAGCAAAGCCAACAGTATCGTAAAGGACTCCACACACCCCTCCCACAGTCTCTTCCAGCTCCTACCATCAGGTAGACGGTACCGGAGCATCAGAGCCCGCTCTGCCAGACTGCTCAACAGCTTTTTCCCCCAGGCTGTGAGAGCCCTGAACTCAAACCACCCTGCCCCTCTCTGAAACCCCATACAAACCCCTAAATCCTGAAACATGGACCATCTGGAACTTATGGAACTTTGTTTGTGCAATCGAAGGGTGCTACAGGTGAGTGGGCCTGTACAAACCACCTATAGTAGCACACTCTCTTCCTCTATGCGCACTAGTCACTTTTCACACACACTGCTGTGTGTACACAAATCCCACAAAAAGACTCACTAATATCAGTAATATATGTATGTTTACATGCTCATGCACTACAAATCATCCTGCACTGTTCCCCAGCCAGCTGCTTGAACTCACATTGTCTCTCTTTGCACATGTACAGTATTTATCTGAAGCATTCGTATAGTTTGTATTTTTTAGTTTATGTATAGGTAAATTTTTTATATAGATAGTATATTTATAGTCAAAATCTATCAGTAGGATAGTTTGTGTATAGGTTTATATTGTTTTACTTCATTGCTGTACGCCTGTATTTATGTAGCACCGTGGTCGTGTGAGGCACGACATTTCGTTCCACTGTATGCCCCCGCATGTAGCGGAATGACAATAAAGCTCAACTTGACTTGACTTGACTTGACTTTAGGAAGGCCAAACAAAGAAGTTTGTTAACGGGGATGAAAAAAAAACACATGACGAAAACTTGACGCTACAGCAGCACTTGACGCTATAGCAGCACTTCTTCGATGCACTCAACCAAGCGTTCTAACCACAACCTCGGCCCTCTCCACCCGCCAACCATTCGAATTTCCGTAGGCGGGAATTATTTAAATAATATTCTTTAAATTATTTATTATTTAAATAATATTCTAATGCCCCAATTTGTGATGTCACAAATTGAGGAAATCAACTTTGTAGTCCAAACGAGCCGTTCGTTGTAGTCCTTGAAAAGGGATTTTTTAAAAACTAAATATCTGGCTTTGGAGTGGACTTTGAGATTTGTAACTTTGTAGATCTTTTTGGTGCCCAAACATACACACTACACACTGACTACAATTCAAAATGTGAAAAAGCATAATAGGACCCCTTTAAGATAAAACATTTTGCACAATTTATTATCTGTGATACCATTATAGCCACTGGATGCCTGTATAGCTCTATGTATCAATCCCTAGTTGCTAAGAAATTGTCATCACACATAAATTAATTTTATTACATTTGGATTTGGATATGTTTAGATATTATCAGTGGCTACTTTTTGACTTTAACTGTTTTTTTTTTTTTTGTTTGTTTGTTTTCAATTGTTTTGTTGTTGTTGTTGATGTTGTTGTGTTAGTTATTGCATTATTATTTCAGTCAAACCTATAAAACTCTTTGTTACCCAAAACTACACAGGCCTATAAAAGCCTGATCAGTGACATAAAAGTAATCAGAATGCAGCTACTTGTTCTTTTATTATTCATTGACGTGTGAACTTCCCCTTTAAATAACGTGACGCTCTGCCCTCTATATGTATGACTCTGCTCACAAGCGCTGTTGGAAGCGAATTAATTTTTTTTTTATTATTATTTATTTATTATTTTTTTTGGAAGCAAATTAATTGATTCAGCATTTCGACTCTTCCGTATGATGCATTAAATTCGACAAAGCGGTTTAATAAAGGATGTACTGATCTTGAAATTAGCAAATTTTACTACACATATATTTTTTTATTTGGTTGTAAAAGTTTTAGCCTATGGGAATATTACACTACACACTGAACCTTTAACAATGCATTGGCGCAAAAACGCACACATTTTAGACCAGTTTCACATGAAACATGATTTCTCGACTGCCACAAATACTGCCTAAACAAAATACTGATTTTGTACACTTTTTATGTACCAATATTTTAAATTGGTCTTTGAACTTGCATGGCAAAAAAAGCCTTACCTTGCCAAAGCACTGACAGAACCCATTGATCTAATGGCATTTTTGAGTGATCCAAATCCAAATGCAAACTTTGCATGCAACAATCAGAGGCAGCAATTGACAGCGCTCTGATCCAATGGCATACAGGCATTGTCAGATTGACAGTACTCTAGCCCAATGATGTTGGGGGATCCAGTGGGGGCAACAATCATATTTCAGGGTGTCCCCCCATATGAAAAATAACTGTATGATTCATATACAGTAACCATATATCTTCCTTACTTAAATCGGCCAGAATTACCTTCTGTGTTTCATGCAAGTCCAATATATGTCCTATACAAAATCAGACCGATTATGGCCACTTTCATATTAAAAAGCACACATGGAACATGTAGGGGATTTTTGGGTCATATAAGAATACTGCATAAAATCTTATATGAGTTTTACATGACAAAAGTATTCAAAGGTGTATGGTATTAGTAAAAAAAATATAGGAAATTACTGATATTCATATACAAATCATTTAAAGTTCTTATATTGAATCATATGCTAGTCTAATTTAAGTAATATAGGATTTATTTACATTTTGTGTCATTTGTTTATATGTATTTCTTACAGATTTCATATTGTTTTAATAGGGAAATTGTGTGCCTGCTCTTCAAGCTTTGTTTCCACTTAATTACTTATAGTAATATTATTGCAGTAATATATATAACTCTACATATAATTATCATACATGATTTCAGTCAATATTACAATATATCCACATTTCCTAATCATATATGATTTCAGTCAATTTGCAATGGAACACTTTTATTTCAAAAATTTGCAATGGAACACTTTTATTTCAACTCAGTGACAATGAAATTATACTCCACATGAGTAATTTAGAATTTCAACATGATATCAAACAGAACATTGCCCAGGAAAAAAATAAAATAAAACAAAAAAGCTACAACAAAATACCTTGAACAGTAAACACACTGTCATGGCCATCAGTCATCAAAGAGCATTAAGGTTTCCGGATTCTTTCTTTCTTTCTTCTTTCCTCTAATTTCAGTAAGTTTGGCATTGATGGCTGCACCAATGCTGGAGGGCACCACATGAGGCCACTTTTGCAATGTTGCTCCTGTGAGACAATTAAATAAAAGGCAAAACATCGCTCTTGTTAGAAAGCAAGGTGGCCCACAGTTAATTACATATCAAGTTAGACAACTCAACTGCAGCATGGGGGTGGTGGGCGGTCTAGTGTTTAGGGGTCTGGGCTTCCAAATGGAAACCCAGAATGTTGTAAGTTTTATAGGGATTGCCACGATTGTGGCCCTAAACAAGACACTTAACATAAACTTTCTCCCAGTGGATCACTTTGGATATAATAATAATAATAATAAACCCCATAGTGTGGCATAATAATATGGATCATAGATACTCAATTTACATAATTACAATTTTCTGAACTGATTTGAAACTTACTGTAGATAGCATCCACTTTCATTTTGTCAAGAGCCTGACGTTGTGGCCCAGAATCCCTGGATGTTCCTCGAAGACTGCTCACAAGGAGCACATCAATTGGGAACACTGCTGTCAGGAGTGTTCTCACAAAACAGGAGGCAGAGTTTGCATTCTGGGCCACAGCCCAAGCCAGTCTGTCAATGCATACATTAGATCCAGGAGATATTTCCACCTGTTTTAGGAAGAGTACGAAAACAATCTATTATGCAGTTTTGCCAAGGGCTGCAATAGTTTTATATAGATACTGATTACCAAATGGTTCATTGAAAAGTGCAGTATTCATTGACTAATTAAAGTAGTACACTACCTGTTCTGTGGATACTGCTTTCGGTGGGGGGAGGGCTGTGGGAGAGGGCTGTGGGGTGGACTGTGTAATACGCTGAGGCAAACCCTGTCCACCTTCCAAGTCAGAGCTGACTGACGACGTTGAAGAACTTCAGGGCCATTTTTACATCATTAATCAGATTTGGTAGCTCTAGCAACAAAAATAAAACAAAATAAAATATAAAACAATCTCTTATACCAATTTACCTACTCAACTACCTCCTATGTGTACATATGGTAATTCAAACTGATGAATTCAATGTCAATGGTGTATTTTACAAAGCCATGTAATACCAAATGTTATAGAGGTTGGATAAGTTTCAAGTTTCTTGTCATATACTTGATAAAATTGCAGTTACCAATAATTACTATCATTACCAATTATTAAATTGTTATTCTCAACTTTACATAAGTTAAATAATGTTATTGAAACAAAACAACAGTTCAACAATAATTTAAAAGTCTGAAGTGCAAAGACTGTAAAAACAATGTAAAGCACAAAACAGTGTGATAGCTGATTGCATGATTCAACACAATAGTAAAATAACTGCAATACATGCCTCTAATAAGCATTGTTCTTAATTTTTCATTGTCATTTCTCAATTTTTCGTTTTCTTCCTCCATGTCTTTCAGCTTCTTCTGAGTCTCTGTCAAGGTTGTGGCTTGATACTCATCAACAATCATTTGGGCAACATTTCTCTGTGGTTTGGGAATCACTGTCCTTTTCCTTTGGGTCTGTCAAGGAACAAGAAACAAGTGTAAGATTTCTTGACCTAACATGAATCCAGTGAAAGTGGATAAAAATCTTTTCCATGAAGGTCTAGAGTTCTCAATGTACTTGTAATGTCTGAGGAGCTCTTTACTGAGACTAGACCAAACATCAATGGAGAAATCCATTTGTTTATCAAAAACATTAATTTAAGCTAGAGTGGTATATCCAGCTAGCAGCTATGAAAAGGCTATACAATGGAAGTGTTACAGTTAAGATGGCATCAAAGTAATGCTTACTTTTACAACTACTAGGCTAAAACTGTTATTAAACGTGTGGCCCTGGAGAGGATACGGAGATCACACATATTTGTCTTCTTAGATATTTGTCTTACCTCTATAAATGTAAACAGATTGACAAAAAATGACTGTACAGTATGGGATGTGAAGTGATAGAATCTGAAGGGGATAGAGGCAGATCTCAAAGAAGATCTTAATGCCATCCACATTTTGGACATAGTCAGATGCAAAAACAAGTAGGTTACTTTGTTGTCTTGGTATGTACACTTCCATTGCATAGCCTGTTTGTCACTGCCGGTTTTACTGTTCTAACTAACAATAGGACCTAGGTTTAAAAATACCAAAGATCTTCTATTTAAGTATGCAAACATTTCAACTCAGTACTTAAAGGGATAGTTCACCCAAAAATGAAAATTCTGTCATCATTTACTCACCCTCAAGTAGTTCCAAACCTGTATGAATTTCTTTGTTCTGCTGAACACAAAGGAAGATATTCTGAAGAATGTGAGAAACAGAGCAGTTCTGGGGCACCATTGACTTCCATAGTATTTTTTTTTTCCTACTATGAAAGTCAATGGTGCCCCAAAACAGCCTGGTTACAAACTTTCTTCAAAATATCTTCCTTTGTGTTCGGCAGAACAAAGACATTCATACAGGTTTGGAACTACTTGAGGGTGAGTAAATGATGACAGAATTTTCATTTTTGGGTGAACTATCCCTTTACGTATATGGTGTGAGATTATATGCTTAGAATTCATTCAGTAACAGTTGAACACAAACAGTCTTACTGGTGTATTCTCCACATCAGTTTCATCTGAATCTGTATATCTTGATGGCGGGACTGAGGTCCTTTTCTTAGGTAGTGGCTTGTTCCTTTCATCAGACTCCAAACCCAGAAATTCCTTAATTTTAGCATTAGTATGATATCGATTGTCTGAAAAATAGTTCAAAGTGGGAGGAGAGATCAGATTAAAGCCCCGTTCACACCAAGAACGATAACTATAAAGATAACTATATAGATAACGATATTAGTGTTCACACCAGCGAACGATATCTTCTGTTTATTCTAAGCGCACGCGCGTCTGCCACTTTAAATTCTCCAGCTCCTTATAGCAGGATGGATTCTGATTGGCTGTCAGTGTTTGTATCGTTCATCAGCTGGAAAAAAATCGTTCCGAAAGTGATTCCAACGATATCGTTTCTCTGTGCCTTTATCGTTATAGTTGTGGTGTGGACTCTGCTATTCTTTAATATTGAGAACGATTTTTAGAACTATATCTTTATCGTTATCGTTATAGATATCGTCCTTGGTGTGAACGGGCCTTTTGGCACTACACAGTAAAGAAAACTATATTTTAAATTTACTCCGTGTAATTATTACTGTGCATATTATTGTCAATGGTACTTACACAACTGCCATAACTTTACACATCACAACAGCTTCACATTATTTATTACACCTGATACTGTAAAAGAAATGCATTGCATAGGTCAACTTACTGCTTACAAACTTGATAGAGGCCATGTACACTGGCCAGCCATGTTTTGGCTTTTTCCCTTTCTGCCACTCCACAGCAGCTGAATAGTCAGTTTGTGGGTATCCATCGTCATCCACCTTGGTGTCATCATATCTACGTATGGCATCACTTTTCACCTCGCTATACATCCCAGCATCCTCCCCACTGACCCACTGGACCACTGCAAACTTTCTCATCACACCTAGGGAAATAAAAGAGGGTTGCTTGTAACTTAGTCAATTTAGATTAATGCATTTAAGGCCGTTTCATTATTCACATGTTGTCTTGCGAGGCTGATTGACATAATGGCAGACATAATGCTAGGCCAACTTGTGTCATCTGCATGCAAGTTAGCAGCAGAGCTTGTGGAAGATAAGTACAATAACGTTAGATATTTTAAAAATAAAAGTAGCGTAATGTTATCGGTATAATACCAATACAGCATAAACCAAAAAATAAATTTATCCAGCTAACGTTAACGTTACGTTAGCTAAGTTAAATACACGAAGCAAGCTAACGTTATGTCAAGATTGTTGCAGAGAATTTCTGGATACGGCTCAGTTAACGTTACTAGCTGGTAAAGTTAACAAACTAATTCTTGCAACTGTTGTCTGATAGGTTAGCATTAACACATTCACAAAAAAAAACTAAATAAATAAATTTAAAAAAAAAAAAAACCTAATACTTTGCTTATAAATTGCTAAATACACAAACATGAATCAACACCGCTGTCTGAGTAATCATTACAACAAGTGATAATTATTCCTACCTTAGGCTCCTGTTGATGTTACTGAAGAAATCAATGTCTAGCAATCTCTGAGAGCTGTTGACGCAACGTCCCGTTTTCCCGCTCTCTCTCCGGGTGCTTGACTTGTCCAAATGAGCCAGCGATCTGCCTTTTCATTGGATCCCGCGAATTAGTTCAAACATCAACCAATCTGTGTGTTTTATATTCTCTTTTTACATGGACTTGACTACACGGGTGTTCAGAAAATAGACTTTTTTTTTTTTTCAATTATACAGAAAGCATACAGAAAAGAAAAAAAAAAATGCCGAAACGAAAAGCGTATTGCTTTCACAATTGCCAAGAAGAAGGAAAAAAGATTCCTCATCGTACACAGACCAGGTGGAAAAAAAGGTAAAATATATATAAAATAAAATATATATAAATTATATGTAGATAAGGTTAAATAAGGTTGAGAACAGGGTCGGAAATTAACGGGTGCTTATGGCAAAAATGCCCCACAAAATAAAAAATAAAAATATATATATAAATAATAAAAATAAACAACAACAAAAAAACACCACAAAATCAAGAGAAATGGCAAAAAAATGGCCCCTGCATAATTAAATTAAATCTATTATGGCTGTCGCGATTGCATTAATGTGAAAATGAATGAAAATTGCCAATTCGCGGAATCATTTGATCTGCTAATCACATTGCTTTTACATGTTTTTATTTATTTATTTTATTTTATTTGCGCGCGCTCGCGACGGGTATTCCCTCATCATAAACAAGGACACAAAACGTTTTTCTGTGTTTTATTAATCGACAATAATAATCACTATTAAAATAACAAGAGCAATAATCAACAATAAGGATTTTTATATAAATTTTGCAACCCTATTATTTCCTAGTTTTTTTTTTTATAAAAATTTTTAAAGTTTTTTTTTTAAGTTTTTGTTTTTATTTTTTTATTTTTTTTATTGGAAACAGTTTAAAGTATTCTGATTTATTGAATTAACTGGTTTAATTTAAGTATTTTACATACAAAATGGATGCAATTAAAAGGTGATTATCAAGTTTGCCCTTACAAATGTAAATAATGGCCCTGGAAACATTGCCTCCTAATGGAAAAGTGAATTTCTGACCCTGGTTGAGAACCACTGATCTAGAGTAATGGTAGTCTAGAGTTGTGAAGCTGTGTCTTTCATAATGTTGTGTCTGAAACTGTAGGAAAATCGAAAAATATCTACATGACTTGGAAGGGGAAACTTTCCAGAGTGACACTAATGATGTAAGTCCTAAGTAAGAAAATAATTCGGACATTTAAAAAGGAAAAGTGAGGTTATTTTTGGGGGGTATTGTAAATTGATGTGCAATTTTTTTTTTTTTTTTTTTTTTTTTTTTTATATATAGGGCCTAATTAAATTGAAGGGTTTCTTATCTTTTGAAAAGAAAATCAACTTTATACACATGTACTGTTCTGTTTCCTCCCTCTTTTGTATATTTCCTTTTGCCCTGTCTTAGAATGATGTTTCCCACTCACCAAAACCGACTGAAGAAACCACCCCCACAGATACAGGCCCCCAGGTAGACATTTTGAAGTAAATGGTATTAATCTATTTCTATAAGCCTTTTTTTTCACTTAATTAAATAATGTTGTGACCTCTTTTAGGACAATATACTGTTACAACCAGAGACCACAAGAGAGTCACCATCCATAGAAAAACAGGTGAGAAGACATTTGGATACTGAAGATTACCAAAGGCTATTCTTTTGAATTTTATGAATTGATGTATTGCCTTCTTTTAGGATATGTCACACCTCCCCAAAAGGAAAGAACAGCCACAATCACCGAACACTGATGTGAGATTTCTTTCTTTGAAAATAACCAATAACCTTAATACTTGATTCTGTACATTTATTAGTTCGTTTTGTCCCCTCATCCAGGTCAATCTACCACTGAGGACAGAGCAGCCTATATCCAGAGAAATACAGGTAAACATGACCTATTTCTATTTTAGTTCTATTTCTATACGTTTCGATTGCTATATTTGCTATTGATAGTTCAAATTATGTATCTTAAAAAGTCTTGTTCTTTTTAGGATGACAGCCCAAAGTCACATTCACCAGAGACTTCAGAAGATGGGACTTCATCAGATGTGCAGGTAAATAAGAAATTTATCCCAGACTATGTGTAAATCAGTAATTTAGGTTTACATTGTGTTGTAGGTACATTGTCCTTAAATGTGTAGAGACAACTGAATTTGAGATGAGATGCTTAATTCAGTACATATCATAATGCATTGTTGATGAGTTTAAAAATAAGAATATAAACATTTAAACACATTTCTTTTGGTACACACTTTGATTATGATCACTCCTATTTTGATTCTTTCCCATTTGTTACAGAATACCAACCATGACGCTTCAGGTTCCTCAAATGACCATGTCACAGATACCAGCTGGCTGAACATACTCGCATTTTCCCTGAAGCACAATGTAACAGGGGCTTTAATGGAGGACCTACTGAAGCTGTTAAGGTTATGTAGTGGGGATGCTGCAAGCATCCCATGTAGCAAGTACGTGCTAGAGAAGGCGTTTGAAGATTTTGTAGACAAATCAGAATGCCATCATTATTGTGGTGTTTGCAGCTCTTACATTGGCCTTTCAGTGTCTAAGGACAGTGAATTAAAATGTCAGATTTGCTCATCAACACAAACTGTGAGACAAAGTTTAGAGTTGGGCCAATTTTTTATTTGTACACCTTTGAGGGATCAACTTAAAGCTCTTTTGGAGAATGAACCTATTACAAACATTTACAATGACCAAAACAGAGATGGAATAACAGATATTTCTGATGGGAAGCTGTACAAATGTCTGAAATCAGTTAGTGATTCTTTCTTTTCCCTCTCATTCAATTGTGAGGAGTGCCTGTGTTTCGGTCATCTAAATTCAGCATCTGGCCCTTATTATGCTCTGTTAATGAAGTAACCGAGAGGAAAGAGATAAAAATGTCATACTGTGTGCCTTGTGGTTTGGGTCATCTAAACCACTGATGACTAGCTTCCTCAAACCTTTTGTGGAGGAATGCAAAAGTCTTGGACAAATGGGACTTCAGTGGCAGGATCCAGTAGATCACTCAATCAAAACTGCAAAGGTCTATGCATTATGTGCTATTTGTGATGCTGTTGCACGACCTTTACTGCAAAATTTCAAACAGTTTAATGGAGAGTATGGGTGTGGGCACTGTCTTCATCCAGGTGTTCAAGTGAGAAAAGGCAATGGGACTGTGCGAGTGTATCCTTGTTTGGAGGAGATGCCAGAACTTAGAGATCACAACACAACTGTGCAAATAGGTGAGATTGCCAAAAATAATAAACAGAGCATTTTGGGTATAAAAGGGCCATCTCCAATTGTGGACTTGCCCCATTTTGACCTGATCAATGGCATGGTCCCTGATTACATGCATTGTGTGTTACTGGGGGTTTGCCGGCAAATAGCTACTTTATGGTTTGATTCCAAAAGCTACAGTCAACCATGGTATATTGGTTTGAACACTGCAAGAGTGGATGGAAATCTTTTAGCTATCAAGCCTCCAAGCATTTTTTCCCGAATCCCACGGTCTATTGTTGAGCGAAGGTTTTGAAAAGCTCACGAATGGCAGAACTGGCTTTTATATTACAGTGTGCCAGTCCTGAAAGGGATACTTCCAAACAAGTATCTTTGTCACTGGGCTTTACTTGTGGAGGGTGTGAGCATTTTGCTAGGTTCAGACATTAGCCAAGAGGATATTGACCATGCTCATGAGGCTCTTGAGCTTTATGTTAAATCAGTTCAGTCTTTGTACGGCGAAGATCAGATGACCTACAATGTGCATTCACTCCTGCATTTGACTAAGAGTGTTGAGAATTTGGGTCCTCTCTGGGCCCAGTCTGCTTTCATGTTTGAGAACTACAATGGCTACTTGCTCAAGCAAGTGAAAAGCAGTAATGCAGTGCCTCAGCAGCTTTGCAAAAGGGTAGCATGGTCTCGCGCATTACCACGCATAGCTAAGGCCTGCTCATCTAATGATGTCTCACCTGAAATGAAATCATTCTACACAGAAATGACCTCCAGTAAACATCATGTAAGGAAATATGCTAAATATGACAGGGTGAATGCACTTGGAGTGCCAAAGATTAGGCCGGTGTCTGAAAATGATATGAATGCATTGCATGCATTGCTAGATGTACCCGGGAGCTCTACTGGCAGGTACTATAACAGAACAGTTGTCAATGGAGAGGTCATTCACAGCCAAACATACACAAAGACCAAGAAAAGGAACAACTCTGTTGTGATATTGAAAGATGGCAGTATTTTCAAGGTTTCATACTTTCTCTGTGTCAGTGATGACCAACATCACCTATATGCAGTTGGCAAATTTGGAAATTGTACAGTGCAGAAGCTGGTTCGAGGATGTACTGTCAAAATATCATTGACCTTTATGAAGACTGTTCATTTTCCTACAGGATTTGAAAGAGCAGTTGACAGCAATGACATTGTGAGACCATGTGTTTACATTAATTGTGAAACGTCTGGTCCTGTTGTTTGTGAACAAATCAGGACATATTATTGTAAATGAATGAAGTTGAGTCAAATATGTTTCTAGATCAGTGATCTAAAATGTTAAAAACTGAGGGGTTAAAAATTGGCTGGAATATAACTGACAAAGTAATTTCTGTAAATGTGACATGAACTCTGTTGGTGGTGATTTGCATAAGAATTACTTTGACATTTTGGAAAGTTTTATGTTTGTAGGTAAAACATAGAACTGTTGTATATACTAAACTTAGTACTGTGATAAGTTGTGATAAAGAAATTGTCACAAATGAAAATTAAATCTGGTGATGTAGTATTTGAAAGGAAAACTATATTAATATGTGATAATATGCAACTGTATCTTGTAGAATACACTCTAATAAAGAAAAAATTGTAATTAAAATGTGTGCTTGTGTGTGTGGTTTAAATGTTGTGTTTCATTTAAGGCTGAAAATCAGTATACAGATTATGCCTATGATTGACTATAGACATAGGGCTCCACTTAGGACAAGATAAGAGCAAGGGTATGATTTAAGTACAGCCTTATACTGATTGGTAATCAGAATGAGCTTTATTGCCAGGAATGTTTACACATACAAGGAATTTTTTTTTTTTTTTGTGACAGAAGCTCCACAGTGCAACAGAATGACAGTGACAAGACAAAACACAGATAAAAAAAGAATAAAAATAGAACAAGTAAATATTACAATAGACAAGTTTGTCAACCACACAGCAACAGTTCAAAGAGGGGAAACTGGGTAAACTGCACTATGTTTTATACACATCTCAAGAGATATGGTGGACATTCATATTAAATTAGCATTCTTTCCCTGTGTTTTTACATCATGAAAATCTATAAGGCTTTACTCATATGCAGGACATATATAACATATATGATTGAAAATACATTAATATTATGCATTTTGTATATGTGGTTTTTGAAGCATATAAGTCCCTTACGATATTCTGTTGGAACATATAAGAATCACAGGTGTTTTTAACAAAACTTTTCCATATGGGCCTGCCACTCTTAATCGCAACCCTGTTAAATTGTAGTGGCAGTACGTGCGCTCATTGGCGCCCCCTCCAGCTGGTGGCGTTCTAGGCGACCGCCCAGCTTGCCTATGCCTTGAAAGGGTACTGCATCCGAGTGAACCAAGCACTTCCTCTTGCCTGGAATGCCTCAGTTCATCCTGAGTGACAAAAGATGGTGACGGTCATCATTCGGTCTCATAGATCCATAGTTATAGTCATAACTTACAATCTATTTCGACCTCATTCAGACCGTCACCACGGTCTTACCTTGGATGACTAGTACCATCAAGGTCACAAGGGGTGAGCAGCCACTCCTTCCCCACATCCCTGCTTAGAAGCCAACTGCAGAACTGCGGACCCAAATGAAACTGGTTCTGCCACGTTGACCCTGTAATACCGGGCAAAGGTACAAGGTGAACTCCATGAGGCCGCTGCACAAATATCTGTAAGTGCCACACCTTTCAGTGCTGCCCATGATGTGGCTAGACTCCTAGTAGAATGAGCCACCATGTTCCCTGGAACTGGTAAGCTCTGGGGAGTATGCTTGTGCAATAGTGTCAACTATCCAGTGTGAGAGACGCTGCTTTGATATTGGTCGTCCAATGCTTTTTTATCAAAACACAAAAACAACTGAGTATGTGACTGTCGCAACGTTTGTGTGCTCTCAATGTATGTGCAAAGTGCTCTTACTGGGCACAGACTAGAAAGGTCAAGTCCTGTAGATAAGGAATCTGGGTCAGGTTTAAAGGCTGCAAGTTCAAGTGCCTGACTGATTGTGCAAGGATTGGCAATCTTGGGAAGAAAAGCCGGATTCGGCCAGAGAGAAACCCCCGAGTAATCTGCTTTCCATCTCAAACAATCGCCACTTACTGACAAAGCATGCAGCTCGTCCACTCTTTTTGCTGAACTGATAGCCAGGAGGAAAACTGTTTTCTATGATAATGATCTAAGATCCGCTTGGGCCAATGGTTCATATGGGACCTTAGTCAGTGACTGTAGAACCAAAGGAAGATCCCAGGATGGTAATCTTAACTTCCTCTCTGGATGGAGGCATCGTGCACCTTTAAGAAATTGAGACACTAATGTATGTTTACCAATTGACAAGCCTTCTACAATATTGTGGAAATGAGAAATAGCTGCAACATAAACTTTAACAGTGTTGACTTTTCTTCCTGAGTCCAACAGTGACTGAAGAAATCACAGAATAGACTCAAGACCACAATCAGCCGGATTCGGGTTTCTATCCTGACACCACTTGGAGAACACACACCATCGATTTGAATAGTTTTCCCAAGTGGAAGGTGCATTAGCACTGTTAATTGAGGCGAGCCTTGGAAGGGCCCGAAACAGAAGTTTCCTGGACTCCTGGAGGCAACACAATGAACTGGTGCCTCCCTGATGGTTGATATGATAAACTGTTGACATGTTGTCAGTCCTTACAAGAACATGCTTGCCTTGCAGAAAAGGAATCAGTTGTTTCAAGGCCATGTAAACTGCCCTCAATTCTAACACATTGATATGTTCCATATTCCAGGGATACACCCAAGAGCCTCTGACTGTTCTGCCTTGCCAGACAGCCCCCAACCAGTCAGAGACACATCCGTTGTCACCACCATCCTCCTTGCTGGTATGTTCCCCAGAGGGACTCCCTGGCCCAGTTTCTTTTTGCTTAACCAGGGGTGCAAGGCCTGAATGCATTTCTGTGTGACTTTCAGTCTCACCCGCCTGTGTAATTTGGGGTAGAGTTGAAACTTGTTGATCCACCACTGTAGTGGTCGTGCTTTGAGCAACCCAAGAGGCACAACTTTTATTGCTGCTGATATCATTCCCAACAATTTTTGAAACTGCACCAACTCTATCCATTTGCCTAAACGGAAAGATTGCGCTAGAGTAGATAATGCCGTTACCCTCTGTGGAGCGAGTGATGCTGTCATTGTCAGGGAATCCAGAACCAATCTGAGAAATACTGTCTGTTGACGTGGTTCGACATTGCTTTTCTCGTGGTTCATGCGAAAGCCAAGTTCCTTTATATGATTGACAACTCTCTCTGTGTCCTCCAAGACCTGATGACGGCTTGGTGCACAGATTAGCCAGTGATCTAGATATGGAAGGATATTTATACCCGCCACTTGAAGGGGGCAAAGGGCAGCTGACACCCCACTCTAGTGAAGACACGAGGTGAGAGAGAGAGAGGCCAAAGGGGAGGACCTCGAACTGATACGCCTGGCCTTGAAAGGCAAAACGAAGGAACTTTTTGTGGTCTGGATGAATGGGTACATGAAAATACGCGTCTTTGAGGTCTATTGTTGTGAACCATTCCTTTGGTTCTATAGACTCCAAAATTTGTGCAGTGGTCAGCATCTTGAACCGCAGCACTTTTATGTATGCATTTAAACGTCTCAGGTCTAAGATGGGTCTGAGACTGCCATCTTTTTTGGGCACGAGGAAATAATTTGAATAAAACCTAGTGAGCTGTTCGTTGGGCTTTAGCTGAGAAATTGCCTTCTTTTTTAGAAAGGTTGCAATTTCTTCAGATAAAATTTGTGCCGGACTTGGTTCTTCACCACAGTCATGTGTGCTCCTAAAAAGGGGGGAGGTCGACGCCGAAACTGAATTCTGTATCCATTTTTTTTTTTACTGTAGACAGTAGGGCTGTGACGGTCGCCGTGACAACAGCGTCACCGCGATGGTCGGTTGTCACCGCGGTTGCCTATTGGCACCGGCGGTAGTGCACATGACGTCACACACTATATAACAAGCAAAGTTTTGTATACAAATGTAATAATATTACAGTTCCCAATTGTTTTATTTAGACTATAAGTCTATGCTAATTCACAAATTACCTCAAACGCCATACACAGCGTTTCCTTTAGATTGGCAGGTTTGAGCACAGGAAAAGATCTGGAACCATTTCCATTCATGTCACCCATCCCGGTTTGTAAGTGTCTTCAAGTTCACGTGATCGCAGATGCCCGGCTGGTCAGGTTTGTATTGGTGAGGCTTTCTCCAAACTAGCCAAATACAAACGAGATGCGATAAATGTAAGATACTACCAAGAAATGTGGCAGCATACGCCGCAATTCCTATTCCACACAGAGAGCACGTGCAGACGAGGACTTAACGCGGCCGCTTGCTTGGTGGCGGAACAGTAAACCGTGTCTAAACCGGATGAGACCGGTGTCACGCTGCGTCGCAACCTACAGTCTGGTAGCAACACAACAGGTTGAATGTCTACACAGGACATTTGAACTTTGTGTCAGTACGTCATAAACAGGACAAAGCAGTTTACTGTGGGGATTTATCGTGTCATGTTGCGCAGTATCCAATGTACAACACAGCATGACTGATTATAATGGGTATTTTGTCGTGTCTTGCCACGCCGCTCGCGTCCGGTTGACAGAGTGTATTTAACTTTTTTTTAATTTTTTTTATTTAAGGCTACTTTTCCATTTGACTATTATTTGTTTGATATTTATTTTAGTGTTTTGCAGGCTGCGAGTTCACTGACAGAAATGCTAAAATAAACACACACGTTTGTTAATAGATGATCGAGCCTCATTTATTTGTTCCGTTTCAAAATTATATATATGATCATTTTTGAATTTGAATATTATATATATAATTTTTATGTATAAATATAGGCTAATTAATATCATACCACTGCACCACCGGCGGTAGTTGGTCCATTACCACCACGGTGGTAAAAATCTGCCACCGTCACAGCCCTAGTAGACAGTACCCAATAGTCTGAAATTTTTTCCTCCCAACTGTCCAGGCATAGTTGGGAGCAGATTCCAGCCGCCCCCCTGGTATTTCCTATGAAGTTCCTCCTTGGGGGCCTGAGCCCCTGGGATTCCGCTTTCTTTGCGGTGCATCCTTAACTGATGCCATGGACTGAGCCACCTGTCTGTGCCGTGGTTCCCATCTGGCACTTGGACTGTTGTCAAATCTCTGAGAACGACTATTCTGTCTTCCACCACACTCCCATGGTTGCAGCCGATTAAAGTGGGGAGGCTGAGAATGCTGACAGCCTTGAAATGACTGTCTAGTTACCCTAGAGCGACCAAATGTGTGCTGCACTGACTCCCTTCTACAACGCGCTTGTTCTGCTTTGTCAAGTATCGCTTGAGAATCTGGGTGGAAAACCTGGCCTGGAGGTTTGTGCCAACTAGATCTGCCTACGAGAAAGTATTGCAGATGACATAGAAGCACCAAAGTCCCTAGTAAGCTTCCACCAAACCTAAAATGTCCCGATCCTCCTTATAATTTTTTTCTCAGAGCGGCCAAAATTATGTCTATTGCATTACCAGATCGGGCCGCACGTGTGGCCGCATTATAAGTCTGACACACCAGATTATCTGTCTTCTCACATTCTTTTCTGGGACATCGGGGGTCATCAGTCACTCGGTCTGGACGTAGCGATGTTAATGCTGCCATTTCATGCTCTACTGCTGGCATACCTCCCATGCCCGTTTCTGTAGCATGTATTTTGACAAAGCGCCTGCAACCAGCATTTAATTGAGGGGCGGTTTTAGGATTATTCCAGGCCTTGCTTAACATTTGTGAATAATCCTCAGCAACAGGAATTGAAACAGAAGGTTGAGACTGAGAGATTCCTGCCCACACCCCTTGCCCCACTGATGCTGCCTGAGTTTCAGTATGTGTTTCTAACTTCAAAATGCTTGCACCACTAAGAATTCGAGTGACGATATCAGGCTGTGCACAGTCTTCATCCTTAACAGAAGACGTCGACTCATTCTCCAGATCTTCCTCAGTCACATCTTGATCGTTACTACCAAACAGGGAGTCATGAGCATGAAGAGAAATGGCATCAGGAGGGTTACCTTTCTCCTCTCGATATGCAGGAAAATCATATTCAGAGAAGGCATGAATATAGAAAATAGAACAGATTGCGCGCTTCTCCCCATTTCCTGAGGTCTAAAATGGTCCATCTTCCCAGCCAGATCTCGTAAGGTTGCCAAAATTTCCTGCTGGGTGTCAGAATGTGAATCCAAACCTTCTGATCTTTTCTCACAGGTAGCCTCAGAACAGCTAGGAGAACGCTCTCTTCTTCGTAAGGGAGTGTGCATCAACCATTGATGACTGGACTCCACTATGAGGGGCTACCTGTTTAATAAACCGGGCTCTTTGCAGCCTTTCTTGCAGAGAAAAATTCACAGCAGTGGGACATGGATCTTCAATGTCCTGCAGCAAATGAGCCATGCCCAAACATGATGGACATTCCCGGTGACCATCACGAGGATGCAGATTAGCACAGAAACGGCACAATGGTTGACTCATGATTGTTGAAGATCCAATACAGCCGTAACATAAATAGCACACACAAATACTCCTGCGAACAGGAATTTGTCAGAAAGTAACGTGTGCAAACACAATCAAAAGCCAAATGAAATTTCACTCAGCTACTGCGAACAGTAGTATCACAGTGCAAGCATATTAATTCTCAGTCAATAACACAAACGAGACAAATTAGGAGGTGCCAACACCTATTCTATGCGCTAATGCACAGATCAACAGGTGGGAAAATCCCCCCGCTGCAAACAGCAGAACAGTGTAAACAAGCAATCCTCCTTAGAATGATATTAATTAAACCACAAAAGGCTACTTACCAATCCGTACACTTCCAACAGTGCCGGAATACAATCCGTAAGAAAATATCAACTCGTAATTTAGAATAATATAAACAACCACTTACGTATATGTAGCAAATTAGCTCCAAAAGGGAATTGTATATAAATAATTACAATTAATTATGATTAATTACAATTATTTATGTCGGCTGACAGTAATAACTGTAGCAGAGTTAAATTGCCATCAGCTGATCTGTTCGTCCAGCGAACATTCAGTGTAAATTCATATCAACTCTAAGAAAGGATATTTACGTGGCCACAGAAAATACCTTCCTATTAATGCATTAGAGCATGTAGCAAGGTTAAAAATCGTAAAGGGACAATTATTTGCAAGGCAGAATCAGCAACTCATGTAATTTGTGCACAAGAGTTTTATTAACTAAATGCTAACACACATAACTAATCTAAACAAACAAATGAATAACATACACTCACGCATACATACAAAGTGGAGCTAAATTGGATGAATGAAGCCATTAGAGAAAACAGAGAATGCAGTTATGGAAAGAGTCAGTTAACCACCTGAGTAAAACCATCAGCGCCGTTTATAACGGGGTCTATAACTTATACTAAACCTCGTTTCGTTTAGTTAAATGTACTATACTTGCACTGCCTTGATCGTTGACGAGTGTCCAGAATGCAGTCTCAGATGAAAGTCTTGATGGTTTCAAGGTTTTGGACTTGCAATCACGTTCTTCCTGGTTTTAAGAGTGATGAATTCCAAAGATGTTTTGACTCGATGGTGATTGGAAGTTTCTTCCCAGGTGAAAAGTGAAGAAGAGTTAAGAGACATCAGCTAAGATCCAAGAATCTTTGGTCGAATGGAGAGACAAGGCCGCGAGGCCTGGCACAATAACTTAAGGGTCCAGAAGAGTTCTAGCTCACATCTTCCTCATCCTCTTAGGGTCTAACTGAACCACCGACTGGGCAGCGTCACTGATGTGAGAGCTTTATCTGGTATAGAGGTCACACCTCTGGGAAGTCAAAGAGCCAATGGTGACTTGAACTTTTGGAGGGAAGGTTTTACGACTCTTTGTCTCTGAGCATGGTAATTTGCATGGGGTTGGATTTAATAGTTGATATACAAACTATTAAAGATTCTTAGAAGACTAATATGTTGCATAGGAATCAACATGTAATATACAGTGCCATTTAGATCATCCGAAGACGAATTGATAGAGACCAAACATAGAATAAATGGGGTGATATTAACTAGTTAACAGACGATAAATCCAGGGCAGGCTGCTGACAGACGAGATGAGATAAACCAGGCAAGGATCAGGAAACACGAGAAAACGGGCAAGGCAAGACTATGATTACTAAGTTGGCTCCGTAGAGTAGCTATCACTAGGTGAGTGATAAGTGCTAGACAATACTCGGCCGCTTGAACAGGAACTGAGTGGGTATTAAATAGGCAGTGTGATTGGTTATAGGTGAGCATGTGATTAGGGTGAAATGTATTGTGTGAACTGAAATCCAGTGTGAGTGTAACAGTCTGTGTAGTGTGAAAGTCAGTGTAACTGAAGAGTGACCTCTGATGGAGAGTAAACAGAAGTCCATAGACCAGATTTGTGACATCCCCCCCCCCCCCCCTCTTCATATAATCCAGGAGGGCGGTGGAGTAGTGGCGGAACAGGGGGAGGGACTGAGGGCCAGGTCCAGACGGAACTGGAGCCCACCAGGGCAGAGCACACGGGACTGGAGCCCACCAGGGTGGAGCAGAAGAGACTGGAGTCCACCAGGGCAGAGCAGACGGGACAGGAGCCCACCAGGGCGGAACAGACGGGACAGGAGCCCACCAGGGTGGATCCGACGAGGCACAAGACCTTCACAGCAGAGCAGATGGAACAGGAGACCACCACGGCAGAGCAGATGACCACCAGACTGGAAGTGTAGACCATGGCAGGGACTGGGATCTAGGAGACACTGAGAAACACAAGACAGACAGAGCAGTTTTGGCTCTAAGAGCCAATGTAGGGAACATAAATAGTTCATAATCAGATGCATTGCCTGGAACAGGACTGACAGATAGCTCAACATCAGACACATTGTGAGAAACAGAACAAGCAGACAGTTCATGAATGGTCTCTATGGTAGTGACAGGGTTAACAGGATAGGCATGTAGTGCATTTACAGTTTCTGGTCTCACAACTGGATTAACAGGGCAGATAGCCGGTCTCTTCTTAGGAACTGGGCAGACAGGTCATTCAACATTAGACTCATTAGAGGAAATGGGACAGACAGACAATTCACTAGGGGTATCTTTGGCAATGATAGAGTGAACAGGGCATACAGAAAGTTCATTTAAAGTTTGTTTGGCTAGTTCAGAACAGGGCAACAGTTCAAGAGCGGCCTCTGTGGCCGTGACAGAACTGGACGAGCTTTCAGGGACAGCCTGTCTGGCTGCGACAGGACAGGACAGGACAAGGATTCATTGATGGTCTCCATAGCCGTGACAGGGCAGGACGAGAGCTCACAGACGGCCTCCTTAGCCGTGACAGGACAGGGTGAGAGTTCACAAAAGGCCTCCTTAGCCGTGACAGGGCAGGGCGAGAGTTCACAGATGGCCTCCTTAGCCAAGACAGGACAGGAAGAGAAATCACGGATGGCCTCCTTGGCCGGGACAGGACAGGACGAGGAATCACGGACAGCCTCCGTGGCCGTGACAGAGCAAGACAAGAGTTGGTGAGTGGATACCACTAACACCTCCAGAGGTTCTGCAGCAGTCGCCGCCACCTCTGGAAGTTCTACAGCGGTAACAGTCTCCTCGACTGCAACTCGACAGGCTGAGAGGACATTGCTGGGCGCCACCACCATACAAGGGGCTGAGGTGAGCCCCGCCGCTTCTGGAGGTTCTGCAGCGTGTGCCGCCACCTCTGGAGAAGCTGCAGCGGGTGCCGCCACCTTGGGCAGTTCTGTGGTGGTGTATAACAGGACTCTGGCTGATCAGCTGTAACGTGATGTGGTTCTGGATGGTCGGCGGTGATGTAAAGAGACTCTGGAAGATCTGCTGAGACGTGATGAGACTCTGGATGGTCAGCGGTGACGTGAAGAGACTCTGGAAGATCAGCGGAGACGTGAAGAGACTCTGAAAGGTCAGCAGAGATGTGAAGAGACTCTGGAAGGTCAGCGGAGACGTGAAGAGACTCTGGAAGATCCGCTGAGACATGAAGAGACTCTGGAAGGTCAATGTAGACGTGAGGAAACTCTGGAAGGTCAGTGGAGACATGAAGAGACTCTGGAAGGTCAGCGGAGACGTGAAGACACTCTGGAAGGTCAGACGAGACATGGCGAGGCTCTGGAAGATCAGACGAGACATGGCGAGGCTCTGGAAGATCAGACGTGACTTGACTTAGCTCGTGGCGATCAACTGTGACTTGACTTGGTTCGTGACGATCAACTGTGACTTGTCTTGGCTCATAAAGATCAACTGTGACTTGACTTGGCTCATTAAGATCAACTGTGGTTTGACTTGGCTCTTTAAGATCAACTGTTGCTTGACTTGGCTCTTTAAGAGCAACTGTGGCTTGACTTGGCTCATGTAGATCGACTGTCAATTGACTTGACTCATGACTGGCAGCAATAACATGACGGGGTGTTGTTGTGGCCGCCATTTTGTTAACGGGCTCCGCTGTCGCCACCATTTTGTGAGCGTGCTCTAGCGTGGCTGCGATCACACAATTGAGTGTGGTGTTGCATTCCTCTTCCGCGACATATCAGGGTTTCTGTTAAATGTGAGCCAAAATCATCACAATTAAAAGAACCAAAGACTTAAACTACTTCAGTCTGTGTGCATTGAATTTAATACACAAGTTTCACAATTTGAGTTGAATTACTGAAATAAATGAACTTTTCCACGACATTCTAATTTATTGAGATGCACCTGTGTGTGTGTGTGTGTGTGTGTGTGTGTATATATATATATATATATATATATATAATTTTTATTTATTTATTTATTTATTTTGCTGCAAATATTGCAGTGTGCTGGATGGAGAAACTGTGAAGTTTATAAACATATGGCATGGAAGAAGAGAGCAGGTCCTACAGCAAAGAAAGTTTTCTTAAGGTATGCTCCAAATTTACCATTTACCATTGAGATCACTGAGATCTGACTAACTATGTGTCAATATGTGTCCCCTCTTTATCTCTCTCTTTCATTTATTCTGTCCCTCTAGGATAAATTTGAGGTCCTGGGAGTTAAAACCTCATTCAGACTGTCAGCCCAAATCAGATTTTTGTGCAAATCCGATTGAAATCCGATCATATTTAAATAGTCTGAAAGGCAACAAACTACACAAAATCCGATTTGTGCAAATCCGTTTCGAGCTACATTTGTATGTGGTTTGGAATCCTATTCAAATCGCATTTCTGGAAATCTGTTTTAAGCCTTGTTCTGTCAGCCCAAATCCGATTTTGTGCATATCCGGATGGAATCGGATTTGAATAACTGACTGTCCACACAGTATATTGCACCTGTTCATATCCGATTTGTGTGTCCATAAGCGCTCTTTCGTTTTAACTGAATGTGCATTGGTTTCTAT
This sequence comes from Spinibarbus caldwelli, assembly GCA_039654775.1. Classification (NCBI taxonomy): domain Eukaryota; kingdom Metazoa; phylum Chordata; class Actinopteri; order Cypriniformes; family Cyprinidae; genus Spinibarbus; species Spinibarbus caldwelli. The sequence continues at coordinate 11,987,304 of CM077237.1, forward strand.
GGTAATGCCATTGCGTTGTTATGCCTACGCTAAAAACAACAGTAAGATCAATACAGTTTGCAATACAAATGTTGTCTTACCATCGCGGTTGCGCTGTAGTATTATATTTAATGTTGTGAGGCAGTGGCAGAAACGCAGGAAGCTGGAATGTGCGGCTTTATTCCGCGCTGCCGTCTCTGCTACTTTCAAAACACAAAGAGGTACGTATACTAGCAGTACATTGTTTTTTTTTCGCTTGACTTGAACTTTGCAATGACACAAGCTTGTTTCTGTAAAAACGTCTGACGTGTTTACGTTTTACGTGGCGTGAGGACATGAAAAAGCTATGCTAAATCCGATCTAACCGGTCAGACTGAAACAGATTTCCAGAAATGCGATTTGAATAGGATTCCAAACCACATAGGAATGTAGCTCGAAACGGATTTGCACAAATCGGATTTCATGTAGTTCGTTGCTGTTCAGACTATCTAAATATGATTGGATTTCAATCGGATTTGCACAAAAATCGGATTTGGGCTGACAGTCTGAACGAGGCTTTAGTCTGATCAGTCAGATCGAATTTAGTGTAGCTTTTTCACGTCCTCACGCCACGTAACTGTGCGTTCACACCGCAGGCGGCGAGAGCGTCAAAGTGGCCGGAAGTCATTCATTTTCAATGTGAGCTGGCGGCCAGCAGCGCGAGAGTGGCTCGGCGCATCTTGGACGATGAGAGCGTCGAGGAGAGTCGAAATCAGGTCAGCTTTATGGTAATGAGCTATGATGCGGTTCGGCGGCAACCAATTGGAATGTAGAAGTCCACCGTTTGAGAGGATTCCAGAGAACGCAGCCCTGTAAACTTAGGTTCCGACCATTAGTTCCCAAGCATTTTAGCACTAAACGCTTTGATTTTCAGCGGGAATGCTATTTATTGATTTGACCAATTACATTAAGGCTACACTTCAACCAGGACAGTTTGTAATGTAGGCTGCGCACAAATTAACGTTAATGTTAATTAAAGACCAAAGCTAGTAAACATCTCCTTTAAACTGCATGTTGAAATTAACCATGAACACAAAACCCACACCACACAAATGGCTTTTAATTGGTTTATTTCGTTAGCAAACATGTAACTATAATTAAGTTCTTTCCATCATCAATTTCTTTCACATTTAAAATATTTAATGGGGTTAAATATCACGGCGATCTCAACCGACTGGCTGATGCCAGCCTAAAAAGACGCTCAGGACAGTTGATGGGCCACTGCTGCGCATCGTCACGAAAGCTTACCATTTGCGCGTGTATGTAAGCCTTGCCAACTTAAACATTCAAAAGAGTTTAAAGCATTCAAACACAAGACGCGGAAAAGCTCAACTGAGTACTCGCGCGCCGTGTTTGGTGCGCACGCAGAGAGCCGCGTCTCACGGACAGCAACACCGAACCGAGCTCTCCTTCGCGTCCTCCTGCACCTAAACGAACAAATGCAAATCGCAGTTTACACATGCAAACAGAAAATAATGTGATTTTACTCACACTGTGCGATTTTGGCCATGATTTGGTGTCTGGGACAAATTTTGAAAATCCTAAAAGATTCCTATAATCCTAGGCTAAAATCTGTAGTCTTTGATCGCTGGTTTGACATTCACCGACAGCCGATTAATGGCTGTTGCGATCAAATTTCACCTCCGACGAAATTCTGGCAGTGTCAGAAGATTTGGCGCACAGTCCTGCAGTGTAACTACCCCTATGATGAATGTCAAACTGTCTCCGTTTTTCAAGACAAGCTATGAGCAGAATTAATGCTAGAGAATTATTCTATCAGCCATACACTCCAGCGCTCCCGTCCTCCGCTTACAGAATTCATCTGATATGTTGCCTTTTCTATATAAACACTGGTTGCGCCGGTGTTTTCATGTGGGTGTGTAGAGCTGCATACACTATTCTTCTTAAATACGCCGGTATTGCCGCCATTCATATACTTTTCATGATAGCCAACATTTCGGTCCCGCGTGCAATGCAGTTCGCATTCACTGGACGTGTATGGGCTGATAATGTAAAACTCCGGACAAGGTGTCTTGCGCGCACCCATTTTTAACTCGTCTCGACTGTCGTACAGTCTGACATTAATGACAACTGAGATCCCATAGTGTGACATAATCATCATGTTCGTACAGTCTGACAAGTACAATCCTAAAGGACTTTTAAAAATTCGCACAGTGTAAACCCGGATTTAGGGCGATTAGGAGTTAAATGTCATGTGCCTGGCGAGGTGAGTGGCAGTAAAGAAGTGATTACTGGAGTTCCAATGTCTTTATCAGATGAGATATTAAGAAACCAGGTAATGAGTGAAAAGGTAATAGATATGAAAAGATTGACATCAAACAGAAACGGAAAAAGAGAGCCAAGTACAACAGTGATGATAACAGTGAATGGGAGACTGCTTCCAGAAAATGTTAAAATGGGATATGTGTACTACCCAGTTAGACCTTTTATAAAACCTGCATTGAGATGTTTCAATTACCAAAGATTAGGCCATGTAGCAGAAGTATGCAAGGGAAAGAAACGATGTTGTAAACGATGTTGTCTGACATCATTAGGAATAGTAACAATAATAAGCTACTGCAATCCATGTGAATTAGTATCTTTACAGTTTTTTACAATCATTTTTGCTCTAATAACAGAACCTTCGTGTCATTTTTCAAAACTCTAGACACAAAACTCAAAACAGTCATTATTTGTAACACAGGCTGTCCAATGTTCAAAATTTTGCATATTGCGTTCATATCTTTAAAGAAGCCTTGCATTTGCAGAAGAATTGGTTCAAAATACTAATTTATTATGAAATATCATAGGAACATTACTTTAGATCACCCACACACAAGATACCCATAGTTTCACTGTGTAGCTGTTAGTACAATCATTAAATATAGTTGTTCAAAACACGATGCAGCTTTCATTATGGTTCTACACATTCATACATCAAGTCAAGTCAAGTCAAGTCAAGTCGAGCTTTATTGTCATTCTGCTACATGTGTGGACATATAGTGGAACGAAATGTCGTGTCTCGCAGGACCACGGTGCTACATACTAGTTAAACATAAGATAAACATACAACAATGCAAGTATAGGAAAAGCAATAGAGCTATACAACAGTTAACTATCTGACTATACATATACTAAAAATACTATAACTGCTATACCTAGTTGTCCACACATACACAAACTGAGACTGTACAAAAAACTTTACATAAATACTGTACATGAAATTGTGCAAAAGAGATATATGTACATGAAATTGTGCAGAAAAAATATATATTTTGTACATTATTGTGCAGATTTTGTGGGAGACAGTGCATAGTGCAAAAAGATTTTGTAGTGCAATGCTCAAGTAAACATGTATTATTTTGTAGTGCAATGTTCAAGTAGACATATATTTTCTTAAGAGTCTTTGTGGCAGGGAGTGTTTGTAGAAAGTGTCTAGTGTGCATATAGTGGGATGAGTGCGTTACTACAGGTGGTTTGTATAGCCCACTCACCTGTGTGTAGCACATTCAGGGGTTTGGTCCAGAATTGCACTTAGTAATATTGTCAACAGTTTTTAATGAGTTGGGGGGTGGGAGGGCTGAGGTGTTCATGGTTTCAGAGGGGGACAGGGGGATTGGAGTTAAGAGCTCTCACAGCCTGGGGAAAAAAGCTGTTGAGCAATCTGACAGAGCGAGCTCTGATGCTCCGGTACCTTCTACCTGATGGCAGGAGCTGGAAGAGGTTGTGAGAGGGGTGGGTGGGGTCCTTCACGATGCTGGTGGCCTTGTAATAGACTAGAGAGAAAAGTACAGACACTGGAATCATTAAACAAAATTGGAAAATTATTGATGAAATAATCAACACAACAGGTTTTTTTTTTTAAAAATTAAAAAAATAGATTAGAAAAAACTACATTAGGCCTACAGTAAAATGTCAGCTGGAGAGTTCCTCACTGCACATGTTTTTATCAACCCTGTCTTGTGGATTTGGCCACAGGTTCTCATCCACATCATAATGGATGTTTTCATTAGTTAAACATCTTGGGAAAAAAATCTTCTGGTATGGCAAATACAGGCCATATACATTGGTCTCCTGTGATGTCATTGCACGCATCATCTATGGCCTGGAGAAGAAGGACTTGTTTGTGAGGCCTATTGTGAACCTCCCTCCTTCATGTGGAGAAAAACTCTTCAGTCGGGTTACAGTAAGGAAAGGGGAGTATGGGGTAAATACAAGGTGATGAACTGTGGATGGGCCTGAAACCATGATTGCTCTCAGTGACGTCGCTAGGAATTCTGGGCCCATTGCACTGATTTTGCTATGGGGCCCCTCAAAATCACATTCAGTGGGGGGTGGTCAGGCCCCCAGCGAACATCGTTCTGGGCCGCTCTCAGCCGCTGGACTCTCAACTTCTCCTCCATGTCATGGCCAGGTTAAAGCCTGCCTCATCCAAAAATATGAATGGTTTTCATCAGCTTCCAGCTCTATCACCCTCTAAAAAGATATTTACTTTAGGAAAAACAAATACTGATAACAATGATATAGACTTTGGGGGATTTTTTTTTTCTCTCCCAACAACAGGCATCTTGAAACTGATCATACCTGAGCATACTCAGTCCTCAGTTGCTTCACTTTCATAATCTAAACATTTAATATTGTTCATCATTTTCCATAAAAACTATGCTTCAAGACTAATGCAACAGTTACTTAGCATTTTGAGCAGTTGTATCAATTGATAGTTAGATCATTGTAATGAAATGAATGGACACTCAATTCAGATGTAATGTGTGAGTTGAATTTTGAAATAGTAATACTTTGATGTTAAGTTGTGTCATTTTGAACCGGTGATTTTAGTTCAATGAACAAAAGATCTTTGGTTTATGTGTATTGTATCCAAGCATTTTGAAAAAGTGTTAAGTGTTTTGAAAAATGTGCATTTTGATCATCGGTTGTGAATTATGTGTCTAGAGTTTTGAAAAATGACAAGAAGGTTCTGTTATTAGTGCAAAAATGATTGTAAAAAACTGTAATGGAATTAAATAACATTTGGAGTAAAGAAGAAGGTACAGTGATATGGTGCGGCCTTTTTAATGCACATTAAAAAGGTGCTGACAAACAGTCATTAAAGGGCATTTATGTTGGTCTTATGCGATCAACCCTAGACTATGGATGCATTGTTTATGAGTCAGTATCATCAACGTTGTTAAAGAAATTAGATGTCATGCAAGCTAAGGCATTAAGGCTCATTTTAGGAGCAGTTAAAACTACACCCATTGCAGCATTACAAGTAGAAACATCAGAAATTCCATTATTTATAAGAAGACAGAAACTAGCAATATGGCATACTGGATAAATCTACAGGGACAAAGAGATAATCATCCTGTAAGGGAAGTTCTGAATGATAGCTGAGTAATTTTAAATGCAACAGGTAAAGGCTTTGCATGGAAAATAAACAGTTCAATACTACGACTGAGGTGAGACCCTTGAGCAAAGCACCAAACCCCCAACTGCTCCCCGGGCGCCGCAGCAATATGGCTGCCCACTGCTCTGGGTGTGTGTTCACTGTCTGTGTGTGTGTGTGTGTGTGTGTGTGTGGGTGTGGGTGTGTGTGTGTGTGTTCACACATATTGCTGCGGCGCCCGGGGAGCAGTTGGGGGTTTGGTGCTTTGCTCAAGGGTCTCACCTCAGTTGTAGTATTGAAGGTGGAAGAGAGCGCTGGTTATTCACTCCAAAATCAAAATGGCTTAATAATTGAGACTGTTTAGGTTTTTGGGGGATTAAAAAAGGAGTGAATTTCTATCATTGTAGGGTGGTTATGTCCACAAACTGCTAAGACACATTTATATGCAAATTCAGATATTTTTCATCCAATGTCTCCTTTAAAATTAAAATATTATAATCTTAATTCTAGTGATGACATATTTCGAAAGTCTGACAGTAATCAGTGTTGAGTACTACTGTAAGGTTGACCCTGCCTGGTTAACATGTTTGAAAATTATTAACAGTTGAAAACATTAGAAATTTAGAAAAGTAATCAAAAAGTAATCAAATGTAATAAGTTACATTACTTTAATAAAGTAATTGAAAAGTACACTACTTATTACATTTTAAGTAGGGTAACTTGTAATCTGTAACCTATTACATTTCCAAAGTAACCTTCCCAACACTGAAAATAAAGGAGTGGGATAATGAAGATGGTCTCTAGACTCAATATCATTTGCCCCAATAATTCCACCTTGAATACTAGCTCAACCTGAAATAGACATAAAATTACATACGAACAGAAGGGAAATGGATGAAGCGGCTAGTTTAATTAAATTGGTAAATAAGTACAGTGGGGCAAAAAAGTATTTAGTCAGCCACCAATTGTGCAAGTTCTCCCACTTAAAAAGATGAGAGAGGCCTGTAATTTTCATCATAGGTATACCTCAACTATGAGAAACAAAATGAGAAAAAAAAAAAAATCCAGAAAATCACATTGTAGGATTTTTAAAGAATTAATTGGTAAATTCCTCTGTAGAATAAGTATTTGGTCACCTACAAACAAGCAAGATTTCTGGCTCTCACAGACCTGTAACTTCTTCTTTAAGAGGCTCCTCTGTCCTCCACTCATTACCTGTATTAATGGCATCTGTTTGAACTCGTTATCGGTATAAAAGACACCTGTCCACAACCTCAAACAGTCCAACTCCAAACTCCACCATGGCCAAGACCAAAGAGCTGTCAAAGGACACCAAAAACAAAATTGTAGACCTGCACCAGGCTGGGAAGACTGAATATGCAATAGGTAAGCAGCTTGGTGTGAAGAAATCAACTGTGGGAGCAATTATTAGAAAATGGAAGACATACAAGACCACTGATAATCTCCCTCGATCTGGGGCTCCATGCAAGATCTCACCCCGTGGGGTCAACATGATCACAAGAACTGTGAGCAAAAATCCCAGAACCACACGGGGGGACCTAGTGAATGACCTGCAGAGAGCTGGGACCAAAATAACAAAGGCTACAATCAGTAACACACTGCGCCGCCAGGGACTCAAATCCTGCAGTGCCAGACGTGTCCCCCTGCTTAAGCCAGTACATGTCCGGGCCCGACTGAAGTTTGCTAGAGAGCATTTGGATGATCCAGAAGAGGATTGGGAGAATGTCATATGGTCAGATGAAACCAAAATAGAACTTTTTGGTAAAAACTCAACTTGTCGTGTTTGGAGGAGAAAGAATGCTGAGTTGCATCCAAAGAACACCATACCTACTGTGAAGCATGGGGGTGGAAACATCATGCTTTGGGGCTGTTTTTCTGCAAAGGGACCAGGACGACTGATCCGTGTAAACGAAAGAATGAATGGGGCCATGTATCGTGAGATTGAGTGAAAACCTCCTTCCATCAGCAAGGGCACTGAAGATGAAACGTGGCTGGGTCTTTCAGCATGACAATGATCCCAAACACACCGCCCGGGCAACGAAGGAGTGGCTTCGTAAGAAGCATTTCAAGGTCCTGGAGTGGCCTAGCCAGTCTCCAGATCTCAACCCCATCGAAAATCTTTGGAGGGAGTTGAAAGTCCGTGTTGCCCAGCGACAGCCCCAAAACATTACTGCTCTAGAGGAGATCTGCATGGAGGAATGGGCCAAAATACCAGCAACAGTGTGTGAAAACCTTGTGAAGACTTACAGAAAATGTTGGACCTCTGTCATTGCCAACAAAGGGTATATAACAAAATATTGAGATGAAATTTTATTGACCAAATACTTATTTTCCAACATAATTTGCAAATAAATTCTTTAAAAATCCTACAATGTGTGTTTTTTTTTTTTTGTTTTTTTTTTTTCCCCTCATTTTGTCTCTCACAGTTGAGGTATACCTATGATGAAAATTACAGGCCTCTCTCATCTTTTTAAGTGGGAGAACTTGCACAATTGGTGGCTGACTAAATACTTTTTTTTGCCCCACTGTATATAAAAAAACTCACACCTCATTTCTTCAAATATATACAGACGGTTCAAAGAGTATAGATACTGGAAGGACAGGGGCTGCATTCTATGTTCCAGAGTTTAAGGTGAGGAAAGCTAGAATAACAGATGGTACATCAGTATATACTGTACAGCTGAGATGACAGCAATTCTAATGGCACTAGAGTGGGTTTATGAAGTTAAACCTGATAAAGTAATAATATGTTCTGATTCAATGGCAGTCCTTATGAGTTTACAATCATTGGAAACAAATAGAACTGACATTTTAACAGAAATCATGATTAGGTTATACAGTTTATGACAGATGAGAATAATAATTTGATTTATGTGGGTACAAGCACACATGGGAATTCAAGGTAATGAAGTAGACAAAATAGCCAAAGAATCAATAAAAATGAAAGAACCAAATATAAACATTTCACAGTAGGAAATGGCAGACAGTTTGGGACTCATGTTATACAGGTCGGGACTATTACAAGGTTCAAAAAACCATACAGAAAAGCAAAATAATTCACAACTTAAGCAGAAGAGAACAAGTTATGTTCACACATTTACGAACAGGATATTCAAATCTAAATCATACTTTACACATTATAGGGAAACATAACACAGGTTTGTGATGTCTATTTAATAGATGAGACTGTAGAGCATGTTTTGAAGATATGTAAGGCATATGAAAAAGAAAGGAGGATTCTTAAGGGAGAATTACAAGCAGTAGGGTGCCAGGAATTCACTATAACCAGCTTATTAAATGATGGTCCAAATTCAGGAAAACAAATAAATGCAGTCATGAGATTTGTTAAGAATATATAGGAGGGTAGTTCATTCTCTTCACACTCCATCACAGTAGGTGGCGGTGTGCACCTTTGAAGTTGGTTCGCAACCCGCCATAAAAATCAGAAGAAGAAGAAGAAGAAGAAGAAGAAGAAGAAGAAGAAGAAGGAGTTGTGGCTAGAAGGGATTGAGCTCTGACCGGAAATGAACAATGAAATTAATTTTCTACCTATTAGATTAGATGTTTTATTAACGTCTACACCTACCCCAACCCTAAACCTATCTCTTACAATAATGAAAAAATAGTGATTATTGTTGTACAGCGTGACAAAAATGACGCTGTATTGATGTGCGCATGACCAGTAGAGCCATTTGGATCCCTTCTAGCCTTAACCATTCTTCTTCTTCTACGGCCGTTGGTATCTAGCTTACTGGTGCACTACCGCCACCACCTTCTTCTGGTTAAGGCTAGAAGGGACACGTATGGCTCTACTGGGCATGCGCACATCAGTGCAGCGTAATTTTTGTCACACTGTACAACAATAATCACTATTTTTTCATTATTGTAAGGGGTAGGTGTAGACGTTAATAAAACACAATCTAATAGGTAGAAAATTAATTTCATTACTCATTTCCGGTCGAAGTTGTACCCCTTCTAGCTACAACCAAGAAGAATTTTAACACATAGTCCTGAGGTTCATGTGGGTACCTGCACACGTGGGAGTACAAGGTAATGAAACAGTTGATAAATTGGCTAAACAGGCAATGAAACACATGACTATTGAAGTACAAATTCCACTGAGTAAAGCAGAAATAAAAGGAATAATTAAAGAACACATTAATAAAAAGTGGCAAAAAATGTGGGACAGGGAAGTAAAGGGCAGGCACCTATACAACGTTCAAAAACAAGTTAGTAAAGGGAGAGTATGCCTCAACAGTAGGAGAGAAGATATTGTTATTACATTACTGTGAATAGGATATTCTGGTTTAAATCACTCATTATTCATAATAGCGAAACATCAAACTGGATTGTGTATATCCTGTAGTGAAGTGGAGACTATTGAGCTTGTACTTCTATACTGTACAGTATTTACCAAAGAAAGAGAAATGTTGATTAAGAAATTGAAAGATCTAGCTATAAACAATTTCAGTTTACCAAATCTATTAAATTGTGTTTCAGAACAGTCAAGAGTACAGAGAGAAGTAATCAATTATCTCAAAATAACAGGATTGGAAGGAAGAATATATATATATATATATATATATATATATATATATATATATATATATATGTATGTATATATGTATATATGTATGTACATTTATATATGTATATATATATATGTATATATATGTATATATATATGTATATATATATGTATATATATATATATATATATATATATATATATACATATATATATATATATGTATATATATATATATATATACATATATATATACATATATATATATATATTTGTGTGTGTGTGTTTGTTTTGTTCCCCGTCGATGCTTCACTTCACACTCCAGTCCAGTTGGTGGCGGTAATACACTATAAGTTGGCTTGTCAACAGCCAATAAACGACACAAGAAGAAGAAGAATTTTAACACGTTGACTGAACAGGCATAAATGTTTCTACGGACTAAATTGCGTGAAAATAACACCGCTCATCTCATGCGACGTTAATTTGGAGAATATATGATTTTGCTCTCTTTTCATTTATACCTGCCAACTGCTAACGATTGAACCCTTCAGGAAAATGTTCCTTCAGTGCATCAGAAGGCGTCTCCAGCTTTTAGGCGAAAAGCTCCCTCGGTATCAGCGGAATATATCTAAGTACAATACTCGTGATGACAGCTGTGATAAAACCAGCCTTCTGATGCAACTTTGCGCTGACCGTTATTACATTTCTCCTGAAGCTTTTCACACTAGAACCTGTACATATGGACCTTTAGGAACAGAACTGAAGAAAAACATTATTGAACAATGGACTTCAGCAATACGTTCAAGAGCATATGTTTTTGGGATCACTACTTCAGTGCAAAGTAGAACGTGTGAGGAATCTGTCAGGATTGTTAATGTAGGGACTCTTCAAGAAATCCTCAACCAAGAAAGTTTAACTGAAAAAGAAGCATCTCAAAAGATTCAAACACTTATGAACGACAGTGTGTCTGTTCGGACGAGTCTCCTGCAGGGTGAGTGCAGACAATTCTCCACTATTCTTGTGTTTATTAGTTACAGTACGCATACCATGTGCAGTCGCACACTAACCATGCGACGGCTCTGACAATCAGGGATTTTTTTTATTTATTTATTTTTTATGTATATGTATACCTCAAGGTGCTTTGGAGCAGTATATTCATGCTTTGGGGCTTGTGAATAGGACATTGCCCTTTGGATTGGCAGAGACAGGTCTGTGCCATCATTCTGATAGTCAGCACAGACATTCATCTGGTTGGTGAGTCTTTGGTTTTGACTTTTTACTGGACCCAATCTAATGTCCAAGATGAAATAATGTAAATTAGTATTAATAATCTAATTGCTTTGCCTCTCATATGGCTGAAAATGTAACCTTTTCATTAACCTCCATTAGCTCATTTGAGGTAACCGAGTCATCTTTAGTCTGGTTCTGTTCTCCTCGGACTTCTTCACAATGGATGGACTACTGGGCTCATCAAAGACTGCAGTGGTGGAGGAAGGTATGGGCAGCATGAACAAGGGTGAAATGCGCACTAACTAGTGTCATGCCACTAACCTAACAAAATAAAATATGCTTTATGTAACATTTACATTAACTGAATTAAATTCAGGTTTTGGTCTATTATAGTGTACTATTTTATAGTGCGTATAACTTGTGAAACCGACTATTATAGATCTGCTGTAAGAACTGAACATGTATGCAGCAAAATATAACATTTTAGAACTAGTGAAATGATACAGCTATAATGTAAAAACCGTCTGAAGTTAAGATATACATTTGAACAAAATATAAATAACCTTTTTATAATAAACTAAACAAATTAATCTGGACAATAGCAAATTCAGTAAAAACATGCCAAGGTCCAAGCCCACTAAATTCAGCCTGTGTAGGGTTCTTTTTTAGATTTTGACACTGCAATGCAAACTGGTAATTGACATCCTGATCCATTCCAAACCATTAACCACTTCAGACTTGTTAGCAAACAAAGAAAGTGCAGTTAGTCTTTTTTCATTTTCCCTCAGTAGGGCTGCAACAACTAATCGATAAAATCGATTATTATCGATTATGAAAATCATCGACAAACGATTCTCATATCTATTAATCGGGTCTGCTCACAGTGCACGTCCAACTTCAGCCGGTCACGTCAAATTAACATTACAGCACTGAATAACGCATTTCTATGGCCAAAATGCAATAGTGGAGGAAACAGAATGAGATGCTGCGGGAGAAGTACGTGATCCAAGCTGCACAAAACATGAGAATTCTTTATTTTAAGCTTTAACCTAATGCATTAGCGTAATGGTTTGCCTTGTCAGGCGCTTTGAGAGATGTGTGTGCATCCTCAGCACAAAAACGTTCAGTTTAAGGTCATATCCTTATCTGTAAGTGTCACAAATTCACTCAAGCATTTACATTTTTGCATAAAGGTCCGCCCTGATAGTAAATCTTTACTGAATGAGCGCCGGTGTTATGGATCAACTGGGGATCGTGTTAACTGGGGATGTGCTCGTGCATGTGCGCTTTTTTACGTCCCATTCCAGCAGATTCGTCAAAAGCGACTACAAAGCTGTTATGAAAAGACGTTTGGTACATTCTTAATGTTCTTAATAAATGTTGATGCAATTATTACGCTGTGTTGTTTCCTCAATACCTGTATTAATACATGCGACACAGTTTAAGTGTAATTTTAACATGATTTCATGTGGTGACATTGTTCACAAACCACGCCCACGTTATCTTGGCACATTCACTTCTATTGAAAATGACAATCACTCAAATAAACGTATATTTCAAGTGTAATTCACTTTACACACTGAGTGAAAATAGCGGTATTTAGCAGTCTGTTATTTACACTGTGCAAATAGCGATAGATTTTATTTACACTATTTAAAAATAGCAGTATGTTTGCATTATGTAGGCCTAGATGCTATTTATACCTAGTGGAAATCAGAATCAGAATCAGAATGAGCTTTATTGCCAGGTATGTTTACACATACGAGGAATTTGTTTTCATGACAGAAGCTACTGCAGCGCAACAGAATGACAGTGACGGAACAAAAAACACAGATAATAAAAAGATGATTTAAAAAGAACAAGTAAATATGGAATAACAATATACAAATTGACAATTGTATGTACAGGTATATAACAGTAGACAGTTTTGTATGTACAGGTATATTAGTGCAAACTGAAATGTAGACTAAGTATGTGTGTTAGATAAATAAGTGTATAAATAGTGTGCGTTATTATTGTCAAGTGTTCATGAGATGGATTGCCTGAGGGAAGAAACTGTTCCTGTGCTGGCCGTTCTGGTGCTCAGAGCTCTGTAGCGCCGACCAGACGGCAACAGTTCAAAGAGGGAGTGTGCTGGATGTGAGGGGTCCAGAGTGATTTTGCCAGCCCTTTTGCTCACTCTGGATAAGTACAGTTCTTGGAGAGTGGGGAGGGTTGTACCAATGATTCGCTCAGCAGTCCGGACTACCCTCTGTAGTCTTCTGAGGCCAGGTTTAGTAGCTGAGCTGAACCAGACAGTTATTGAAGTGCAGAGGATGGATTCAATGATGGCTGAGTAGAACTGCTTCAGCAGCTCCTGTGGCAGGTTGAACTTCCTCAGCTGGCGAAGGAAGTACAGGCTCTGCTGGGCCTTTTTCACAATGGAGTCAATGTGAATGTCCCAATTCAGGTCCTGGGAGATGGTGGTGCCCAGGAACCTGAATGTCTCCACTGCAGTCACAGTGCTGTTCATGATGGTGAGTGGGGGGAGTGCAGGGGGGTTTCTCCTGAAGTCCACGATCATCTCCGCTGTTTTGAGCGTGTTGAGCTCCAGGTTGTTAAGACTGCACCAGACAGCCAGCTCCTTAATCTCCTGTCTGTAAGCAGACTCGTCACTGTCCTGGATGAGGCCGATCAGTGTGGTGTCGTATGCAAACTTCAGGAGCTTGACAGAGGGGTCTTTAGATGTGCAGTCGTTGGTGTAGAGGGAGAAGAGCAGTGGGGAGAGGACGCAACCCTGGGGGTCGCCAGTGCTGATGGTGCGGGTGCTGGATGAGAATTTGCCTAGCCTCACTAGCTGCTGCCTGTCTGTCAGGAAGCTGTTGATCCACTGACAGACGGAAGTGGGTACAGAGAGCTGAGTTAGTTAGGGCAGGAGGCGGTTTGGAATGATAGTGTTAAAGGCTGAGCTGAAGTCCACAAACAGGATCCTCACATAAGCCCCTGGTCTGTCTAGATGTTGCAGAACATAATACAGTCCCATGTTGACTGCATCGTCCACAGACCTGTTTGCTCTGTAGGCAAACTGAAGAGGGTCCAGTGATGTCCTTCAGGTGGGCCAGCACCAGTTTTTCAAATGACTTCATGACCACAGACGTTAGATCCACAGGTCTGTAGTCATTTAGTCCTGTAATTTTGGATTTCTTTGGGATGGGGATGATGGTGGAGCGTTTGAAGCATGAAGGGACTTCGCACAGCTCCAGTGATCTGTTGAAGATCTGTGTGAAGATGGGGGCCAGCTGGTCAGTACAGGATTTCAGACAGGCTGGTGTCACACAATCTGGGCCTGGTGCTTTTTTCCTTTTCTGCTTCCGGAAGACCTGGCGGACCTCGTCTTCGCTGATCTGAATTGCAGGTGTGGGGGAGATGGGGGTTGCTGGAGGTGTTAATGGTTGTGTGGAGAGGTGTTTAGGGCGGGTGTGGGGTGTTTTTTCAAACCTGCAGTAGAACTCATTCAGATCGTCTGCCTGTTGTTGATTCTCCACAGTGCTGGGGGATGGTGTCTTGTAGTTGGTTATCTCTTTCAGACCTTTCCACACTGATGCTGAGTCGCTGGAAGAGAATTGGATCCTTATTTTTTCAGAATAATTCCTCTTTGCCACTCTGATCTCCTTTTCCAGTGTGTATTTGGCCTGTTTATACAAGACTTTATCCCCCTTCCTGTAATCATCTTCTTTGGCCTGACAGAGCTGTCTGAGTTTTGCAGTGAACCATGGTTTGTCATTGTTGTAGGTTAAATGAGTCCTGGTAGGGATGCACAAATCCTCACAGAAACTGATATATGAAGTATAAATAATGGCAGATAAGCTACATTATAAAAAAAGGTATGCAATAGTTACAATGAAAATATTTATTGAAGTTATCAAATGGATGCTGCCTTATATTAGTCCTCTCCACACCTACCCCAACCCAAATACTTATCAAATAGCTATTTTGGCGCTTTATTTCCACCTTTCCCGAGAATATTTTATTCATTTTATTGAAAATAAACGCCTTTTGGATCAGCTATATGACGGGGAAAAATAAGAAGAACAAAGTTGGTGAAAGCTGGATTCGAACTCGGATCAATCGTATCCAAAGTTGCTGTTCTGCAGTTAAGTCCCTACGACACTAACGTGGACGACAGGTGTGTGATTTTGATTGGATGTATGTGGTAAATTAAATACATAATTAAATAGCAACAATTTATATATTTAAATTATTTTTTTTTAACGTTGTTGAAAAGGCACCGTCTGAGTAAACAAGAAAAAAAAAAAATTTTTAATCTGAGTATATTATTTATTAAAATATTTGAGTCAACAATATGACCACATACATACACATCAATAGCGCAGTTTGCTTTATTTACACTCATTCCACGCACCAATGCCTGGTTGGGTCAGTCAAAACCACACAGCTGGCATCCGCGTCAGTGGCGTAGGGACTTAACTGCAGAACAGCAACTTTGGATACGATTGATCCGAGTTCGAATTCAGCTTTCACCAACTTCGTTCTTCTTATTTTCCCCGTCATATAGCTGATCCAAAAGGCGTTTATTTTCAATAAAATTAATAAAATATTCTCGGGAAAGGTGGAAATAAAGCGACAAAATAGCTATTTGATAAGTATTTAGGTTGGTGTAGGTGTAGAGAGGACTAATTGTCCCATAAGGCAGCATCCATTTGATAACTTCAATAAATATTTTCATTTTAACTATTGCATAACTTTTTTTATAATGTAGCTTATCTGCCAATATTTCCACTAAGTATAAATAGCATCTATATAATGCAAACATACTGCTATTTTTAAATAGTGTAAATAAAATCTATGGTTATTTGATTGTCATTTTCCATAGAAGTGAATGTGCTAAGATAACGTGGGCGTTACATTAAAACAGGTATTGAGGAAACAACACAGTGTAATAATTGCATCAACATTTATTAAGAACATTAAGAATGTACCAAACGTCTTTTCATAACAACTTTGTAGTCACTTTTGACGAATCTTCTGGAATGGGACGTAAAATAGCGCACATGCACGCGCACATCCCCAGTTAACACGATCCCCAGTTGATCCATAACACTGGCACGACGCGCGTCAGACAGACGGAACAACATAGCAGAGAGGAGACGATTAAGTTGATAGCGCAAAAACATTCATTGTGCTGAAATATCTGTTGTTGAACATAAAATTAAGGTTTAAAAGTTAAACGTTTCCATTTTTGCATAAAGTTCCGTCCTGACAGTCTGCGTTAAGTTTAAATCTTTACTGAATGAGCACCAGCGTGGCGGGGGCGTGAACGCACGTCAGAGAGGGATTAATATTCAGCACAAAAACATTAATTGTGCTGAAATATCTGTTGTTGAACGTTAAATTAAGGTTTAAAAGTCAACATGAAGTGCACGTATTTTATGAGAGTAGGAACCGCGTATAGTTGTCTGAATATAAATATCAGAGGCTTCATAGCCGCCTTTTACAGGATAAAGAAATTACAGTAAATGTGACTGTGATCAAAAAGTTGGTTTACACTGAGTTTGTTTTATTCGTCTTTATTATCTTAATTTTTGATGAAGAGATTTAAACTATAGGCCTATATACAGTGCTTAACAAATTTATTAAAACAAATGTATTTAAGGTTTATAACAAATAATGTAAGCTTTGTGCCACTGCTGCTCTAAACTAACAGTAGGCTATTGGTGTTTACTAAAATCATTTTTTTGCTATCTGTATTGGTTAGTCCTTCAATATGCGTAAGGTCTTCAGTAACAGTAGGCTATTTCTAATACTATAATATAATTATTTCTGTTATCTATGAAAGAATGAAAGATCTATGAAAGATTTTTTCAGATACTCAATTACAGTTAAAAAGTAGCTAAACAATGCCAGCAAGAATGCATGCTGTTAAGAAAGACAGGAGGCTAGCTATTTTTTTTTATTATGTGAATAAATATTTAGTTGTTTCAGTTTATTTGCCCAATAAATTACAGTAACATTTTTAGATTTAAACAATTCTTTGACAGATTCTTAAAATATTTGTTTTCTCTTTATTATGACTAATAGATTGTTAAAGGGGTCCTATTATGCTCTTTTACAAAGTCTTGATTTCGGTTTAGGGGTGTACTAGAACATGCTCTCATGTTTGGTGGTTCGAAAAACGCATAATTTTTCACATAATTTACATTATTACAATACCATTCTTCCCAGTCTGGCACAGATGGCTCGATTAGTTCCGGGTTTGATGAAGGCCCGCCTTCCGAAAAACAAAATGTGTTGTGATTGGTTAGCTGTCCCAGTGCGTTGTGATTGGCGAACAGCTAGGCAGAATGACTAAAAGCAAATTAATGCTCTGCCAGCGGGAGGCACTGGTGGAGCGGGAGAGAGCGAGGTTTCCCCGGTAACGCTGTACACAAAGCAGAGCTCCGCTCACAAACGCTGCTTTATCAGACATTACAAGCAAGATGAAATGAAAATGACATCCAACATTTTCTGAGGGCAGTTGGTTTCCATCAGAAATACAGTGATATAAAAACACCTGCACCGGGTTTCGATTTTGAAACGTGCATTCTAGGGCTGCAACAGCTAATCGAACGCATCGATTATTATCGATAATGAAAATAATCGACAACGATTCTCATTATCGATTAGTCGGGTCT
This sequence comes from Spinibarbus caldwelli, assembly GCA_039654775.1. Lineage (NCBI taxonomy): Eukaryota > Metazoa > Chordata > Actinopteri > Cypriniformes > Cyprinidae > Spinibarbus > Spinibarbus caldwelli. Next base: position 12,005,155 of record CM077237.1, read on the forward strand.
GCCCACAGTGCACTTCAGCCGGTTGCGGTCAAATTACAGCACTGAGTAACCAATATCTGTTGTTGAACGTTAAATTAAGGTTTAAAAGTCAACATGTAGCGCATGTATTTTATGAGAGTAGGAACTGTAAAGGGATACAGCGTGTAATTCTGAATATAAATTTCAGACGCTTCATAGTCGACTTTTACAGGATAAAGAAATGACAGTAAGAGGTGACTGTGATCAAAGTCAATGTGTGTTCCTGCAGAACATTACTCTTACCTGTTGGTTAACACTGAGTGTTTTTATTCGTCCTTATTATATTTATTATTTAATTTTTTAATTTAGAGATTTAAACTGTATTCACTATACAGTGCGTATCAAATTTATTAAAACAAATTTATGTAAGGTTTTAAACAAATTATGTAAGTTTTGTGTCACTGCTGCTCTAAACTAACAGTATTTGTGATTTACCAAAATCATTTTTAGCTTTCTGTATTGGTTAGTCCTCCAATATGCGTCATCTCTTTAGTAACAATAGTTGGCTATTTCTAGTGCTATAATATAATTATTGCTGTTATCTATGAAAAAAGGCAAGCACTTTAGTGTTTTTTTTTTTTTCAGTTACCCAATTACAGTCAAAAAGTACATAAACAATACCAGCAAGAATGCAATCTCTTATGAAAAGCATAGGAGGACATTTTTGTTATTGTTATTAAATACTAGCCTACTTAGTTTGTTATTTGCCCAATAAATGACAATAATATTCTTAGATTTAAACAATTTTTTGACAGATTCCCAAAATATTTCTGTTTTCTCCTTATTATGACAGGTGATCTAATAAATTAAGCACTGTTTTCATAGCATTCAGTTGACACGTTTGTTTGAAGGACATTTTGGCAGAATGTTGAAGTGTTTTTTGTCAATAATAAAAAAAAAAAAAAAAAAAAAAAACTAAAATGGTTTTTTTTTTTAATCTGATTAATCGAAAAAATAATCGGCCAACTAATTGATTATCAAAATGATCGTTAGTTGCAGCCCTAGTGCATTTGAATTTCCGGAGGTGGGATTTATTTTAATGATATTCTAATGGGCCCGTTTGTGATGTCACAAATACAGGAAAACTACTTTGTAGTCCAAACGAGCCGTTCATTGTAGTTCTTGAAAAGGGATTTTTTAAAAACTAAATATCTCCCTTTGTAGTGGACTTTGAGATTTGTAACTTCGTAGATCTTTTTATGCCCAAACATACACACTACACACTGACTAAAATTCAAAAAGTGAAAAAGCATAATAGGACCCCTTTAAGCACTGTATGTTTTCATAGCATTCAGTTGGCACGTTTGTTTGAAGGACATTGGGCAGAATGTGGAAGTATTTTTGTCAATAAAATAAAAAAAGAAGTTTTTTTTTTTTTTTTTTTAAATTAAATCTGATTAATCGAAAAAATAATCAGCCAACTAATCGATTATCTAAATAATCGTTAGTTGCAGCCCTAGTCCTCAGCTCATTTGACTCACATTTAATTAGCTTTATTATTTTTCAGATATTTTACTGCCTTCAAAGTAGGTCTTCTTTTCAGAAACAGATCCTGTTCCCAGTAAACGATTATTTAGTAGGTACATATGAAGGTTTCATTATATGTAAGTATGTTTTTGCACATTTAAGTTGAATAATGGCACACATGCGTAATAACAGACAAATCATATTAAAAAGTTGTGATATTGGTGTAAAGAGATTTAAAGTGATTTAAATTTTTTATGAGTGAAAACAACTATAGTCTTTTCGTCTCTTTGATAGTCTTTCACTGTTATTTTGAAAGTAGATAGCCTGACAGTGGTGAATGAAGTACTTGTTAGACAGGCTTTGTTAGACGCCACACTTGCGTAAAAGTACAGATGTCTTACCAGAAAATTACTTTGGTATAATTTAAAGTCACCGTTTAGAATATTGCTTGAGTAAAAGTTTTAAACTATTTTATATTTATTGTACTTAAGTATGAAAATTATTTTTTAAATATTAAACATACTGAAGTATTGAAAGTAAAAGTACAAGTAGGCTAAATGCAAAATGGAAAAGGAGCAAATAAATATTAAAAATTTGTTTATACACCGTTTGAGCATCAAGATTGTGTTCAGTTTTAACTCTTTCTTCCTTTTTGTATCTTTGGGTAAGCATAAGAGGCACTCTTATCCAGTATTTAGTCTCTTTCATTCCAACATAAGAAAATATTTCTGGAATCTGCATCTGAAGTGGAATTTAGATGTGTTTACACAGTTTAATGTAGCACAGATGGGACATGGATGCATTTAGCCTGCAGTTACAAATGCATAAATAATGCTTTGTTTTAAACATAAGGGGTGTTCGATATGATGATTTTTGATCGTGGACTATAAAAAATCTCTCCACGACAGGGGCGCCGCTAAGGGGGGGAAAGTTAGGATGATTCTAAGGGCCCACACACTTTTGGGGCCCCCAGAGATCTGTTTTATTAGTAGTAACAGTAGTAGTAGTAGTAGTAGTAGTAGTAGTAGTAATGTAATAGAAATTATAAATGTATCTACCAAAGAGCTACAAATAAAACAAAATTACGGCTTATTTCTGCGCCTCTGGCGAAATTATCTCTCCCCATTCACTGCATGGTATCGTCCCGTCCTACATAGCCTAGAGTCACTGAGTGAGATCATATGGTAAACTGTCAAATTAGAGATGTCTTCGAGTTCGAGGGGGGGCAAACCGAGCCGGAAGATTTAGTCAGTAGCACTTTTAAACACATTTTAGTTTTGCTATAGAAAATCTACAGATTCACTCTGATTACACAGAACAGCAGCAGGAAGCGTGTGAGGTTGTCATGGCAACCAGATACACTGCACGCAAATTATTACACCTGCGCTTCTATTTTCCCACACTAAACTTAGCAATAAACACGTTGAAAATAATACACAATAAACATGTCTGTCAAAACGATCTCAAAGGAGGCTTTTATTAAGCAAATCAAGGAGTGAATTACTCATCCACTGTTTTAAAAAAGTACTTTAGCTGTTTCCACAGGCAGGGTCACAGTTGTCTACAGTGTATGAAGCTAAAGGTTTTTGGATTAAGGTTCATAATGTAGAACATTTTTAACATTGTATGTTGTATTGTATGCTCATTCCATATCAGCAGAATAGTGTGGTACAGAAAGTCTATGTCCATAGAACAGGTTACCTAATGGTCAAAAGCAATGAAAAAGTAATAGGTCAATATTATTAAATTGCAGGCAAAGATTTTGAATAACTAGGTTGGCTTGTACACTGTATTGCCAAAAGTATTGGGTCACCCCCTTCTAATGAACAGGGTTGACTACTTTAGTAATTTCCATGAGTACAAATCTTAATGTTTAAGCATATAATGATATTCTAGGGAATTGTGTGCTTTTAATTTTATACCAATAGTTTGGACAGGACCCTTTTCTATTCTAACACGACAATGCCAAACACCAGTGACTTGTACATATGGGTAGTCATTTTAGACACTTCCAAAACTGTGCCAGCAAAGTTGGAAATACAGTTTTTAAATACATGAATTATGTTTCCATCTTTGTTGCCACAGTTGGAAGTGCCCTTTTCTGTTCTAAAGAAGGAGGTGTCCCAATACTTTTGTCCATATAGTGTATGTACAAGTCATTGGTGTTTGGTGACGAGTTTTTGGCTCAAGGTATGTATTTGAAGTCACACCATAGATGTTCAGCTGGGATTAGGACTTGGCTTTATGCAGACCAGTCAAGTTCTTCCACACTGACCGAATCGATCTTTTTTTATTTTATTTTATTTTTTTTTTTTTTATTATCCTTGCCTTATACGCAGAGACATTGTCATGTTAGAATAGAAAAGGGTCCTGTTCAAACTATTGGTACAAAATTAGAAGTACACAATTCCCTAGAATATCATTATATGCTTAAACATTAAGATTTGTACTCATGGAAATTACTAAAGTAGTCAAACCTGTTCATTAGAAGAGGGTGTCCCAATACTTTGGGCAATATTGTGTATGTTTGTGCGGTAGGGGGCCCAACCTCATATTCTTTCATAGGGCCCAAAATTGCTAGCGGCGCCCCTGCTCCACGATCTGCTTTTGAAGAAATATCGTAGTATCGTGCTACAGCGCACATTCTATCAGTTCTGGCACCGCCGTATCAATATACTGCACAACACGACATACAGCAGTAGAGTTACTCTGACAGGACACTTATTCGCGATCGCAAAAGTACAATATTTGCATACAAGCCTTGCCGGTTAAAAGTTTAATTCGCGCTGGTCTGACATGCGTTTTTTCTGAGCGCATACACCAGAAGCGCGCGTGCTAAAAAGCCTGTCTAACAGCGCCTGGTTACTGAACTAAGTTTTGCACTAATATTGTCAAAACACACAAGGGTTACATATAGACTCAGTTGGTTATGTCTAAAATGAAAGTAAACAGATGAGAGATAAACGGGTGCGTGCCTGTATATTAGATGCGTGCAGCAGAGTCCTGCACGCGGGCGGGTACCCGACGGGTGAACCGCAAAAATTGACTTAACAGGTGGAATAATATTGACGTGTCGGTTGCGGTGCGGGTCGGACTGGTAATAGGCACGGGCGGGTTGCGGGTACAATTATAACCAAGACTATTTCGACTTAATCCAGTACACGCTGATAGGCAGATCCTTTCAAATTGTCCCGTGCTTGTGTTCGTGCGCTCTGTCTGAAGACCAGGCTTCTACAGCGGGATTTGCAAACACTGAGCACTGTAGCCAATCGACAGCTGTATTGACATTGATTGACAGCTGTAGGTCTAGTGATTATATTAAAGGGAGCGCTCTTTGCTCGCTTTTCTGTAGTTAATCTATTCACAGTTTGAATAAAAGCTTTAGTCTATTTCTCATTCTAAAATAGGCCTAACACATATTCAATATGTTATAAAGTTCATATTTGACAAATCTAAGCCTTTTAGACCTGTTTAAAATAGATTGGTCACATGTACGCAATAGTTTTATATTGTTTTTACACGTTGGATGTTGTGCGCGCTCTCTCTCTCTCTCTCTCTCTCTCTCTCTCTCTCTCTCTCTCTCTCTCTCTCTCTCTCTCTCTCTCTCGACACTGCTGCCAGTCCTACATATTTTTATGCAGCCTATAAAGTTAATTGTTTTTATAGGTTATGAAGGAAAAGCTCATATTTGGCTTATTAATCTAAGCCCTTTAGACCTGTTTACAATAGATTGTTCACATGTACGCAATAGTTTTATATTGTTTACACGTTGAATGTTGCTTTCTCTCTCTCTGTTAACTTTTTGGGCTGCGTGTTAAATGTTATTATTCATTTTTAAACGCATTAACTCAGAATGACTTGTTAATTGCTTGTTACATTTAAAAATAAAAAAAAGGTGTTTTGTCTGCCTTATGTAGATTTAATGCGGGTGCGGTTCGGGTCACGGTTTTTATGTCAAACGGGTCGGTTTCAGAATTAAATTAGTGTTGCTGTCGGATAACGGGTCGGGTATTCGGTTAACTACTGCGGGTGCGGGTTTATCAAACAGGACCCGTGCAGGACTCTAGCGTGCAGGTCTTAAATGGACTGTAATAACATGCAGCCGACTGTCATTAAAGGGATAGCTCACCCTAAAATTTAATATCTGTCCTTATTTACTCACTCACATGTTGTCCCAAACCTGTATTAATTTATTTCTTGTGCTGAACACAAAAGAAGATATTTTGAAGAATGTGGGTAACCAAACAGTTGCTGGTCCACATTGAATTTGATAGTAGGAAAAAAAATACTATGTAAGTCACTGTGGACCTACTGTTTTTGGTTTTCCACGTTCTTCAAAATAGCGTTTATGTTCAGCAGAAGAAATAAACTCACTCAGGCTTAAAACAACTTTTGAGTAAATGATGGTATAAAAATAAAACACTATGACAGAATTGACAGACAGATGACAGAATTTTAATTTTTGGGTGAACTATTCCTTTAACGTTAATAAAACAACAAAACGCAAAGAGAAAAAATCTCTCACTACTCTTGACTGAAAAACTTTAATACAGTTGCTTTAGGAATCAGTCTATATAGTGTTTTATTTTTATATTTGTTCATTTACGCTAAATATTGTACCTGAAAATAAAGCACTGTTTATTTTATTTGTATTTTGTGTATTTGTAATGTGTATCTTTGTTCTTATTTTTTAATAAGAAAGATAAAATAATGACAAAGATGTTTATCTTCTCCAACTTTGCCATAAATATCTGCCACTTTTTTATTTTTATTTATTTATTTATTTATTGTTACCTTGAAAGGCTTTGTCTTTATAATAGGGAAATTAGTTTGGCTGTAATGCTCAGACAACTTGCAAAATAGTAAAACCAACATGACAAAGAATCGTGATTAAAATCGTGAATCGTGATATTTCTAAAAAAAAAAAAAAAAAAAAAAAACGTGGTGATATTTTTTCCATATTGCCCACCCCTAAAGTCACTTAATGCTAATTTTATTAAACTTGTATAAAATAAATATTACATTTGTTATCATGCTGATATCTGGAGAAAAAATGGCACTCCTCGTGTGATATAGATTTAATATATTAAATTATATAAATATAAAAGATATACAGAGGCATTTTTGCAGCCTACAATTTAGATTGCCTTGAATTTTGATGATTCTAAATTAGGGCTGGGCGATAATTCGATAACGATAATTATTGCAATATAATTTTCCTCGATAAAACGATATGAAGAGCTCGATAAATGTTCGATATAATGTTTATGGCCCAAAAGTGGAACATCAACGCGACTCATTTGAATCGCGCCACACGGACCGTTTATCCGCTCGGATCAAAGTTCAAACTGCCGTGCCGCGCGGGGCGAGCTCACTAGAGCAGATGCGTTTACTCGGTCACGCGAGCACTAACAGTGCTGTGAGATCCAGTGTGAAGCGCTTGAATTCAGCGATGAACACAAATGACTCCATGATTTAAACTAGTTTAAAGCCAAACAGGAGACACACTGTGTGCAACGAGACAGTCAGAATGCTTTTCAATCTACACATCGCCATCATTTACCATGGATTTACTGTAGTAATACTCACTGCACCATGGTATTGTGGAAGAAATGTGGCATATTCACATCGAATTTTATTACAAGATTAATGGTATATATTTATAGTGTATGTATTTGTGATTAAGCTATAGCATGTGTGTGTTTATACTGAATGTTTTTAGACTACTGTTGTTCATACAAATAGGCTAACTTATTACCATGCTATTGAGGTGCTATATTTGTGGTTTTAACTGTGTTTATCATGATTTAAATGTATGCTATGGGAGACCAATGCTTAATTAAAAAAAAAAAAAAAAGGAAAGAAAAAAAAATATAATAAAATAAAAGAAAATACTTGGTCAGAATGAATTTAACCATATAAAACTGAGGTTGGTACAATTTTTACAGATGTCTAATTTTAAAAATGAATAAAAATTTACCCAAAATTTGCATCCTAACTCAAGCTACTATCAAATGTGCATTTCTAAGGGACAAAAAAGTAATGATATTATTATTAATATTATCAGGCAACCCAAACCTGTTTCTTGATTTGAAACAATATCACTCATTAGAACATTCAGAAACTAAGAAATTTTTCTATTTAGATATTTATTTTAAGGAAAATTAATGGTCTGTTTTCTACAACTTTCACTTTGGAGCAAAATGTCTTTAAACTTTAAACTTGAAAGAAATAAAGATTTGACATTTTTCGTGATAATTATCGATATCGACTGATATGAAAAAAATTATTGTGATAATTTCGTGATCGTGATAACCGTGATAATTTTTTGGCCATATCGCCCAGCCCTATTCTAAATGCGTTTTAATAGACTTAATTTATGTAGTGTATGCGTGCACTCTCTCTTTCTGTTTTTTTGATATACTCGAGATGTCAGATCGCACATCGTTAAAACGACACTTACCATATTATCGCTAATGATATACTGTGTGTCACGCAAACCAGACTCGACTTGAGTGGAAAATGAAATCATCCACAGTTGTGTGAGCACTTGTTTGCACATGAGCTGTTTTTAGGTGTTTTAGGAGTGCAAGTGCCAGACCACTGTTTCGTCAAACTTTCTTGCTTTCTTGCAGTCTGTGTTCTTCCAACTTTATTTTGTAGTAAGTAACGAATATGCTTAGGGGAAATGTATCGGAATAAAAATATACATTTTAATTAGGAAATGTAGTGGAGTAAAAATGAAAGTTGACAAATACAAAAACTCAAGTAACGTACAGATTCTCCCAAAATATAAGTATTGTAACAAAGTATTATTACAGTTTCCCTGCAGAATCGGCCTGCTTTTTCCACTGTTGCCGCGAGTTGTTTTTCAACTCTGTGGGTTGACACAACCCCTCTAATGCAATATTTACTCCCCTGAACATGATTGGGCTAGTTTTGGACTAGTTTTGAGAAGCACTTGGTCGATTTTGTTGATAAAATCTGGAAACCCTGTTTGTATTGTTCTTTTGTGCATGCGGGTCATTTCAGAACCATGATCTGTTCCCACTGGAAATCTGGTATTGGCCACATTTAAAACAACAATGTGAACAGCTATACTTCTTGAACGGATCACGGTAATCGCATGTTAATGCCAAGTGTAAACGCAGCCAATGACTACTCATGACTTTCGTATGTATGTAACAAGTACATAAGCTTAGTATGGAGTCAGAATAATAGATATTAATACATGCACAAAATATGATGCAAACATGCCAGCCATATTCACATGCACAAAAATTTGTTGACATGCATAAAATAAAACAATACATTGACAAAATGTTTCACAAATGCAAAACACTATTTACAGACATACAAGTGTGCACACAAAGTTTTGAATGTTTTAAGTTTATGAATAATTTGAGTTTGCAATTGCAAATCGTCATCAGCAGCAGTGTGCTACTTTAAAAGCAAATAGAGCCCATTGCATTAAATAATACTGTCTACCCTGGATGCTTTGCGCCATGTCATGTTGTGTAGCGCCAACAATAGTACTGCTGATGTACTCCATGCATTTGTGCTACAGACCATTCTTTTTGACACATCTTGTGTAGAAAGCCACAAGCCATTGCGTCCTGTCACATATGCCTGGACACAACGTGGACTACGTCAGAAACAGAAAGGGGCGTCTGTCTATGCCACTCATCCAGTGTAGACTGCATTACTGATTATAATGGGTTCTATTTGCTTTTGTAGTCTTATGCTACTTGTGTAGCTGATTGTGTAGACATGGCGTCACAAAAGATGTACCAAGCAGTTTATGATTGGTTATTTGTAAGCTGAAAAATCTGATTGGCTAAAGACCACGATGGTTCCACATGTGAATAGGGAGGAAAGTCTCGGAACACGGGGACACACAATTTAAAATAATTGTATAAAATGTATGTTTTACAGAAGAATTACACACTTAACAGTGACTCATTTGCTGTCAGAATGAGCTTTTTTTTTTTTTTTTTTTTTGCAAATTGAAAGTACTCGTGTGACTTCCTAACATTGACAGATGAGAATTTTGTCAGATCTACCAGGGCGGCATAGAATGTGAACACTTACAGGTGCTTTTCATATAATTAGAATACCATCAAAAAGTTGATTTATTTCACTAATTCCATTCAAAAAGTGAAACTTGTATATTATATTCATTCATTACACACAGACCGATATATTTCAAATGTTTATTTCTTTTAATTTTGATGATTATAACTGACAACTAAGGAAAATCCCAAATTCAGTATCTCAGAAAATTAGAATATTACTTAAGACCAATACAAAGAAAGGATTTTTAGAAATCTTGGCCAGCTGAAAAGTATGAGCATGTACAGCACTCAATACTTAGTTTGGGCTCCTTTTGCCTCAATTACTGCAGCAATGCGGCGTGGCATGGAGTCAATCAGTCTGTGGCACTGCTCAGGTGTTATGAAAGCCCAGGTTGCTCTGATAGTGGCCTTCAGCTCTTCTGCATTGTTGGGTCTGGCATATCGCATCTTCCTCTTCACAATACCCCATAGATTTTCTATGGGGTTAAGGTCAGGCGAGTTTGTTGGCCAATTAAGAACAGGGATACCATGGTCCTTAAACCAGATACTGGTTGCTTTGGCACTGTGTGCAGGTGCCAAGTCCTGTTGGAAAATGAAATCTGCATCTCCATAAAGTTGGTCAGCAGCAGGAAGTATGAAGTGCTCTAAAACTTCCTGGTATACGGCTGCGTTGACCTTGGACCTCAGAAAACACAGTGGACCAACACCAGCGGATGACATGGCACCCCAAACCATCGCTGACTGTGGAAACTTTACACTGGACCTCAAGCAACATGGATTGTGTGCCTCTCCTCTCTTCCTCCATACTCTGGGACCCTGATTTCCAAAGGAAATGCAAAATTTACTTTCATCAGAGAACATAACTTTGTACCACTCAGCAGCAGTCCAGTCCTTTTTGTCTTTAGCCCAGGCGAGACGCTTCTGACGCTCTGTTGTTCAAGAGTGGCTTGACACAAGGAATGCGACAGCTGAAACCCATGTCTTGCATACATCTGTGCGTAGTGGTTCTTGAAGCACTGACTCCAGCTGCAGTCCACTCTTTGTGAATCTCCCCCACATTTTTGAATGGGTTTTGTTTCACAATCCTCTCCAGGGTGCGGTTATCCCGATTGCTTGTACACTTTTTTTTCTACCACATCTTTTCCTTCCCTTCGCCTCTCTGTTAATGTGCTTGGACACAGAGCTCTGTGAACAGCCAGCCTCTTTTGCAATGACCTTTTGTGTCTTGCCCTCCTTGTGCAACGTGTCAGTGGTCGTCTTTTGGACAACTAAGTCAGCAGTCTTCCCCATGATTGTGTAGCCTACAGAACTAGACTGAGAGACCATTTAAAGGCCTTTGCATGTGTTTTGAGTTAATTAGCTGATTAGAGTGTGGCACCAGGTGTCTTCAATATTGAACCTTTTCACAATATTCTAATTTTCTGAGATACTGAATTTGGGATTTTCCTTAGTTGTCAGTTATAATCATCAAAATTAAAAGAAATAAACATTTGAAATATATCAGTCTGTGTGTAATGAATGAATATAATATACATGTTTCACTTTTTGAATGGAATTAGTGAAATAAATCAACTTTTTGATGATATTCTAATTATATGACCAGCACCTGTATATCATAGACCTTTTTGCCATTCAACAAAAAATAAAATGAAATCAATAAGACTCTGATTATGAAAACAGCGGAGTAAATCTATAATCTTAATTAACTAGATTGGAACATTTGAAAGACAGACTTTATGTTGGCTTGACATGCTCCTATTTAAGCATGTAAATAGATAGATAAATAGATGGTTGCTGTGTGGTATTCTGGGTGGTTGTTAGAGTGTTGCTACAGTCAGGTCCATAAATATTGGGACATCGACACAATTCTAACATTTTTGGCTCTATACACCACCACAATGGATTTCAAATGAAACTAACAAGATGTGCTTTAACTGCAGACTGTCAGCTTTAATTTGAGGGTATTTACATCCAAATCAGGTGAACGGTGTAGGAATTACAACAGTTTGCATATGTGCCTCCCACTTGTTAAGGGACCAAAAGTAATGGGACAGAATAATAATCATAAATCAAACTTTCACTTTTTAATACTTGGTTGCAAATCCTTTGCAGTCAATTACAGCCTGAAGTCTGGAACGCATAGACATCACCAGACGCTGGGTTTCATCCCTGGTGATGCTCTGCCAGGCCTCTACTGCAACCGTCTTCAGTTTCTGCTTGTTCTTGGGGCGTTTTGTCTTCAGCAAGTGAAATGCATGCTCAATCGGATTCAGGTCAGGTGATTGACTTGGCCATTGCATAACAGTCCACTTCTTTCCCTTCAAAAACTCTTTGGTTGCTTTTGCAGTATGCTTTGGGTCATTGTCCATCTGCACTGTGAAGCACCGTCCAATGAGTTCTGAAGCATTTGGCTGAATATGAGCAGATAATATTGCCCGAAACACTTCAGAATTCATCCTGCTGCTTTTGTCAGCAGTCACATCATCAATAAATACAAGAGAACCAGTTCCACTGGCAGCCATACATGCCCACGCCATGGCACTACCACCACCATGCTTCACTGATGAGGTGGTATGCTTAGGATCATGAGCAGTTCCTTTCCTTCTCCATACTCTTCTCTTCCCATCACTCTGGTACAAGTTGATCTTGGTCTCATCTGTCCATAGGATGTTGTTCCAGAACTGTGAAGGCTTTTTTAGATGTCGTTTGGCAAACTCTAATCTGGCCTTCCTGTTTTTGAGGCTCACCAATGATTTACATCTTGTGGTGAACCCTCTGTATTCACTCTGGTGAAGTCTTCTCTTGATTGTTGACTTTGACACACATACACCTGCCTCCTGGAGAGTGTTCTTGATCTGGCCAACTGTTGTGAAGGGTGTTTTCTTCACCAGGGAAAGAATTCTTCGGTCATCCACCACAGTTGTTTTCCGTGGTCTTCCGGGTCTTTTGGTGTTGCTGAGCTCACCGGTGCGTTCCTTCTTTTTAAGAGTGTTCCAAACAGTTGTTTTGGCCACGCCTAATGTTTTTGCTATCTCTCTGATGGGTTTGTTTTGTTTGTTCAGCGTAATGATGGCTTGCTTCACTGATAGTGACAGCTCTTTGGATCTCATCTTGACAGTTGACAGCAACAGATTCCAAATGCAAATAGCACACTTGAAATGAACTCTGGACCTTTTATCTGCTCATTGTAATTGGGATAATGAGGGAATAACACACACCTGGCCGTGGAACAGCTGAGAAGCCAATTGTCCCATTACTTTTGGTCCCTTAACAAGTGGGAGGCACATATGCAAACTGTTGTAATTCCTATACCGTTCACCTGATTTGGATGTAAATACCCTCAAATTAAAGCTGACAGTCTGCAGTTAAAGCACATCTTGTTCGTTTCATTTGAAATCCACTGTGGTGGTGTATAGAGCCAAAAATGTTAGAATTGTGTCGATGTCCCAATATTTATGGACCTGACTGTACATACATATATGTATGTATGTATGTATATGTGTGTGTGTGTATGTGTATATATATATATATATATATATATATATATATATATATATATATATATATATATATATATATATATATACATACATACATACATATGTATGTATATATGTATGTATATATGTGTGTGTGTGTTTATATATATATATATATATATATATATATATATATATATATATATATATATATATATATATATATATACACACTTACATACATATACATACATACATATACATATACATACATACATACATATACATACACATACATATATATACATATATATACATATGTATATGTATGTATGTATATGTATGCAAGTATGTGTGTATATATATGTGTATATGTATATGTATGTATGTATATGTATGTATATATGTATATATATATATATATACACACACATACATACATATACATATATATGTATGTGTGTGTGTGTATGTATGTATGTATGTATGTATATATATATATGTGTATGTATATATGTGTATGTATATATGTATATATATTAGTGCTGTCAATCGATTAAAAAATTTAATCGCGTTAATCACAGTCATGGACTGTGATTAATCATGATTAATCGCACATTTAAAATACTAGGATTTACCAGTAAATGTGTTGAAATGAAATGCATGACAAACTAGTTTAAGGAAAAAGAACCTTTCACACTTCCGCCAGGTATGAGACATAATCCTTATTATTATTTTATCATTATTCATTTGTTTTTATTCAGCCATTATCAGTCTTTATACTGGCAATACAACGTTTACTAAGCCACATCGCTTCAATCCCAGTTTACATTTATCCAACTATTATCAAAAGTATTTCTAAATAAATACAACAAAACATTTTCTTGCGACCTTACGTGAAGTATTATGACAAAATGCATTAAGAAGAAGAATTGGACCTGTTCTGCAGGTGCATTAGCGCTAACATTAGCATCATGCTACATAAGACAATTTATGAGATTAATAGTACACTTTTACTCAGAACTCACTTCAAACCACCATCGAGTGTTTGTAATAACTTCCTTTTGCGATCACATGTGGAATTTGATCGTTTACTGTTGTTAAAATATGCTCTTTATAGCCTTTCATATCGCTGCACAAATTAGCATTTCAGATGTACACATTCATCTCAAGAATATCACATACAAACCATATCCTATCGTAATCGTGTGTTTATTATCTTGTATAATCTATAGTGGCTGTTGTCATGTTTATTTCTGCTGTGTAAAAGCCTTAACGTGTGCTCTGGCTGAAACTCATGTTGTTTGTGATGTTACAGCCGCCTCTCCGTTCTTAAGTTGCCAGGAATACATTCCAACTATAATACACATTAGTAAAAGGATCTATTTTAATTTTCATTTGTCTATATACACTTTGAGCGGCCGCGGTATATTATAAAAGTAGCCAAAAAAAAAAAACAACAAAAAAAAACGCAACCCGCGACTCTGTAATTTTTCCCGCGACTGTATTTTCAAAATAGCCCACTTGTGTCGTTACCCTGGCAACACTGGTTCACTGTACCCTCATCACACACTGATAGATAACCTTCTGCGCTGCGATGACGGGAAGAAGTTGTGGTCAAGCATTATCACATGATTAATTTGCGTTAAAAAAATATTAACGCGTTAAAAATTTTAAATTAATCGCATGCGTTAACGTTGACACCCCTAATATATATATATATGTGTGTATGTGTATATATGTATGTATGTATGTATATATATATATATATGTATATGTATGTATGTATATATGTGCAGGGATTAAAGTTCTCTGTCTCTACGACGGATTTCCGTTAATTGCAGCGAGTCTACGACGGATTTCCGTCATTTGCAGGGTTCCCGCCTGCCTTTAATGTCTTAAATTCACTTTTCATAATTTTAAGGCTGTAAATAGGCTTACATTTCTCAAATAGTGTAATGTCTTAATTTTAGTTTGAATAGGCCTTAAATTAAGGAAAGACGAGGTGTATTCAGGCTGCTGAGGGGGATGTGATCAAAGCCTGGAGTGGAGTTAAAGCAGGTTCCTCTCTCCACTCTCAGCGTTCTGTAATCACTCCGCTCTGAATCCACTCCGTGGTTTGTATTCCCGCTCACTGAAAAACTGCTCCGTGTTCACTCTATTTTAAAAGTTATCAGGGATTAACGACGGATTTCTGTCAATTGGAAAAAATGAGGGGAAAAGAAACATGTAGCGCGTTGTTGTTGTTGTTGTTGTTGTTCTGCCACCAATATCATCCCCGCCACGGCTGCAGCTTCTCACTGACAACATAGTAACACTGCTCTCATCATTCACAGTCGGATAATTAGCAGAGAACACAGAGCAAAACTTGAATTTCGGTGCGGGATTGCGGCTGTTAATAATGATTCTACTCATTCCCGCAGGTTCCGACGGAATGTGTCACATTTGCACGTGCTTTTTGAATCTTGAGAACTCACTCGCGCACTCTCATTTTCTGTGTGCCTACAGATCGCGATAAGGAGAGTGACAGCTTTTAATTATTATTAAGGGAGTTTGCAAATGTGATATTGATTTAATACAACAGATCAATAAACAAGTACTGTGTGATTTTGCTCTATATCATCAACGAAAATGGTTCCAAATAAAGTAACAGCTGAGCTGCAGCGCATATCTAAAAGCAAACACTGCGGTGAATCATATCAGATTCATGAATGAAAGTGCATTTTTGAACGAATCTAGTGAGTCAGTGATTCATGATTCTCCATTCATAAAGATAGTCACTTGCTTCATTCCTGAATGAATCAGCCGTTCGAACGAATCAATTGAATGAATGATTCAGTGATAAAAAT
Organism: Spinibarbus caldwelli; assembly: GCA_039654775.1. Lineage (NCBI taxonomy): Eukaryota > Metazoa > Chordata > Actinopteri > Cypriniformes > Cyprinidae > Spinibarbus > Spinibarbus caldwelli. The sequence continues at coordinate 12,021,043 of CM077237.1, forward strand.
CATTGACTTACCGCCACCTGCTGGCGGTTTCAGTTGAGGGGCTACTGTATGATTTCAGTTATTTAAATCATTTAATAGTTCTGTTTTCAAAATTGTACATTTAAATCATTAATCTCCACATAAATTTATTAATTGAATTGCACTCATGCCACCTCTGAGCCTCATTAAACGTCTGAAAATGTACCTACAAGCCACTTTTGTGTTCTTCTGTGCCACATCTGTAGTACAAATTAATTTTTTATTAATACTAAATTCATATAATTAGTAATTTATTTGTCTTATTCTACTTATTATATTTTTTTTAAATAGAAATTTTAAAAAGCTTATAAAGATAAATTTTTGAATTTGACAGATGAAAATGATGCAATCGCAAAAAAGAAAATGCCCCTGTAAGTCACTTTAAGGAGGCAAATGTCACCTTGTGTTAGGAAGGCTAATTTTTTATCAGAATTTTTGATTATTGATCAGAAGGTGCTCCTAATTAAATTAGGAGGACAAAGCTCCTAAAAAGAAAAGTAAGCATAGAGCCATGTGTAACATATTAGATCCATGCATAACATATTAGATCCATGCATGAGGTCTTAAAGAGACAGCAGCCTAAATAAACCTGCTGCTGTCTTTCATTATACAGTGTAGACTATCCAGTGTTATTTTACAGTTAAATAGATTATAGTTAGACCTAACTGAAAAAATTCAAGTACTGATAATTTAATTTATATCTTATTATTTTTGTTTGTGCTATTGATTGTCATTCATTTATTTGTTCTTATTTTATTATTTACTAAATTATTCAAAGACATACTTGTCTTTTTTAGTTAAAATAAATTCAATTCTGAGTGCAGGTGATTCTTGGGTGGGGAGGGGACGTAGTCCATGGGAAACAGTCCTGCCACCACAACTGGAATAAATCCTAGAGGAAATAAAATTTCATTTAATAAAATTAGAAAAATGCATTTACAAAGGTAAAAAGAAAAAACCCCTGTAAATCACTTTGAGTCAAATGTCACATCGTATTAAGAAGGCTAATTTTTGATCAGAATTTTTTATTATTGATTAGAAGGTGCTCCTAAATTTTTTTTCAATTAGGAGGACAAGCGCTCCTAATTACAAGAAGAAAAACACGGCTCTTAAACTGGGTGTGTGACCGGTATGGCTGTGGAATGGGGTTTGGCCAAGGAAAAATTGTCAAAAGATTTTTTTTTGCTTTAACCCCTGTATGTGTATATGTACGTGTGTGTATGTGGATGTATGTATGTACAGTGGTGTGAAAAAATTGTTTGCCCCCGTCCTGATTTTTTTATTTTTTTTTTGCATGTTTGTCACACTTTAATGTTTCAGATCATCAAACAAATTTAAATATTAATCAAATATAACACAAGTAAACACAACATGCAGTTTTTAAATGAAGGTTTTTTTTTTTTTTCCAACAAAATCCAAACCCACATAGCCCTGTGTGAAAGTGTTTGCCCCTCCCCCCCGTTAAAACATAATTGTGGTTTATCACACCGGAGTTCAGTTTCTCTAGCCACACCCAAGCCTGATTACTGCCACACCTGTTCACAATCAAGAAATCACTTAAATAGGACCTGCCTGACAAAGTGAAGTAGACCAAAAGATCCTCAAAAGCTACACATCATGTTGAGATCCAAAGAAATTCAGGAACAAATGAGAAAAAGTAATTGAGATCTATCAGTCTGGAAAAGGTTATAAAGTCATTTCTAAAGCTTTGGGACTCCAGCAAACCACAGTGAGAGCCATTATCCACAAATGGTGAAAACATGGAACAGTGGTGAACCTTCCCAGGAGTGGCCGGCCGACTAAAATTACCCCAAGAGCGCAGCGACGACTCATCCAAGAGGTCACAAAAGACCCCAGAACAACATCCAAAGAACTGCAGGCCTCACTTGCCTCAGTTAAGGTCAGTGTTCATGACTCCACCATAAGAAAGAGACTGGGCAAAAATGGCCTGCATGGCAGAGTTCCAAGATGAAAACCGCTGCTGAGCAAAAAGAACATAAAGGCTCATCTCAGTTTTGCCAGAAAACATCTTGATGATCCCCAAGACTTTTGGGAAAATACTCTGTGGCCTGACGAGACAAAAGTTGAACTTTTTGGAAGGTGTGTGTCCCATTACATCTGGCGTAAAAGTAACACAGCATTTCAGAAAAAGAACATCATACCAACAGTAAAATATGGTGGTGGTAGTGTGATGGTGTGGGGCTGTTTTGCTGCTTCAGGATCTGGAAGACTTGCTGTGATAAATGGAACCATGAATTCTGCTGTCTACCAAAAAAATCCTGAAGGACAATGTCCGGCCATCTGTTTGTGACCTCAAACTGAAGCGAACTTGGGTTCTGCAGCAGGACAATGATCCAAAACACACCAGCAAGTCTACCCCTGAATGGCTGAAGAAAAACAAAATGAAGACTTTGGAGTGGCCTAGTCAAAGTCCTGACCTGAATCCTATTGAGATGCTGTGGCATGACCTTAAAAAGGCGGTTCATGCTCAAACCCTCTAATGTGGCTGAATTACAACAATTCTGCAAAGATGAGTGGGCCAAAATTCCTCCACAGCACTGTAACAGACTCATTGCAAGTTATCGCAAACGCTTGATTGCAGTTGTTGCTGCTAAGGGTGGCCCAACCAGTTATTAGGTTTAGGGGGCAAGCACTTTTTCACACAGGGCCATGTGGGTTTGGATTTTGTTTTCCCTTCATAATAAAAAAACTTCATCTAAAAACTGCATGTTGTTTACTTGTTATCTTTGATTAATATTTAAATTTGTTTGATCTGAAACATTAAAGTGTGACAAACATGCAACAAAAAAAAAAAAAATTAGGAAGGGGCAAACAATTTTTCACACCACTGTATATGTATGTATGTATATGTATATATGTGTATATGTATGTATAAATGTATATATGTATGTATATATGTGTATGTATATGTGTATGTGTATGTATGTATTTATTTAAAGGAAAACGCCACCTTGTTCCATTTTCCAATATGTTCTTCCCTCAACTTAGACGAGTTGATACGTACCTTTCCCGTCTCAGTGCGTGCTCTCAATCGCTCTAGCGCGCGGCGCCACTATGCTAGCGTTTAGCTTAGCACCATTTATTCCTTACGATCCAAACAGGGATGAATTTAGAAGCAACCAAACACTTCCATGTTTTCCTTATTTAAAGACGGTTACATGAGTAGTTACACGAGTAAGTATGGTGACACAAAATAAAACATGGCGATCTTCTAAGCGGATAAAAAATGATAACTATAATGTATGGCAGAGGAGCACTTCACAGCACTTCGACCTCGGCGCAGTAATATCATCACTCCTGAAAACTCCCCCTCTCCCTCTCCCTCTCCCTCTAACTTCTGTCAACACAACCAACCTGCACGCCTGCACTATCAGTAGTAGTTTGAGCAGACTCGGTGAAGTATCAGTGAGTCAGGGGGAGGGGGAGTTTTCTTTTAACCATTGGTTCTTAATACTGTGTATGGTTACCTGGATGATCCACGACTGTTTTTTGTTTTTGTGATGGTTGTTCATGAGTTCCTTGTTTGTTCTGAACAGTTAAACTGAGCACTGTTCTTCAGAAAAAGCCTCCATGTCCTGCAGAATCTTCAGGTTTCCAGCATCTTTTGCATATTTCAGGGATGTGATTTTTCCGTATAAATACGGATTTCCGTATTTTCCGACCTCTGAGGGACGACCCATGTGATTCGCGTAGATGGTTTTTTTTGTTTTTTTTTTGAGGGGGGGTTTGGTTACTGCATGATAATTGAAATCATGCAAATGGCCTTGAGCTATTACCTAAATAAACTGGGAAAAGATTATTTTCTAAAACATCATGGACGGACTGGTCCTGAGAGTGCTGCACGAGCTCGCGGCACCATCTGCAGGACAGTTCAAAGTGTTCAAATGATTCAAAGCGCCAAATGCAAGCAGAATCAGCGCTGAAGTGTGTTTCTCGACTCGGTAACTTTCTATGAATGGCGGTGAGAATTTGAGATTGCTAGTGCTGTCATAAAACTCCCAACGATTGTGAAGTAATTATATAACAGGCTGTAGTCTGACGCGCTACATGTCTGCTGTTACAGTACTGTTTTTAGTTTCGATTCACTGTTAGAGCAAGCTACGCTGCGATTGATTTGATCTGCTTTAATATGCATTTAGGAACGCAACATTCGTCAATAGAAACGTTTATAAATCTATTGTTTACAAAGAGAAGTTTCACTGTCACATAATCCTTCAGAAATCATTCTAATATGCTGATTTGCTGCTCAAGAAACATTTCTCATTATTATCAATGTTAAAAACAGTTTTGCTGCTTAATATTTTTGTGGAAACAATGATACCACTCAAACAATTGTATAAGATTTAAAAAAGAGAGGGAAATTAATCATTTTATTCATGCATGAAATTGATTAAAAAAAAAAAGTGAGTGAAGACATTTAAAATTATTTCGATTTAATAAATGCATTAACAAATTTAATTAATATATTTGATAAATGCAAATAAATTTTGTTCATTAAACTTTATATTTATATAAAAATCCTGAAAAATAAAGTGAATCACCATTTCCACACAAAATATGAAGCAGCAAAATTGTTTTCAACATTGATAATAATCAGAAATGTTTCTTGAGTCAAATAAATTCTAATGATTTCTAAAAGATCATGTGACACTGAAAACTGGAGTAATGAAGACAATTCTGCTTTGCATCACAGAAATGACATTACATTTTATAAAATATTAAAATTTAAAACTTTTTTTTTTTTAAAAATTGTAATTATATTTCACAATATTGCTGGGTTTTTTTTTTTTTTACTTTAATCAAATAAATTCAGCCTTGATGAGCAGAAGATATTTATTTCAGAATAATTAATTGTAATGTTTGGCAGGTACTTTAATATTAATAACAATTCTATATACTATATTATATAGTATATACTTTACTATAATATATTATAGTACTTTATTATATTACATTATATTATCATGATGATTAAATGTTGCTTTTTATTTTTTACAGCACAATAGTATGTATTCTTACAGTATAAGATATATCTTTAATGTGCTAAAATATATATTTTTAATAAGTGCTGGGGGTGTGGCTTGTGGGCGTGACTTGAGGGCGTGGTCATATTTTCCTTCTTTTTTTTGTCTCTAGCTGATCACATGCCTGATATTTGAACCCTTTCCAGCAGTGACTGCATGATTTTGAGATCCATCTTTTCACACTGAGGACAATTGAAGGACACAAACAACTATTAAAAAAGGTTCAAACATTCACTGATGGTCCTGAAGGAAATACGATGCATTAAGAGAACTTGTGAAAACTTTTTGAATTTGAAGATCAAGGTAAATTGTACTTAATTTGTTTTCCGGGAAACATGCAAGTATATTCTGTTGCTTCCGAAGGGCAGGACTAAATGGGAAAAAAAATTATATTTCTACAAAATAAGAAAAATTTGGACATCTTCATGCTGTTCAAACGTTTTCACCCCCTGGCTCTTAATGCATCGTGTTTCCTTCTGGAGCATCAGTGAATGTTTGAACCTTTTTTAATAGTTGTGTTCGAGTCCCTCAATTGTCCTCAGTGTGAAAAGATGGATCTCAAAATTAGGGGTGTGCGATACTGCGAATTTTGGTATCGATCCGATACCAAGTAAATACAGGGCCAGTATCGCCGATACTTTTTCCTTTTTAATAACATGCATTTAAATGATCAATTACACTTTGAAAATTAACAATAACTTATGTTGATATGACTAAAATGTTACATTCACCTTAAAGCTATGTGGATATTATTTGCCTTTCTGAAAGGAGTTTGCAAACAGAGGAGCCCAGAATATGAAAGCAATGCGTAAAGTTTTGTGTTAAGCATTTTCCTCCCATAGCCTAGAAAAGAGTTATAAAGAAAAAAAAAAAAAAAAAAAACTTAACGTGGCCTAATGCATTAAGAAAGTAATATTGAAAGGCCAACTCAGTATACTGATGATGCAAACTATATGCAGGCAAGCAACCCAGGATATGAACGCAAAGTGCATGCATGTTAAGTGTTTTCCTCTGATAGAAAACCTTTATAAAGAAAAAAAAAAACAATATGGCTTAATGGGTGAAGACAGTAATACTGTATAAAAAGGCCAAATTCGGTAAATTTAATGGGTCTGGCTTCCAGTCCCATCCGCTTCCAGCAATTTTTAACTGTACAAAACAGCTCGTTTTGCTGCTTGCTTGGTATTGCAAACCGGTGTTTCTTACCATATTATTTTAATGTATTGTCTTAATTATAAACACACGGTGGATAGCACAAACAATTTTACCGTTTATTGCACTGTTATTTTTCCTCATGATTTCCCTACCGTGCCTAATGAAGTGGAAGTCTCGCACATTCAGTCAGTCTATGAAAAAAGCTTACTTCCACATTGAAAAAGGTGAATAAGTTTGGTGCTGTTGCCACAGTAGCGAATTTCTACCGTTCCATCTCTCGCTGTAGCCAATGATAACCGCTTGCACTTGGAGCCGCTGAGTCACGTAATGGCATAACAACAAAACACTAAAGCAGGGGAGGAGCAGTAATGTTTGCATACGAGACGCGAAAAGAGTGGTATATAAACACACAGACATGTATATTCTTTGTTGAATGTATTAAGCAATATATTAAGTCTAGAGGAGAGAAAATTTACCTAAAGTATCGATCTAATCAGGCTAGTATCGAACCGATACCAACATTGGTATTGATACTATCGACGTTAGGATCGATCTGCTCACCCCTACTCAAAATCATACAGTCACTGCTGGAAAGGGTTCAAATATGCAAAAGATGCTGGAAACCTGAAGATTCCGCAGGACATGGAGGATTTTTCTGAAGAACAGTGCTCAGTTTAACTGTTCAGAACAAACAAGGGACTCATGAACAACCATCACAAAACAAAAAACAGTCGCAGATCATCCAGGTAACCACACACAGTATTAAGAACCAACGGTTCACAAACTTTTGCATGGGGTTATTTTAATAATTTCAGGTTTTTTTTTGTTTTTTTTGTTTTTTTCGTCTTGTGGACTAAATGTAAATATCTTTTATGTAAAATATCTTACTTAGGACAGTACTAATTAAAAAATAGCATGCATTTTGTATGATCTCTCTTATCTTGTTAAAATTACATTTTCACAGATTCTGCAAGGGGTTCACGAACTTTCAAGTGGCACTGTGTATGTATATGTATATATGTGTGTATATATGTGTGTATATATGTGTGTGTATATATATATATATATATATATATATATATATATATATATATATATATATATATATATATATATATATATATATATATATATATATATATATATATATATATATATATACACACACACACACACACACAGGTGCATCTCAGTAAATTAGAATGTAATGGAAAAGTTCATTTATTTCAGTAATTCAACTCAAATTGTGAAACTCGTGTATTAAATAAATTCAATGCACACAGACTGAAGTAGTTTAAGTCTTTGGTTCTTTTAATTGTGATGATTTTAGCTCACATTTAACAAAAACACACCAATTCACTATCTCAACAAATTAGAATACTTCATAAGACCAATTAAAAAAACATTTTTAGTAAATTGTTGGCCTTCTGGAAAGTATGTTCATTTACTGTACATGTACTCAATACTTGGTAGGGGCTCCTTTTGCTTTAATTACTGCCTCAATTCAGCGTGGCATGGAGGTGATCAATTTGTGGCAATGCTGAGGTGGTATGGAAGCCCGGGTTTCTTTGACAGTGGCCTTCAGCTCATCTGCATTTTTTGGTCTCTTGTTTCTCATTTTCCTCATGACAATACCCCATAGATTCTCTATGGGGTTCAGGTCTGGTGAGTTTGCTGGCCAGTCAAGCACACCAACACCATGGTCATTTAACCAACTTTTGGTGCTTTTGGCAGTGTGGGTAGGTGCCAAATCCAGCTGAAAAATCAAATCAGCATCTTTAAAAAGCTGGTCAGCAGAAGGAAGCATGAAGTGCTCCAAAATTTCTTGGTAAATGGGTGCAGTGACTTTGGTTTTCAAAAAACACAATGGACCAACACCAGCAGATGACACTGCACCCCAAATCATCACAGACTGTGGAAACTTAACACTGGACTTCAAGCAACTTGGGCTATGAGCTTCTCCACCCTTCCTCCAGACTCTAGGACCTTGGTTTCCAAATGAAATACAAAACTTGCTCTCATCTGAAAAGAGGACTTTGGACCACTGGGCAACAGTCCAGTTCTTCTTCTCCTTAGCCCAGGTAAGACGCCTCTGACGTTGTCTGTGGTTCAGGAGTGGCGTAACAAGAGGAATACGACAACTGTAGCCAAATTCTTTGACACATCTGTTTGTGGTGGCTCTTGATGCCTTGACCCCAGCCTCAGTCCATTCCTTGTGAAGTTCACCCAAATTCTTGAATCGATTTTGCTTCACAATCCTCATAAGGCTGCGGTTTTCTCGGTTGGTTGTGCATCTTTTTCTTCCACACTTTTTCCTTCCACTCAACTTTCTGTTAACATGCTTGGATACAGCACTCTGTGAACAGCCAGCTTCTTTGGCAATGGATGTTTGTGGCTTACCCTCCTTGTGAAGGGTGTCAATGATTGTCTTCTGGACAACTGTCAGATCAGCAGTCTTCCCCATGATTGTGTAGCCTAGTGAACCAAACTGAGAGACCATTTTGAAGGCTCAGGACACCTTTGCAGGTGTTTTGAGTTGATTAGCTGATTGGCATATCACCATATTCTAATTTGTTGAGATGGTGAATTGGTGAGTTTTTGTTAAATGTGAGCCAAAATCATCACAATTAAAAGAACCAAAGACTTAAACTACTTCAGTGTGTGTGCATTGAATTTATTTTATAAAATTGTTTCACAATTTGAGTTGAATTACTGAAATAAATGAACTTTTTCATGACATTCTAATTTGAGATGCACCTGTATATATGTGTGTGTGTGTGTGTGTATATATATATATATATATATATATATATATATATATATATATATATTAGTATGTATGTATGTATGTATGTGTATACACACACACACACACACTCACTCACTCACTCACTCACTCACCGGCCACTTTATTAGGTACAACTGTTCAATTGCTTGGTAACACAAATTGCTAATCAGCCAATCACATGGCAGCAACTCAATGCATTTAGGCATCTAGATGTGGTGAAGACGACTTGCTGAAGTTCAAACCGAGCATCAGAATGGGGAAGAAAGGGAATTTAAGTGACTTTGAACGTGGAATGGTTGTTGGTGCCAGACGGGCTGGTCTGAGTATTTTAAAAACTGCTGATCTACTGGGATTTTCACGCACAACCATCTCTAAGGTTTGCAGAGAATGTTCCGAAAAAAAGAAAATATCCAGTGAGCGGCAGTTGTGTGGACGAAAATGCCTTGATGTCGGAGGAGAATGGGCAGACTGGTTAGAGATGATAGAAAGGCAACAGTAACTCAAATAACCACTCGTTACAACCAAGTATGCAGAATACCATCTCTGAAGGCACAACACGTCGAACTCTGAAGCAGATGGGCTACAGCAGCAGAAGACCACACCGGGTGCCACTCTTGTCAGCTAAGAACAGGAAACGGAGGCTACAATTTGCACAGGCTCACCAAAATTGGACAATAGACGATTGGAAAAACGTTGCCTGGTCTGATGAGTCTCGATTTCTGCTGCGACATTCAGATGGTAGGGTCAGAATTTGGCGTAAACAACATGAAAACATAGATCCATCCTGCCTTGTCTCAGCGGTTCAGGCTGGTGATGGTGGTGTAATGGTGCGGGGGATATTTTCTTGGCACACTTTGGGCCCCTTAGTACCAATTGAACATCGTTTAAATTCCACAGCCTACCTGAGTATTGTTGCTGACCATGTCCATCCCTTTATGACTACAGTGTATCCATCTTCTGATGGCTACTTCCAGCAGGATAATGCACCATGTCACAAAGCTAAAATCATCTCAGACTGGTTTCTTGAACATGCCAATGAGTTCACTTTACTCAAATGGCCTCCACAGTCACCAGATCTCAATCCAATAGAGCACCTTTGGGATGTGGTGGAACAGGAGATTCGCATCATGGATGTGCAGCTGACAAATCTGCAGCAACTGCGTGATGCTATCATGTCAATATGGACCAAAATCTCTGAGGAATGTTTCCAACACCTTGTTGAATCTATGCCACAAAGAATTAAGGCAGTTCTGAAGGCAAAAGGGGGTCCAACCCGGTATTAGCAAGGTGTACCTAATAAAGTGGCCAGTGAGTGTACATACATACATACATGCATACATAAATACATATATATGTGTATATATGTGTATATATGTGTATATATGTGTATATATATGTATATATATTAGGGGTGTCAACGTTATGCGATTAATTTAAAATTAACGCGTTAATATTTTTTTAACGCAAATTAATCATGTGATAAGGTTTGACCCCAACTTCTTCCCGTCATCGCAGTGCAGAAGGTTATCTATCATTGTGTGATGAGGTTACAGTGAACCAGTGTTGCCAGGGTAACGGCACAAGTGGGCTATTTTGAAAATACAATCGCGGGAAAAATTACAGAGCCGCGGGTTGCGTTTTTTTGGGCTATTTTTATAATGTACCGCGGCCGCCCAAAGTGTATATAGACAAATGAAAATTAAAATAGATCCTTTTACTAATGTGTATTATAGTTGGAATGTATACCTGGCAACTTAAGAAAGGAGAGGCGCTTGTAACATCACAAACAACGTGAGTTTCAGCCAGAGCACACGTTAAGGCTTTTACACAGCAGAAATAAACATGACAACAGCCACTATAGATTATATAAGATAATAAACACACGATTACGATAGGATATGGTTTGTATGTGATTTTCATGAGATGAATGTGTACATCTGAAATGCTAATTTGTGCAGCGATATAAAAGGCTATAAAGAGGATATCTTAACAACAGTAAACAACCAAATTCCACATGTGATCGCAAAAGGAAGTTATTAGAAACACTCGATGGTGGTTTAAAGTGAGTTCTGAGTAAAAGTGTACTATTAATCTCATAAATTGTCTTATGTATCATGATGCTAATATTAGCGCTAACGCACCTGCAGAACAGGTCCAATTCTTCTTCTTAATGCATTTTGTCATAATATTTCACGTAAGGTTGCAAGAAAATGTTTTGTTGTATTTATTTAGAAATACTTTTGATAATAGTTGGGTAAATGTATACTGGGATTGAAGCGATGTGGCTTGGTAAACGTTTTATTACCAGTATAAAGACTGATAATGGCTGAATAAAAACAAATGCATACTGATAAAAGAATAATAAGGATTATGTCTCATACCTGGCGGAAGTGTGAAAGGTTCTGTTTCCTTAAACTAGTTTGTCATGCATTTCATTTCAACACATTTACAGGTAAATCCTAGTATTTTAAATGTGCGATTAATCATGATTAATCACAGTCCATGACTGTGATTAACGCGATTAAATTTTTTAATCGATTGACAGTACTAATATATATATTAAAACAAAAGTTTTAAAGCTGTTTCGGAGTAAATGCTGGCGTGTGTTGGTTGCCGCTGCTCCAGGAGGATATTACTGTTTTACGATTGTGCAAATGTGCAACATTAATTAGATTCTGCCTACCTGATATTTCGGTAATGTATTTCCTGGAGCTGCCTGACTGTCTGCATGTCTGCTTGTTGAACGCTGAATGGGAAAATGAGGATCAATAAGCTGCCAACTTGGATCGCATTCGTCTGGATTATCTTTTTCTCTGTCTTTCACTCTGTGGTTTTAATTCAATAGTATTTGGTGGCGGAACTGTTTCAGTTCCGTTGTCATCTCTGTGAGCTGCCTCCTGCTTTGTACTTTCATCAGGACATCGCTTATCAGCCACAACGCAGATATATACATTGGGGGTCCTGACGAAGTTACAAAACTGTCTCTTAAAGTACAATAGTCTTCCTGCAAAGAAATATTCACGTGCTGTGGACCACAGTGTTCTATCAAAGCCAGCAAGATCAGTCGGCACAAGGTGAGAATGATCTTACTTTTGGATTATGGAACATTTGATCACTGTCCAACAAAGGCCCTGTTGTTTATGACTTGCTCTCGGACCGTAAGTTTGATTTTCTCTGTCTGACTGAGACGTGGCAACAAAGTAATGGTTTTTCCCTACTTAATCATTCTGCTCCCCCAGGGTATGTTTACACCTGTAAGCCCCGTGTATCTGGTCGTGGAGGGGGTCTAGCAATATTGTATAATGAGAAGTGGAACATTTCAGATATATCTGTGCCAGAATATACTTCGAGTCAATTGCTCTGCAAATTAATGGGTCAACTCCTACGATTCTTCCTACTGTATACCGTCCTCCTAAGGCCAATTCTGTTTTTCTACATGAACTTTCTGCTCTTTTAACGTATCTTTGTTCATTGTGATTTTGCTTGGGGATTTTAATATTCATATCGACAACACTGGTAGTGTATGTACGAGGGATTTTATTATGTCTGGACAGTTTTGGTTTAAAACAATTTATAAACTCTCCTACCCACTCAAAAGGTCATACACAGGATCTTGTGTGTTGCTCAGGTGTAATTCCTTATAATTGCACTATTTCTGATGTGCCTTTATCAGATCATATGCTGGTGTCCTTTAATGCTTAGTTACCTGTATTCAAGCTCAATCTATTGTTCCATTATGTCGTTCCATTACATTTCGGAACATAAAGAACATTGATATTTCAGTTTTTGCTGAAGGACTTGCCACCTTTTCCTTGCAATGGCCATCTTTCAACTCCAGATGAACTAGTTTCTCATTACAACTCTGGAATCCAAACAATTCTAGATGCTCATGTGCCGTTGAAAACCAGGACTTTAATTCTACGCCGTGGTTCACTCCTGAGCTACGGCAGCTAAAAATCAAGAGCAGTCGTCTGGAGCGTTTTTATGTCAGGAATGGACTTGTGATACATAAAGAACTGTACTCTGAGCATATGCGTAACTATAAGGTAGCTCTTTCTACAACTAATACTGATTATTATGCCAGTTTAATTAGTTCTGGTGAAGGGAACACAAGTACCCTTTTTTTATTTTTTTTTTTCTGTGGTAAAAAAAAAAAAAATGTTAAAGCCACCAGATTCTTTTCCTTGTCATTTGTACTCTGCTGATCTTTGTGAAGCTTTTGTCTTTTTTTTTTTAATAGAAAAATTGAAAATATTCATCAGCAAATTTCTGCATCAAATTTAGGTTGTTGTGCTTTTAATATTTGTTCTGACCAACCTCTAATTTCTATTCTTTCCGCTTTTAAACTTCCGAGCACAGAGGAAGTAGTCCATTGTATTCACAAATCTAAATCTACTACTTGTCGTTTGGATCCTATTCCAACGTATTTGGTTAAAGCCCGTTTACCTTCTCTCTCTTCTTTAATTACCAATATCATGCACTCTTCACTTGTTTCTGGTGTTGTTCCATCTGTACTCAAAACTGCTGTGATAACTCCTGTATCTAAGAAACCGGGGGCTGATTTAAGTAACCTTGATAATTTTCACCCCATTTCAAATCTACCGGTTCTTTCTAAAATATTGTAAAGGATTGTCGCAGCTCAGGTTCAGGACCATCTTTCTGATAATAGCTTATATGAGCGATTCCAATCGGCCTACTGTTCACATCATAGTGTTGCATTAGTTTTCCAATGACTTCTTGTCTGCTGCTGATTCAGGACTGCTATCTACACTTATTTTGCTTTATTTGAGTGCAGCGTTTGACAATATCTTGCACAGTATTTTGTTGGACAGATTGGAGTCTATTGGAATCATGTGCACTGCCTTGACTTGGTTTCGATCGTATCTAATGGGTCATACTCAGTCTGTACAGTTGAAGCAGTTTACATCAAAACGTTAATATGTTATTACTGGGGTTGGGTCCTCTGTTATTTATTATTCATCTTCTACCTCTTGGTAATATTTTTAAGAAGTTTGGTATTTAGTTTCACTGCTATGCTGATGACACCCAACTCTACCTGTCCTCCAAACCCACCTCTACTTTTCCTCCGTCTATCCTCTCAGATTAAAGATCAAGACTGGTTTACATTAAATCTTCTTAAACTAAATAGTAGTAAGACTGAAATTCTCCTAGTTGGCTCAAAAACCAATCTGGCCAAGTCTAAATGTTCCTCAGTGAATATTGATAATTTTCCAGTGTCTGTGTCTAAACACGTTAAAAGTTTGTGTGTCATCTTCGATAGTACTTTGTCATTCGAAGCACATATAAACAGTTTCATTCATTCTGCGTATTTCCATATATGTAATGTAGCGTTTGGACTAATCAGACAAACATTTATTCATTATATTTAATGCAACGTGAGAGATGCAACGTGCAGTAAGAAAGGACCCTTCTGAAACCACGCAATGCCCATAAAAAGGGAACTTTCCCAGGACATTGTGTGTATGATTTTAACTGTCCTGTATAGTGTCTCTTGCATTGTATTTTGTTTTATGCATGCTTTACGAGTGAAGTACTAGTTTATGTAACCCCACCTATAAACCCGGAAGAACGTGAAGAACTCCAACACCACCAAACCTTCAAACCATCAAAACTGTCATCCAAGATTGCATCTGGACACTCGTCAACGACCAAGGCAATGCAAGTATTGTACATTTAACAAAACGAAACAGAGATTTAGTATAAGCTATAGACCCCGTTGGAAACAGCACTGATGGTTTTACTCAGGTGGTTAACTGACTCTTTTCATAGCTTCATTCTCTGGTTTTCCTAATGGTTTCATCCATCAAGTCTCATTTGCCCTTTCCCATGTATGAGTGATTGTATGTTTGTTTGTTTAGGTTAGTTATGTATGTTAGCGTTTAGTTGTTAAAACTTTTGTGCACGAATTACATGAGTTTCTGGTCCTGCTTGTGAATAATGTCCCTTTATGATTCAGCTACATGCTCTAATGCATTAATACTGTAGGAAAGATATTTTTTTTTTTGTGGCCACGAAAATATCCTTTCTTAAAGTTGATATGAACTTACACTGAATGTTTGTTGGACGAACAGATTAGTTGATGGCAATTTAATTCTGCTACAGTTATTACTGGCAGCTGATATAAATAATTGTAATTAATCATAATTAATTGTAATTATTTATATACATTTCCCTTTTGAGCAAATTTCCTACAGTAATATTAATAGACTTCATCCCGCTCTCTCAGTAAAGAGCACAGCGATTCTTGTTCATGCTTTAGTCACTTCCCGAATTGATTATTGTAATGCTCTTTTTTTTTTTTTTTTTTTTTTTTTTTTTTATGGTCTGCCTTCAAAGCCTCTCTATAAACTTCAGTTAGTACAGAATTGAGCTGCACTAATTTGCAGAACTCCCATAACTGAACACATTACTCCCATATTACAACACTTGCATTGGCTCCGGTTAAATACTATATTGAATTTAAAATACTACTTACGTACTAGGCACTCAGTAATCTTGCTCCTTCGTACTTATCTGACCTTCATGTCTACACTCCTACTCGCACTCTAAGATCATCTTCTGTATTGTTTTTAAATCTCACCTTTTGTATTAGTTCTGTTGAAATAATGATTGTTGTTTAATATTGATTGTTGTAAGGTGTCCTTGAGTGTCATGTAAGGCACCTATAAATAAAATAAAATAATAACAATAAAATGTTCTTTGCATTCAGAATAGGTCCAGATTAATTTCAGTGTAATTGTGGCACTTCATTGAATGGCATATTTTACATGTATTTTGTGTGTTTCTAACTGTTACAACATCAAGTTTTTAGTGAGCTATTGGACATTCTGAGGAGTTGAGACAAGTCAGGAAGTTGATTTACAAAGCAGTCTTTAGTGGTAGATGTGATAGTTCTGCCATATTTGTAACAATGATTTGATATTGTAACCTTGGCTAAATGAAGTACACTCAAGACTAGGTGATCTGAGATGTCATTGTTCTGTTGCAGTATTTCAGTACCATTAACATTAATTCCACGTGGCAATATTAAATCTGAAGTATGATTGCGACGGTGAGTGGGTCCTGATACATGTTGTCTAACTCCAGTAGAGTTTAGAATGTTTATAAATTCTAATCCCAATGCATCTTTCATTATCTACATGGATATTGAAATCAACAACAGTTAAGACTTTATCTGCAGCCAGTACTAACTCAAAATCAGCAAATTCCACCTGGTGGCCTGTATACAGTAGCCAATAAAATTGCTCATTTAAAGTAATGTAATCATCTGCTTTTAGGCAAGTTTCTGTCAAACGGAGCACGTCTAGGTTATGATCTGTGATCATATCATTTACAAAAAGTGCTTTTGTAGAAAGGTATATAATATTTATCAAGCTAAGCTTTATCATTTGTTTATCTTTATTATACAGTCATGGCCAAAAATATCGGCACCATTGGTAAATATGATCAAAGAAGGCTGTGAAAATTAATCTGCATTGTTAATCCTTTTGATGTTTTATTTAAAAAATTAACAATAATCTTTCATTGGATAATAAGAATTTAAAATGGGGGGAAATATCATTATGAAATAAATGTTTTTCTCTAATACACGTTGGACACAATTATTTGTACCCCTAGAAATTCTTATGAGTAAAATATCTCTGAAGTATATTCCCATTCATATTCACAATTTTGAGCACTCCAGGATGATTATGAACATGAAATTATCCTGCCATGGCTTCCTGTTTCACAGAAATATAAATCAGGGCAATAATTAAGAATTTCCAATCAACATAAAATGTTACGAAACTGCCTGGAAGAGGACGTGTGTCTATATCGTCCTAATGCACAGTGAGAAGGAGAGTTTGAGTAGCTAAAGACTCTCCAAGGACCACAGCTGCAGAATTGCAGAAAATAGTTGAGTCTCGGGGTCAGAAATCCTTTAAAAAAAATTGTCAAACAGCACCTACATCACCACATGTTGTTTGGGAGGGTTTCAAGAAAAATTCTCCTAGCTCATACAAAAACAAACTCCAGCATATTCAGTTATCAGACACGACTGGAACTTCAAATAGGACTGGCTTCTATGGTCAGATGAAACTAAAAAATTAGCTTTTTAGCAGCTAACACTCAAGATGGGTTTGGTGAACACAGGGATAAAAATTACCCCATGTGTACAATGAAATATACTGCTGTATTTTTGATGTTGTAGGCCTATATTTCTGGTGGAGGTCCTGGACATCTTGTTTAGACACATGGCATCATGGATTCTATCAAATACCAACAAATAAAAAAATCAGCAAGTGACTGACTCTGTTAGAAATCTTAAAATGGGCCATGTTTGGATCTTCCAATTGTACAATAATCCAAACACAAACCTCAAAAACAACACAAAAATGGTTCACTGAGCGCAAAACCAAGCTTGTGCTATGGCCATTCCAGTCCTCTGACCTGAACCCTATAGAAAATGAGTGGGGTGAACTAAAGAGAAGCAGCACCAACATGGAGCTGGGAATCTAAAGGGTCTGGAGTGCTTCTGAATGAAGGAATGGTCTCTGATCTCTTGTCTGGTGTTCTCTAACCTCATCCGGCATTAAAAAATACATTTCAGATTTTAATAGGCAGTTACTGGTGATTTGCTTGGATCCTGTGTTTTTCCTTAATTGTTTTTTTTTTTTTTTTAGTTAAGTTCTTATAATGGTTATATTTTGCAGCATACTTTGTTCAGATTTTTTAATCTCGTCTTGAACAAGATGGTCTGTAACAGTTGGGTTCACAAGTTATTAAATTCATTGTAGACTACACTATAAAATCTATAAAGACTATCTGTAAGGACTTATGGTCACATCCAGTGAGCGCCAATACTTGTGGCTAACGTATATGTAGAACAACCTTTATAGAATTCATTGTGTACTATATGTACACAGCTTGGTGAAATCCAATCATTCCAATGGACTAGGTTCACAAGATGGCGTCGGTGAGCTTTGGCGACGCGAGTGTGCGCATGCTTACTTCCGGTCTCTGCGGCGTTCACATTTACTGTAAGGGGAAACTTGGCTAGATATGTGTAATTAATGTTTTTCAAAATAAATAGCGGATAGTGGTATATTAAAGACAAGAGAAAACATCCTCCTAATATTATTGCGTACCTCTGTGTGGAAATTCATCAAGATACAACGGGGAGATTACTTTATTCTTTCTTCTGTTGATTATGCGGTTCAGCGTCAGTGGTTACGGGGATCTTTTGACAAACCACTCAAATATGCAATGCTGCACATTTTCGAAGACTTGATCTTGTTCTGTTCTGTGCTGTGGACATGACCTGTATTCTCCTTCTGCTTAGAACAACTCTATAAGATCTGATAAGATCATGAGGTTTGCGACTGTCAAAGAGACGCTCAGAGATTTCTGCATTATGGACTCAATGTATGTTTTATTAACTTCATTTCGTAACCTTATTTGTAACTGTATCTGTACAGTTTAACAATTTAATTATAGTATTTGCATTTATTAAAAGATTGGTGTGAGCAATTCCCTACTGTGTTTTTATAAATATCTGTATTGTGAAAATGAGCATCTGTTGCATAAATCATTATCTGTCTGGTGTCTATAAGCAGCGCATACAGTATATTTTTACAAATTATTTACATTTATTAAACAAATAAAACAAAACCTTAAATTATAGACGTTTTCTTCTAAAAATATATTTGATGCAAAGATAACTGTGTAAATGTAAAATATTAAAAATGTTGTGAAAATGTTGATGGAACAAACTAATTCGTGTGCAGAATTGAGAAACGGATATTTATGAAGATCAATTGATGTCTCACAAGACCAATATATTTCAGTTAAAAAAAAAAAAAAAGTAATGCAAACATTTTTGAGAAATAAGTCATTTGTACATTTACATAATTGGTTATTGAAAAAAGTCATTGTGTATGTATGTGAACGCACCATGAGTTTGTCAACTTTCATTTCATGAACAGTACGGATTAGTGTATTTCATTCATTCACTAGACCCAAACATAGGTAAGTTTCAAATGACACTGGCTCAATTAACATAAACGGTATAGTAATAATAGTAATGTAAAACTTAGTTGCATTTCACGTGATATTATAAATCCTGTAAACATAAATAGAAGGTAATCTTTGGACTTCTTCGGCTCTCTGCACTGGCGTTTAGCAAAACCAGAAGTAACTATGCGCACACTCGCTAGACCGGAAATCCAAGATGGTGGAGATATGCAACTAGTCAATAGGAATCCACACGTTCATTAGTTTTGCACCAGTACAAAAAAAGTTCCCCACACAGATTTTGCTCATTTTCAAGTTGGTCACCTCACTGATCTACAGAAAACTGCTTGCTTTGAAAATTTTTTCTTTGTGTGCTGTGCATTTATTCATCGCTGCTCTATTGACAATAGACAATGCCCTTTTTTTTGCCCGTGAAATGTCTGTGATATTTTATGTATGTGACTGCACTTGTTGGGATTTTATTTGAGAAAATGTGATTGTCATTGCACAGATTTACGGTTGCAGAGGGCACTACTGATGACAGGCTTGCTTTCTTTTTTTATTCGTGTTTTTAACAATTTCATTATTTATGAAAATGTGTGTATAATAGGATTACAGAACAGCTGATGTGTAAATCAGATACTGTCTTTCCTAAGATATCATTGGTGATTAAAAACCATATAGGTCCTCCACTATACAATCACATGAAACTTTTTTAAGGAACATGGGTGTAGTGCAAGTATGGACTTTATTTAACAACAGCTACAGTTTGCTTTAGGTCCTTCTGACTTCAGTATGTGCAATGTGGTGGATGAGGAACAGAAAGAAGGGTCATCCCATGGTGTTAAAATCGTCTATAAGTTCCCCTGGGGCTCAGAGACCCTGGAGACACTGTGGAGCTTGGGGGACACACTACTGCTGAAGATTCACCAAGAAACTTGTACGAAACTACAGGTCAGAGCAAACCGTGTTTGTTTTAGGTGTAACTTAGTTTGTAAAATTTTTACTTTGCATATATATATATATACACACATATACATATATAAATGTATGTATGTATGTATGTATGTATGTATATATATATATATACACACACATATACACACATATACATATATAAATGTATATGTGTATATATATATGTATATGTATGTGTATATATACACTATATTGCCAAAAGTATTGGGTTCACCCCCTTCTAATGAACAGGTTTGACTACTTTAGTAATTTCCATGAGTACAAATCTTAATGTTTAAGCATATAATGATATTCTAGGGAATTGTGTACTTCTAATTTTAAAGCAACAGTTTGGACAGGACCCTTTTCTATTCTAACATGACAATCCCTCTGTGTATAAGGCAAGGTTCAAAAAGAAATTATTGATTTAGTCAGTGTGGAAGAACTTGACTGGTCTGCAGAAAGCCAAGTCCTAATCCAAGCTGAACACCTCTGGTGTGACTTGAAATGCCGATCTTGAAACTCATCACCAAACACCGATGACTTGTTCATATGGGTACAGACACTTCCAAAACTGTTGCAACAGATATGGAAATACAATTTTTAAATACATGAATTATGTTTCCATCTTTGTTGCCACCGTTTTGGAAGTGCCTTTTTCTGTTCTAAAGAAGGGGGTGTCCCAATATGTTTGTCCATATAGTGTATGTACAAGCCATTGGTGTTTGGTAAAGAGTTTTTGGCTCCAGATCTGCATTTAAAGTCACAACAGAGGTGTTCAGCTTGGATTAGGACTTGGCTTTCTGCAGACTAGTCAAGATCTTCTACACTGACTAAATCAATCATTTCTTTTTGAACCTTGCCTTATACACAGAGGCATTGTCATATTAGAACTGTTGTCCAAACTGTTGCTTTAAAATTAGAAGCACACAATTCCCTAGAATATCATTATATGCGTAAACATTAAGATTTGTACTCATGGAAATTACTAAAGTAGTCAAACCTGTTCATTAGAAGGGGGTGACCCAATACTTTTGGCAATATAGTGTATGTATATGTATATATGCATATTATATGTATATGTGTATATATATGTGTGTGTGTGTGAAATCATTTTCACAACTCTGTTGAAGAACACACGTAACTTTTCAGTGCAGAGATGGAAGAAAATCTGTAGTTCCTCATGTCATCTCTGTCAGTACAAATGTGGATCAAGGGATGCTGGCTTACCTATTTAACTCATTTCAATTGCTGAAGAAAACCGACAACAAACAAAAGCTTCATCAAAGGATGGTAAGCTCATGTTTTTCTTTCCATTTCTTGAATTGAAGTGCCCCTATTATGCTATTTTAATGGTTCACAATTTTGTTTTGGAGGTCTCCTACAATAGGTTTGCATGCATCTAAGGTAAAAACAAAAAACACTTTCATTTTCTCATAGTATACATTACAAATCACCTCATTTCTCAAACAGTCCAAAACGATTCATTCAAATCTTAAGTTTCTCTAAACCCTTCCTTACTGCGAACTTATGCTGCTCTAATTGGTCAGATGGCGCAATCTATTGTGATTGGTCTACAGCTTACAGTGCTTGTTGACAACGAAACAGCCATTACAGTATCTGAATTCAGCTCTGGAGGCTTCCTCAATCCTCAGCGATTTTAAAGACCATAATGGCGGTAACGATGACATCAATTTTACCTTATCAATTTGAGCATGAGTCTGATTATGAAACATTGGAAGAACTAGATGATCAATCTGAACCTCCATCGCAAGCATGACTTGAAAAGAGCGTTTCTCAGTGGTAAGTTTTTACGTAGTTTGTGGTACATTATGAGATGTTACAGTTGTACTGCATCAGCATTAGCAAGTGTATGTATTAAAGAGGTCATGAACTGAGAAACCAAAATTCCCTTGATCTTTTGACATATAAGAGGTCATTGTGCTATAAAAACATCCTGTAAGTTTCAGAACTCAAAACTTTGTCATTAGTCTAAAAACAGCTTATATTGAAGGCAGTCTTCCAAAATGACAGATTTTGGAATGTTCTGCTCTATTAGGTAATAGCGTGGATAAGCACCGCCTCCGCAGATGAAGAGAGACATCACGGCCTGTTTAGCCCTGTCCACCGATTCGTGCATGTAGTGTTTAAGAGAGAGGCAAACGTGCAGGTCTACGCGGAAACCAAACGATAAAGATGGCTCTGAAGACAAGAAGATGCTGTGCAGTGGCAAGTTGTGGAAAAAACAGTATTTGCATTGCAATAGTGAACACTTACCCAATCAATAATGGTACATATGTTAGTCAAGCATTAACGTGAATAACAGATGTAACATTACAGTTTTTATACCAAAATCTTGCTCCATCCTCTATCATTACTTAAAGTAGTAAGAACAACATACAGTCTGTATTAATTGACACAATTTTAGGTAATACTAGGCCCACAGCTGATAAGCTGATCTATTTCATAAAGACAGTAATGCAAGTTAACCGTGTGAAGCAGACGTAAAATGACAGGTACACAAAATAATTTGGAGTTATACTGCTGTGGTATTGTTGTAAAAATTATATTTTTACCACTGACTCTTCACATCCTCATCCAAGTCAGAGGTCATCCACAGGGAAGATTAGATGATCTCAGAAAAGTTGAACAAAGCATTTTGGCCAAATACAGAGTTGCAGTAGTTTTCTGGCGTGAGTGTGCGGTTCATGAGGCGTCTACTCTTCCCTGTGGATGATCTCTGACCTACTTTCTGTATGATCTTAATTTCTGCATTTTGAATTTTAGAACATTGAATTTGATGTTTCATATTTCCTCTTTATCTTGAAAACTTGAAGCTGTATTTTTAAAAAAAAAAAAAAAATACGCTGTTTGAAAATACATGTCTAATAAGTAACTGCCATAAAAAAAAAACTATTTTGTTAAATTTCAAATGTTCAGTATTCAACTTCAAAAAAATCTAATTCAGAACTGTTAAATGCTACATAATATTCAGCTTTGTTAAATGACACTTGTCAATAATTAAAATTTACACAATTCAAATTCAAATAGTTTTGTCATATTTTAAGCTCCATACACTGAGCTTTAAAACTTTGCAGACCTTTTACATTTACAAACAGCTATATTACACTGCATGAAAGGTAATATTTGAAAAAGCATAATAGGAGCACTTTAAAAACTGGTTGGAAAAATTATACTTAATTTTAATGAATAAATGGCAGAGATTGAAGCTAACCAGAGTGTTCTATGCTTTGTTCAGGTTTTGAAGCTGCATCCCACTTTAACTCCAGTGAAAGTAGCCTTGGATATGGGACGAGGCTCCAGTTCCGAGCTTAGACAGGTACCAAGGGACAAACATAGAATTGTTATTATACTTAATGTTATAATTACCATACAAAAACTGTACTCGCATTCTCAAGTTCAATTTGGCAGTGTAAAACAGTGAATCTATTTATTGGCATGTATAGATTAGTGCAAATAGAAAAAGAAAGGGTAATCTATATTATTCGATTACACAGTCTTCCACAATCTTATCTTTTCTTTTTTTTTAATGGGAAAATTTTTGTTTAAATTCCCCCTTTCAGGCTGATTTTCACACAAAATGAAATTTTCACACAAGTAAGTCCTCTATAGTAGCATTCTGCTGTAAAATTATTTCCTGCTGTAAAATATATCTCAAGTAATAAAACGAACAGCATTTTACAACACCAGTACAAAAATGGCTGTAAAAATTAAGAGAAGTCTCAAATGTTAAATGTTCTGCAATTACAACATAATTACGCCCTTAAAATGTAGGACTGACACTTGAACCCTTTCCATTTAAATTGGCCCTGAAATTTGAACTTTCAGCAATCTTGATCATTACATTAGGAAGTAATGATCAAGATTTTGGAAGTAATGATCAAGCTAAGAAGCAAGATTGTGTAAAATCTGTAATCTGGTGATTTTGCAATACCAACCCTAGTAAAAAAGTAATATATTTCAAATGCATTTTTCATACTAAGTATATTTCAAATCCATTAACATATTTACTAACATATCGCTCTAGACTTATTGATATAAAAATTATAATTAAACTTTATTTGGAGTACTGCTTGTGTACAATGCACATTTCTTAATATTATGCCTAAAATGTGTTTTAATGTCACCATTGATGAGGATTGTATGATCTTTGAATAATATCGGTCTTTAAATGGAAGATATTTAAAGTGTACCTGAAGTATACTTGCATTAGTTCCACTTTAGCACTTTATCAAATATACATCAGTATATCTTTAGTTGGACTTCAGCACTACTTCTGCACAATTAAAGTGCTTTAAGCACAAAATTTGTTGTTCCAAATTATCAGACTTTAACTATACCAGTTTAATATACCAAAAGTACAAGTGCAGGGTATTTTTATTAAGCACTTAAAGGGTTACTCCACCCCAAAATGAAAATTTTGTCATTAATCACTTACCCCCATGTCGTTCCAAACCCGTAAAAGCTTCGTTTGTCTTCAGAACACAAATTAAGGTATTTTGATGCATTCTGACAGCTCTCTGACCCTCCCATAGACAGCAATGTAATTAAATATCAGGGGTTCAGCTGTAATTTTACGAAGCTACGAGACTACTTTTTGTACGCAAAGAAAAAAAAATAACGAGTTTATTCAACAATTTGTCTCCTCTGCGTCACCGTACAGAACAGCATGCGCTGTTTGCGTTCAGTGGATCCTCTGACGCAGAGGAGACAAATTGTTGAATAAAGTCGTTATTTTTTTTCTTTGCCTACAAAAAGTATTCTCGTAGCTTCGTAAAATTACGGTTGAACCCCTAAAGTCACATGGATTATTTTACCCATCTCCTTGCTACGCTTCTGGACGTTGATCATGTTAATTACATTGCTGTCTATGGGAGGGTCAGAGAGCTGTCAGAATGCATCAAAAATATCTTAATTTGTGTTCTGAAGACGAACAAAGCTTTTACGGGTTTGGAACGACATGGGGGGTAATTGATTAATGACAAAATTTTCATTTTGGGGTGGAGTAACCTTTTAAATATGTAGATGTATTTGTAGTATACATAGCATGAAATAAATGTATTTCAAGTACATTTTAGTATATTTATTTATTCACTAAGGAATGCACAAAGGTACTCCCTCAAAGAAAAAAAAAAAAAGGGGGGAATTAAAAATTAACAAGCAATCAACTTCTTAATTTGTGGACCACTTGAGATGGCCTGCCCCTAAGACAAATGTCTCTCTTAAGGTTTGTGAGGGTTTGTTCCAAGAGTTTCTTGAAGCTGGAATTTCCGCATGGCCTGGATACTTGGACACAATGTCATTATCTCTGGAGAATTTACACACAAAGTAACTGACTCTGTCCACACTTACAAAACAATACTCAGTAAGGCTTTTTGACAAAATTTTTTATGATGAAATTTTATTTATGCTGCAGGTATGATGAGATGGGTGTCCTCTTCACAGTGATGGTCAGTGAGAGCACACTAAAAAGTGGACTTCTGCTAGTCCGTAACAGAGACACCACCATCAGAGAGACTATGCACGTCTCAGAAATCAAATGCTTTCTGCTCAAATACATATCTGCCTCAGAGAATTTCTGACTTTTATCATCTGAATCTCAAAAGAATATATTTTGTAAAGCATTGCAATGTGGTTATATGATAACTGTGTTGGAAGTTATGTAACTGTTAGAAACTTTTTAGTCTGCTTATGTAAAATACTACTAGTGTATGCCATTTGCCAAAAAAAAAGAATATATATATATATATATATATATGATATTCTAGGGAATTGTGTGCTTCTAATTTTATAGCAACAGTTTGGACAGGTGTATAAGGTAAGGTTCAAAAAGAAATGATTGATTCGGTCAATGTGGAAGAACTTAACTGGTCTGCATAAAGCCAAGTTCTTATCCCAGCTGAACACCTCTGGTGTGATTTTAAATGCAGACCTTGAGCCAAAAAACATCACCAAACACCAATGACTTGTATGTGTATACAGTGGGTACGGAAAGTATTCAGACCCCCTTAAATTTTTCACTCTGTTATATTGCAGCCATTTGCTAAAATCATTTGTTCATTTTTTTTTTCCTCATTAATGTACACACAGCACCCCATATTGACAGAAAAAGACAGAATTGTTGAAATTTTTGCAGATTTATTAAAAAAGAAAAACTGAAATATCACATGGTCCTAAGTATTCAGACCCTTTGCTGTGACACTCATATATTTAACTCAGGTGCTGTCCATTTCTTCTGATCATCCTTGAGATGGTTCTACACCTTCATTTGAGTCCAGCTGTGTTTGATTATACTGATTGGACTTGATTAGGAAAGCCACACACCTGTCTATATAAGACCTTACAGCTTATAGTGCATGTTAGAGCAAATGAGAATCATAAGGTCAAAGGAACTCCCTGAAGAGCTCAGAGACAGAATTGTGGCAAGGCACAGATCTGGCCAAGGTTACAAAAAAATTTCTGCTGGACTTAAGGTTCCTAAGAGCACAGTGGCCTCCATAATCCTTAAATGGAAGACGTTTGGGACGACCAGAACCCTTCCTAGAGCTGGCCGTCCGGCCAAACTGAGCTATCGGGGGAGAAGAGCCTTGGTGAGAGAGGTAAAGAAGAACCCAAAGATCACTGTGGCTGAGCTCCAGAGATGCAGTCGGGAGATGGGAGAAAGTTATAGAAAGTCAACCATCACTGCAGCCCTCCACCAGTCGGGGCTTTATGGCAGAGTGGCCCGACGGAAGCCTCTCCTCAGTGCAAGACACATGAAAGCCCGCATGAAGGACTCCAAGATGGTGAGAAATAAGATTCTCTGGTCTGATGAGACCAAGATAGAACTTTTTGGCTTTAATTCTAAGCGGTATGTGTGGAGAAAACCAGGCACTGCTCATCACCTGTTCAATACAGCCCCAACAGTGAAGCATGGTGGTGGCAGCATCATGCTGTGGGGGTGTTTTTCAGCTGCAGGGACAGGACGACTGGTTGCAATCGAGGGAAAAATGAATGCGGCCAAGTACAGGGATATCCTGGACGAAAACCTTCTCCAGATTGCTCAGGACCTCAGACTGGGCCGAAGGTTTACCTTCCAACAAGACAATGACCCTAAGCACACAGCTAAAATAACGAAGGAGTGGCTTCACAACAACTCCGTGACTGTTCTTGAATGGCCCAGCCAGAGCCCTGACTTAAACCCAATTGAGCATCTCTGGAGAGACCTAAAAATGGCTGTCCACCAACGTTTACCATCCAACCTGACAGAACTGGAGAGGATCTGCAAGGAGGAATGGCAGAGGATCCCCAAATCCAGGTGTGAAAAACTTGTTGCATCTTTCCCAAAAAGACTCATGGCTGTATTAGATCAAAAGGGTGCTTCTACTAAATACTGAGCAAAGGGTCTGAATACTTAGGACCATGTGATATTTCAGTTTTTCTTTTTTAATAAATCTGCAAAAATGTCAACAATTCTGTGTTTTTCTGTCAATATGGGGTGCTGTGTGTACATTGAGGAAAAAAATTAACTTAAATGATTTTAGCAAATGGCTGCAATATAACAAAGAGTGAAAAATTTAAGGGGGTCTGAATACTTTCCGTACCCACTGTATATACAGTATCTCACAAAAGTGAGTACACCCCTCACATTTCAGCAACTATTTTATTATAACTTCTCAAGGGGAAATACTATAAAAATGAAACTTGGATTTATTTTAGAGTAGTCAATGTGCAACATGTATAGCAGTGTAGTTTTACTGTGCTCTGAAAATAACTCAACACACAGCCATTATTGTCAAAATAGCTGGCAACAAAAGTGAGTACACCCTAAGTGAACATTTCAAAACTGTGTCCAAAGTGTCAATATTTTGTGTGAGCACCACTGTTATCTAGCATTGCCTTAATCCTCCTGGGCATGGAATTCACCAGAGCTGCACAGGTTGTTGCTGGGATCCTCTTCCACTCCTCCATAATGACATCATGGAGCTGCTGGATGTTAGACACATGACGCTTCTCCACCTTCCTCTTGAGGATGCCCCACATGTCATGTACATGATGAATAGGACATGTGGCTTTGCATGGTTAAACGACGTATAGCTGTTATCACTTAGGGTGTACTCACTTTTGTTGCCAGTTATTTTGACAATAATGGCTGTATGTTGAGTTACTTTCAGAGCACAGTAAATCTACACTGCTATACAGGTTGCACATTGACTACTCTAAAATATATCCAAGTTTCATTTTTATAGTATTGTCCCTTGAGAAGATATAATAAAATAGTTGCTGAAATGTGAGGGGTGTACTCACTTTTATGAGATACTGTATATGTGTGTGTGTGTGTGTGTGTGTGTGTGTGTGTATATATATATGTATGTACACACACACACACACACACACACACACACATATATATATATATATATATATATATATATATATATATATATATATATATATATATATATATATATATATATATATATATATATATGTGTTATTATTATACAATAAATAATAAATGTTTTTCTCTAATACATGTTGGACACAATTATTGGTACCCCTAGAAATTCTTATAAGTATATTCCCATTCATATTCACAATTTTGAGCACTCCAGAGTGATTATGAACATGAAATTATCCAGCCATGGCTTCCTGATTCACAGAAATATAAATGGGAGGGGAAACTAAGCCCAAATTCCCTTAATCATCCATCACGATGACAAAAACCAAAGAATATATTTCTGATGTGCAGAAAAAGATAATTGAGCTTCACAAATTAGGGAAGTGTCTTTAAGAAAAGATCTAGAGCAGTGAAAATTCCATTTCCACCACCAGGGCAATAATTAAGAATTTCCAATCAACATAAAATGTTACAAAACTGCCTGGAAGAGGACGTGTGTCTATATCGTCCTAATGCATGGTGAGAAGGAGAGTTTGAGTGGCTAAAGACTCTCCCAGGACCACAGCTGGAGAATTGCAGAAAATATTTGAGTCTCGGGGTCAGAAACTTCAAATGGGACTGGCTTCTATGGTCAGATGAAACTAAAAAATGAGCTTTTTAGCAGCAAACACTCAAGATGGGTTTGGTGAACACGGATAAAAAGTACCCCATGTGTTCAATGAAATATACTGCTGTATTTTTGATGTTGTGGGCCTATATTTCTGTTGGAGGTCCTGGACATCTTGTTTAGACACATGGCATCATGGTTTCTATCAAATACCAACAGATAAAAAAAATCAATAACTCTGTTAGAAATCTTATAATGGCCCATGTTTGGATCTTCCAACCGTACAATAATCCAAACATAAACCTCAAAAACAACACAAAAATGGTTCACTGAGCACAAAACCGAGCTTCTGCTATGGCCATTCCAGTCCTCTGACCTGAACTCTATAGAAAATGAGTGGGGTGAACTGAAGAGAACCACCAACATGGAGCTGGGAATCTAAAAGGTCTGGAGTGGTTCTGGATGAAGGAATGGTCTCTGATCTCTTGTCAGGTGTTCTCTAACCTCATCAGGCATTATAGGAGAAAATTTAGTGCTGTTAAACTGGCAAATGGAGTTTTCAAAAAGTATTGAATAAAAGGATGCCGTTAATTGTGGCCAATGTGTATTAGAGAAAGACATTTATTTCATAAAGATATTTCCCCCCATTTTAAATTCTTATTATCCAATGAAAGGTTAGATTTTTGTGAATTTTTTAAACAAAAGATCAAAAGGATTAACAATGCAGATTAATTTTCACAACCTTCTTTGATCATATTTACCAAGGGTGCCGATATTTTTGGCTATGACGGTATATACAGGTGCATCTCAATGAATTAGAATGTCGTGGAAAAGTTCATTTATTTCAGTAATTCAACTCAAATTGTGAAACTCGTGTATTAAATAAATTCAATGCACACAAACTGAAGTAGTTTAAGTCTTTGGTTCTTTTAATAGTGATGATTTTGGCTCACATTTAACGAAAACCAACCAATTCACTACTATTATTTATTTAATACACAAGTTTCACAATTTGAGTTGAATTACTGAAATGAACTTTTCCACGACATTCTAATTTATTGAGATGGACCTGTATGTATGTGTATATGTATGTGTATATATATATATTTATAAATGTGTGTGTATGTGTGTGTATATATATATATATATATATATATATATATATATATATATATATATATTTATATATATATATATATATATACACAGGGTGCGAACTATCGGGGAGCTAGGGGGAGCTCGGCTCCCCTTAATAAGACATGGGCTCCCCTAAAAACATGATTTGTGAAATTTTGGGGGGTCTCAAAAAATATTGACAATGTGTTATTTTGACGTGCAATTTCAGTTTTGTGTAATGTGATCATCATGTGTAAAATTACAAAAATATTCATTCATGCATGACGGCGATTTAAACCTAATTCGCTTCAATAAAGATAAGTATACATGCTATTCTTGTCATGAGCATCAAGGTGTGGGGTGCTGCGGTGCAAATTCCACTCATGTTTAGTATGTTAACTCAAAAGATTCGTAGAAAAAGTATAAACGTTGGAGGCCATTGATCTGCGCGCGGAGTCCTTTAAATCCATTCAGGCCTCTGTGGTCGATTCTGTTAAGGTAAGGCATGTTATTCTTAATTATGTGTTGTGGCTGGGTTGTTATAGATCTGCGTGACTCTCGATGTCTTAGGCCTAACTGAACGGAGGAATTATGGTATTCTTCTGTAGCCTGACGAGTAACTTTAACAGTTGTTCGTGTGAACTCAAAGACAGCCTGATGCTTTGTTTATAGACTATTTGTGGGTGGCTGTTTGTTGTTTCACCTATCAATTTGTGTCGATAAAGTATAATAGGGTAAATCCTGTATAGTGTTTTATCCTATATAGTGCAAGCAAGTAACGTTAGTGCATACACTTGTATCTGTTATGTATCTTTCTATTAGCTGTTATGCATTAACCCCCCCCCCCCCCCCCCCAACAAAAACAAGTGGGCTCCCCCAGAGTCCGCGGTATAGTTCGAACACTGTATGTGTGTATATATATATATATATATATATATATATATATATATATATATATATATATATGTATATATATATATAGGAACAAACGAGAAAGAAAGTAATTGAGATCTATCAGTCTGGAAAAGGTTATAAAGCCATTTCTAAAGCTTTGGGACTTCAACGAACCACAGTGAGAGCCATTATCCACAAATGGCGAAAACATGGAACAGTGGTGAACCTTCCCAGGAGTGGCCAGCCGACCAAAATTACCCAAAGAGTTCAGCGACAACTCATCCAAGAGATCACAAAAGACCCCAGAACAACATCCAAAGAACTGCAGTCCTCACTTGCCTCAGTTAAGGTCAGTGTTCATGACTCCACCATAAGAAAGAGACTGGGCAAAAATGGCCTGCATGGCAGAGTTCCAAGATGGAAACAGCTGCTGAGCAAAAAGAACATAAAGGCTTGTCTCAGTTTTACCAGAAAACATCTTGATGATCCCCAAGACTTTTGGGAAAATACTCTGTGGACGAGACAAAAGTTGAACTTTTTGGAAGGTGTGTGTCCCATTACATCTGGCGTAAAAGTAACACAGCATTTCAGAAAAAGAACATCATACCAACAGTAAGATATGGTGGTGGTAGTGTGATGGTCTGGGACTGTTTTGCTGCTTCAGGACCTGGAAGACTTGCTGTGATAAATGGAACCATGAATTCTGCTGTCTACCAAAAAATCCTGAAGGAAATGTCCGGCCATCTGTTTGTGACCTCAAGCTGAAGCGAACTTGGGTTCTGCAGCAGGACAATGATCCAAAACACACCAGCAAGTCCACCTCTGAATGGCTGAAGAAAAACAAAATGAAGACTTTGGAGTGGCCTAGTCAAAGTCCTGACCTGAATCCTATTGAGCTGCTGTGGCATGACCTTGAAAAGGCGGTTCATGCTCGAAAACCCTCCAATGTGGCTGAATTACAATAATTCTGCAAAGATGAGTGGGTCAAAATGCCTCCACAGCGCTGTAACAGACTCATTGCAAGTTATCGCAAATGCTTGATTGCAGTTGTTGCTGCTAAGGGTGGCCCAACCAGTTATTAGGTTTAGGGGGCAAGCACTTTTTCACACAGGGCCATGTGGGTTTGGATTTTGTTTTCCCGTCATAATAAAAAACTTCATTTAAAAACTGCATGCTGTGTTTACTTGTGTTATCTTTGATTAATATTTAAATTTGTTTGATGATCTGAAACATTAAAGTGTGACAAACATGCAAAAAAATAAATCAGGAAGGGGGCCAACAATTTTTCACACCACTTTATATGTGTGTGTGTGTGTATATACACACACACACACACACATATATACAGTTGTGCTCAAAATTATTCATACCCTTGGTAAATATGATCAAAGAAGGCTGTGAAAATAAGTCTGCATTGTTTATCCATTTGATCTTTCATTCAAAAATTTAAATAAAAAAAAATCTAACCTTTAATTGAAGTTAAAAAATGAAAGTGGGGGAAAATCACATTAGGAAATAAATATTTTTCTCTAGTACACAATGGCCACAGTTATTGGTACCCCTAGAAATTCTTATGATTAAAATATCTCTGAAGTATATTCCCATTCATATTTGCATTTTTTATCACACCAGGGTGACTAGGAACATGAAATTGTCCAGCCTTGGCTTCCTG
This sequence comes from Spinibarbus caldwelli, assembly GCA_039654775.1. Taxonomy (NCBI): domain Eukaryota; kingdom Metazoa; phylum Chordata; class Actinopteri; order Cypriniformes; family Cyprinidae; genus Spinibarbus; species Spinibarbus caldwelli. The sequence goes on from CM077237.1 coordinate 12,053,710, forward strand.
TTTCACAGGAATATAAATATGAGGAACACAAAGGCCAAACTCCCTTAATCACTGATCACAAGGAGTAAAATCAAAGAACATATTCCTGATGTGCAGCAAAAGATTGTTGAACTTCACAAATTTAGAAAGTGACTGTAAGAAAAGAGCTAAAGCATTAAAAATCCCCATTTCCACCACCATGGCAATAATTGAGAGGTTCCAATCAACTTAAGATGTTACAAATCTGCCTGGAAGAGGACATGTGTCTATATCGTCCTAATGCACAGTGAGGAGGAGAGTTTGAGTGGCCAAAGACTCTCCAAGGATCACATCTGGAGAATTGCAGAGATTAGTTGAGTTTTAGGGTCAGAAAGCCTCAAAAAAAAAAAAAAAAAAAAAATCAAACAACCCCTACATCAGCACATGTTGTTTGAGAAGGTTTCAAGAAAAATTCTCCTCGCTCATCCAAAAACAAACTCCAGCATATTCAGTTGTCAGACATGACTGGAACTACAAATAGCACTGGCTACTACCCAGATAGCAACGGAGTGTGGACCAAGTCTGGCTTACATTAGGCACTTCTAGCTTAATTCTGGCTCTGTTTTTTTCACAGCCTGGTGTGAAACAGCATTTGGCTGAGCTCTGGCTGGAGTCTGGCTAACCAAAAGAACTAAAAGCAAATTGTATCTACATGGCTGAGCCATGGCTGGATTTTGGTCCGCCAGGAAAAGGAAAATATTCGGCTGAGATCTGGGTGGGTTTTGGTTAGCCGAAGATTAAATAAAAGATCTCTGGCATGAATGTGATTTAGAGTAAAACAGACTTGTGTAAGATGTGTCTTCCTAATTTTATAAATCCTTCACGATATTTATTCAAATAGCAGACTTTTTTGGATATTATAATTAATTAAAGATGCGTTTATGTACTGAAACTGAGAAATAAAACATGATTGTTTTTATCAAAAAAAAAAAAAAAAAACGCAGGTTCCCAGTACTGCTCTGTGCTTTTTGGCTAGGTTTAAAACAACATATGCACTTGTGTCTTGTGGAGGTAGAAAAACAAAGCTCTTTAAGACTCACAGGACTGCTTGTAATAAAGATTTAAATGTAAAATGCACGAGAGCCGACTGTTTCTGTCAGTGGTCAGTTTTCATTTAAAATATTTGTGATAGCCTAACGCAAGAAAAGTGGATTAGATTATATGCTGTATGTGTTTCAATGTGTTTCAATTTACTTGAGCAACATAATATACAAATCTGCATTCAATAAGTTGTTTATATTAATTGAGTTTAAACGCGAATATGAAAGATTGTGTAACTGTACTGTAATAAAAGAGGATCACAATGCTGAAAAAGCACTTTCAGTATAGGATAACAACATTTAGATTTGAAATAAAATAATGCATAAATGTTGTGTTTGTGGTAAATAGCCGCGGATCAGGAGCGGACTGCAAACGCGTCTTGTGTGAAAGCACAATGAATGAGTCCGTGCTGCTTCTGCACCGCAATGCGATGACGTAGTTTGCAATGCATCTTGGAAATAGTAGTTGATTTACATCTACGGCGTTAAATCCGCTTCACAAAAAGGATTCCAATAGGAAAATTGTACAGGATTCTAATGGGAATTTCTATCATATTTTGGAACCATTCCTATAGGATTCCGATAGGAATAGTCTTATAGGACAAGCCATAGATATCCTGTAGGATCATTCTTATAGGATTTTAATGGGATTTTAATCCTATAAATTTTTTTTTTTCTTGTATTCCAAAGGTGCACTATTCCACTGTATTTGTTTTACTAAAAAATAGTACTTGCAGTTTGCTTAAATTCACCCTGATGTAGACATTGTTCATTGTATGTTGCACAACATGCAGTAACATTGTAAACAACATGGGAGGTGATTTGTGCAGCACACAGCATTAGTGCAAAAAATTCTAAGGCACTGATAATGGATTGATGACACACACACACATACAGTATGTAGCACTTGTGTCCTCAAATGCAAATATCCACTGGACCAGTTCTAGACTCGAAAAGAATTGGGAAGGAAGATATGAAGCTTATACCAGGAGACCAGAAGTTGAATATAAAATAACACTTTATTGTTGTAACATCTGCTTATGATCCTTGATGGTCATTGAGACTTTGTCTTAAGAGACCCTTTTAGCCTTTTGACATTTGCATATAATTAACAGACCTGGCCCCACATTCTACCTTTATATTGGTGCTAAATTGCCAATGGATGTCCCCTCACTGTCAAAAAGATGCTAAACAGATCGACTCTCTGTTCTCTCCATCGGACTTCAAACACATTCCAAAGAGAACTAAATGACCCTCGGTACCAGGCACCAACGGCCTGGCTGACTAGTGGACTACCTCCACAATTGCAATACACATAACACACACATAGAGACATTTTCTTTATTTAGACCATAATTGATCAGTTACAAATGTATCTGGTATATGCATGTGTTGTTTGTATGTTTCCTTATTATATTAGCCTAGTTACCACTCGTTATTCGTATTAGTAAGCTCTAAACAGTCATATTCAGGTGTATGAATGTATCTCTGGTTTAGTATCTTCTAGATGTTTCTTTCTTGGTATCAAAATGATCTGCTCTTTATTCCTCAAACAATGATGTACACTATGTGATCGTGAAATGCATCATACTATTTTTACTGTACTGTGGGAAAAACTACACCGATTCTTCAGACCAGTCATAAAACATGCAAATGAGGTGTCAAGTGGGACAAAGAAACACTTTCCCGCTGAAACTATGCGCCTTGTTATTGGTCAAACTAACCAAAATGGGTGTTACAGGGAAACCAGATAAAAACTTCTCCCACACCCAAAAGGGGAGTTCTTCTCTTTACTTGGAGTTCCCGGGAGACACACATCTCACCTTGGAAATCTCGCGACTCCCCTTCCGGGGGGAGTCCAATCTTCTGACAGTTTTAAGTTCAGCAACTTTGTCGATTCACTTCGGACCAATCAGCCTATGGCTGGAATGATGAAGCTTTCACTCCTAAAGGAATTCATCAGAATCTATGCATTGAACACGCACCAGGACACTTTATTCAGCACCAACCAAAACCAATGCAAGTAACCACTTGTTAACTATTTAGATGCGCTTCTAGGCTTTGACCCCTTTTAATTAAGGTGATGTGATTATCTGATGGTTCTTAACAGGTTGTGGTTAGCTGATGTGTAAATCCTGCCATTACACTCTACTCTCTTGCACGCGTCTCTCTCTCTCTCTCTCTCTCTCCATGCCTTCCTTGCGTTAGCATCTATGTTTAATGTGTGTATGTTTGTGTCTAGTTAGATGTTGCATGTTCCCCTGTAGTGTAGTTTAATAAACATCCATATGTATTCACGCTTGGTTGTCTGTGTCTGCTGCTCACAGAACTAGGTCACTTTAACGTCCAGTTTTGTTACATGCTCTGTGACCAATGTATCAGTAAGGAAATGGTTTCTCGTGGCCAGAGAAATAATTTTCCTTAGAGTCAATAGACGATTAAAACTGTCCGTACTGTGGACGAACAAATCATTTTATTGTACTATTAATGCTACAGTTAATTCCTGAAGATGAATATAATTGATAACAGCCCGTTATGATTAATTATGTTCATCTCACTATGATTAATTATGTTCATCTCACTATCTCAGCTATAATTTGCAACAGTTGGTGGAGAATGCGGGCAACATTTTAAACCTAGTTTTGTGAGCAAACTCAGTAACAATGGTGTGTTTCTTATGTATGTTTATTCAAACCAAGACTACTATCCAACCACGTCTTTTTGTGAATGAATGTGTCAGTCACAGAAGTCAGTTAATTCTCAGCACATAGAGACTCCTTTACCTAGATATCACACTATAGAGACTGTGTCTGTTCCCTGTACTAGAAAATACAGAAAACATCCAAACCAAAGTAATAGTAACAATTTAATTGATGTTCAACAAATAAAAAACAGATATAATACAGATAAAAACATGATAAAGCTTGGCTTATTGAATATTAGATCCCTTTCTACAAAAGCACATTTTGTAAATGATATGATCACTGACCATAAACTAGATGTGCTTTGTTTGACAGAAACCTGGCTAAAACCAGATGATTACTTACTTTAAACGAGTCTACACCCCAAGATTACTGCTACAAATATGAACCGCTTCCAAAAGGTAAAGGGGGAGGTGTTGCTACAATTTATATCATATTTTCAGTATTTCTCAGGGGTCAGGTTTCAAGTATAATTCATTCAAAGTAATGGTGCTTCATATAACATTATCCAAAGAAACAAGTGTTAATGATAAATCCCCTGTGATGTTTATACTGGCTACTGTATACAGGCCACCAGGGCGCCATACAGACTTTATTAAAGAATTTGCTGATTTTCTATTGGAGTTAGTGCTGGCTGCAGATAAAGTCCTAATTGTTGGTGATTTTAATATCCATGTTGATCATGAAAAAGATTTGTTGGGATCAGCATTTATAGACATTCTACATTCTATTGGTGTTAAACAACACATGTCAGGAACTACTCATTGTCGAAATCATACTCTAGATTTAATACTGTCACATGGAATTGATGTCAGTGGCATTGAAATTTTGCAGCAGAGCGATGATATCTCAGATCATTATCTAGTCTCTTGTATATTCCATATAGCTAAAGCTGTAAAGCCAACTCCTTGTTAAAACTATGGTAGAACCATCACTTCTACCACAAAAGACTGCTTTATAAATAATCTTCTTGACTTATTTCAGTTCCTCAGTATATCCAATGGCTCAGAACAACTTGATGATGTAACAGAAACTATGTGTTGTGAAACATCAGACGGAGCGGGATCCATTTGCAGCTCTTTATTAGAATAGTCAGACGAAACTATTCTAAACAAATTACCCCTGTATCATTTCGGTTAGAAATGATACAGGGGTAATTTCTGGTGGTGCAGAGGGAGGGTACGGGAGCTTCGATCGTAACAGAGCCTTCCCCCTGCGAGCGGCTCCTGACAGACGACGCCGGGGTCTTCCGCGAGGTCGAGGGGGCGGCTTCTCCGGGTGCGATCGGTGAAATTCCTCTGTGAGAGTGGGGTCCAGGATATCACCTGAGTTAACCCAGGATCGCTCCTCCGGACCGAACCCCTCCCAGTCGACCAGATACTGTAATGCACCGCCCCGGCGTCTGGAGTCTAGCAGTTCATACACTCGATACGCCTCCTTGCCGTCGACCAGGATGGGCGGGGGAGTTTGCAGCTCAGCTCCCTCCTCCGGCACCCCTCTCGGACCACCAGCGGGTTTCAGCAGGGATACATGAAAAGTGGGAGAAATGCGGTAATTAGAGGGCAATTCTAACCGAAATGATACAGGGGTTATTTGTTTGGAAATTTTGAAGGGCCCAACATACCTGGGACTGGTTTATGTAAAGGCAGAGAAATGTGAGTTCCATCGGACAAACACTGGTTGATAGACGGGACCCGGTCGTCGATGTCGATTGGCCTGAAGTTCCTGGCGCCTGACGGCCCGCAGAAGATGGGTGTGAGCTCGGTCCCAGACTTCCTCACTGTGTTGTAGCCATTCGGTAATCGAAGGCAGCTCAGTGGGTTCTCCTGACCAGGGCAACATTGGTGGTTGGAATCCAAGGATACATTTGAAGGGGGTCATGCCTGTGGCTGGTTTGGTCAGGGAGTTTTGAGCGTATTCTGCCCACATTAAATATCGACTCCATTCAGTCTGTTGTTGCTGGCAGTAGGATCGAAGGAAGCGAATGACCTCTTGGTTAAGACGCTCGGTCTGACCATTGGATTGTGGATGGTAACCTGACGTGAGACTGATATTGACATTTAGACTTTTGAAGAAAGCGGCCCATACCCTTGAGGTGAATTGGGGGCCTCGATCGGAGACAATGTCGTCAGGTAGACCATAATAGTGAAACACCTGATTGCACAGTAATTCGGCTGTCTCAAGAGAAGTTTAGGCAATGGTATGAGGCGGCAGGCTTTGGAGAATCAATCAACAATGGTGAGAATGGTGGTGTTATCGTGAGAGTTGGGTAGGTCTGTGATAAAATCAATGGCAATGTGTGACCAGGGGCGTCGAGGCGTGGGTAGTGGTTTTAATAGGCCGGCTGGAAGTTGTCTGAGTGATTTGGTGGTGCTGCAGATGTTGCAGTTGTGAATGAATGTGGTCGTGTCTGTCAAAAGTGTGGGCCACCAGAAGTGATTCCGCAGAAGGTCTTCAGTAGCCACGATTCCAGGGTGGCCTGAACTGGGGCTTGCGTGGACTTGGGTGAGTAGTTGCTGACGGAAGGGTTCTGGAACGAATACCAGGTCGGCGGGGCACTCTGGCGGTGGTTGAGTCTGCTGATTGGCGTGGGTGATCTCGGTCATTATATCCCACTGAACGGGAGCTAGTAGGATTCTTTCGGGGAGGATGTTCTCGAAGGGGCCTGAGAGATTCACATTTTCAGTTTGACGGGAGAGTGCATCAGCTTTAGTGTTCTTGGTGCCAGGTCGGTAGGTTACTGTGAAGTGAAAACGAGTGAAGAATAGTGCCCATCTGGCCTGTCTGGGATTTAGACGTTTGGCTGAGCGCAGATATTCAAGGTTTTTGTGATCGGTGAGAACAATAAATGGGTGTGCGGCCCCCTCCAGCCAATGCCGCCGCTCCTCCAATGCTAACTTCATAGCCAGTAGCTCGCGATTTCCCACATCATAATTCCATTCAGCAGGAGAGAGTTTGCGGGAAAAGAAGGCACAAGGGTACATTTTAGCGGGTTCACCAATGCGTTGGGTTAATACGGCTCCCACCCCCGTATTAGAAACGTCGACCTCGACGATGAACTGGCCTTCTGGGTCAGGATGTCGAAGGATGGGTGCGGAGGTAAAGCGTACCTTTAGTTCCTTAAACGATTGGAGAGCCTCGGGGGTCCAGGCTAAGCGAGATGTGTTGCGTTTAGTCATGGCAGTGAGCGGAGAAGCAATGGAGCTAAAGTTTCTGATGAAACGTCAGTAGAAGTTAGCAAACCCCAGGAAACATTGTAATTCTTTTACTGTCTGAGGCTGTGGCCAGTCGAGGACTGCCTGAACCTTCTTATCATCCATAGTGACCCCGTCTTGACATAACCGAGGAAAGAGGTGTTGGTCCAATGGAACTCACATTTCTCTGCCTTTACGTAAAGCTGGTGCTGTAGTAACCGTTTGAGAACTGAGCGGACGTGTCATACATGTTCCTCTTGGGTATTGGAATAAATCAGTATGTCGTCAATGTAAACAATTACCCATCTGTCCAACATGTCCCGGAAGATGTCATTCATGAAAGCTTGGAAGACTGACGGACAGTTCGCAAGCCCGAAGGGTATAACCAGGTATTCATAGTGCCCACTAGTGGTAGAGAAGGCTGTTTTCCACTCGCCCCCTTCACGGATGCGAATCAGATTGTAGGCGTTGCATAGGTCAAGTTTGGTATAGTATTTCGCCTGCTGCAGTTGTTCGAGGGCCGCAGGAACGAGTGGTAGAGGGTAGCGAAATTTTACAGTGATGTCTTTCAAACCTCGATAGTCAATGCATGGTCTTAGGCCTCCGTCTTTCTTCTTCACGAAGAAAAACCCCGCAGATGCTGGAGAGGTGGACGGCCTGATGAACCCCTTAGCTAATTCCTCCTGTATGTAGGCTTTCATGGACTCCGATTCTGGTTGGGACAGAGGGAAAATCCTTCCCTTGGGTGGAGTGGTGCCAGGTTGGAGATCAATTGCGCAATCGACTGAGCGGTGAGCGGGGAGTTGTAAGGCTTTCTTCTTGCTGAAGACCTCTATGAGATCTGTGTACTCGGGGGGTAAGTTGAGTGTGTCTGCATTGGAAGTCGTGGTAGCCGGGGTTGTGTTGGGGTTTTTGGTGATTTTGGACAGACAACGTTCTTGACACGCTGGTCCCCATTCTGTAATCTGCCCTTCCCTCCAGGATATTTGTGGGTCGGGGGTTCGAAGCCAGGGAAGACCGAGAATCAGCGGGTGGTTAGGTGACTATATAACGTAGAATTTATTTTTTTCAGAGTGTAGAGTTCCAATGTGCAGTTTGACAGGTTCGGTGAGACGAAGAATCTTTCTCTTGCCCAGGGGACGGCCGTCTAGCGCCTCCACTACCAAGGAAGAGTTACAGGGGGTTAGTTTCAAGTGATGTTGATCGACGAATTCACTGTCTATGAAATTTTCCAGCTGCTCCTGAGTCTAGAAGTGCCATGGCATGAATTACTTGGTTCTGAGAGATTAATTTGACGGATTAATAGTTTAATACTGGAATCAGAACTGTTCGAGCGGGTAATGTCACTCACCAAGCGTTGATCCGATGATGGCCGAACGGGACAGGTGCTCTTCATATGGCCCGCCTGGCCGCAGTACAGACAGAGTTGGTTTTGTATGCAGCATTCTCTCTCCTCAGGAGTGAGGTGAGTGAATCCTAGTTGCATTGGTTCAACGGCATCTTGAGGTTTGGGTGGTGAGCGAAGTGCAGATCGTGTGGTGCGTCGAGAGCGAATCAGATTATCTATGTGGATGGTTAGTTCAATAAATTGGTTCAGGGTTTTCCCCTCATCGCGACAAGCCAGCTCAGATTGCAATTCGATGTTCAAACCTTTACAAAATAACAGTTTCAGTGTATCCTCCACCCATGTAGTTTGTGCCGCCAGAGTGCGGAATGACAGAGCATATTCAGCCGCAGTTCTCCTGTCCTGTGAGAGTGTTAACAACTGCTCGCCCGCGCCTCCTCCCTCAGCTGGGTGTTCGAACACCTCCTTGAAGTGTTGAAGGAATGAGTCAAAGGTAGGGAAGGCTGAACCATCGGTCCTCCATACCGCAGTAGCCCAGTCCAGAGCTTTGCCGGTGAGTAACGAACACACGAAGGCGATGCAACTGGATTCAGTGGGGTAAAGTGAAGGTTGTTGGTTGACAAAGAGCGAGCATTGCAGCAGGAAGCCTTTGCATTTAGTGGGATCACCGCCAAATTTCTCAGGAAAGGCGAGTCGTGGGCTGACAGAGGGGGTTTGCATGACAGGAGGGTTGTTTGGAACAGGTGGCGGGTTGGCAGTGGCCTGTGGTTGACCCATGTGCAGACCTCGCAAAGCTGTAACAAGCTGCTCGGTGAGTGTGGTGAGTTGGTGCAGCTGATGTTGATGCTGAGCGAGTTGCGAGGCTTGAGCTGTGAGTTCGTTCGTCAGCTGTGTCAATGCTGCTGGATCGCTGTGTGGCGAAGTCTTCTGTTGTGAAACATCAGACGGAGCGGGATCCATTTGCAGCTCTTTATTAGAATAGTCAGACGAAACAGAGTAAATCACCAGCAATGGAAACAGCGTAGGCTAGGCAGAGACGTAATCAGATAAACAAGCAGAATAATCAGGGCAGGCGGCAATAATCAGAGTCCAGGGAAAACAGTCCGAGTCAGGGCAACCAGAGAAGAATCACAGGGTCGGAGATCAAGGCAGAGATGGCAACAGGGAAAAAATAAACACAGGTAGAAACGCTCAGTAGTGACAGCCAGAGCAAATCAAGACTTCGCAGTGAGTGTATGGAAGTGTGCTGCTTATATGTGGGTGTGTGAATGAGGTGCAGGTGTGGCAAGGCAATCAGGCCCAGGTATGAGGGATGATGGGAAATTGAGTCTGAATGCAAGTTAATATTCAGGGGACGGTTCCCTCTGGTGGTGCAGAGGGAGCGGTACGGGAGCTTCGATCGTAACACTATGGACTCTCTCTTCTCTAGCACTTTAGATACGGTTGCTCCTTTACGCTTAAGGATGATTAAGGATAAGAGTCCAACACCATGGTATAATGAGCATACTCACGCCCTAAAGAGAGCAGCCCAGAAAATGGACCGCATCTGGAGGAAAACAAAACTAGAGGTATTTCGTATAGCTTGGCGGGAAAGTACCCTATCCTACAGAAAAGCAATAAAAACTGCTAGATCTGATTACTTTTCGTCTCTTCTAGAAGAAAACAAACATAACCCCTGGTATTTATTCAATACAGTGACTAAATTAACGAAAAATAAAGCATAAACAGGTGTTGGCATTTCCCAAGAGCACAACAGTAATGACTTTATGAACTACTTTATGAACTACTTTACTTCCAAGATCGATACTATCAGAGATAAAATTGTAACCATGCAGCCGTCAGCTACATCAGATAGTGCACTATAGATCCCCTGAGGAACAATTCCACTCATTCTCTTCTATAGGAGAGGAAGAATTGTATAAACTTTTTAAATCATCTAAATCAACAACATGTATGTTAGACCCTATTCCATCTAAACTACTAAAAGAGCTGCTTCCAGAAGTCATAGATCCTCTTTTGGCTATTATTAATTAATCATTGTCATTAGGATATGTCCCCAAAACCTTCAAATTGGCTGTTATTAAGCCTCTCATTAAAAAACCACAACTTGACCCCAAATATCTAGTTAATTACAGACCGATCTCAAATCTCCCTTCTCTGTCAAAGATACTAGAAAAGATAGTATCCTCACAATTATATTCCTTCTTAGAGAAAAATGGTATCTGTGAGGAATTCCAGTCAGGATTTAGATCGTATCATAGTACTGAGACTGCTCTCATTAGAGTTACAAATGACCTGCTTCTATCATCTGATCGTGGTTGTATCTCTTTATTAGTTCTACTCGATCTTAGTGCTGCGTTCGACACTATCGACCACAACATTCTTTTGAATAGACTAGAAAGCTTTGTTGGCATTAGTGGAAGTGCCTTAGAATAGTTCAAATCGTACTTATCTGACCGCCATCAGTTCGTAGCAGTGAATGAAGAGGTATCATATCGATCACAAGTGCAGTATGGAGTACCTAAAGGCTCAGTACTAGGGCCGTTACTTTTCACGCTATACATGTTACCCTTGGGAGATATTATCAGGAGACATGGTGTTAGCTTTCACTGTTATCCTGATGATACTCAGCTCCATATTTCTTTGCGGCCCGGTGAAACACACCAAACTGAGAAACTAACGGAATGCATAGTCGATATAAAAAACTGGATGACGAGTAATTTCTTACTGCTAAATTCTGAAAAAACAGAGGTGTTAATTATCGGACCTAAAAACCCCACATGTAATAACCTAGAAAACTATCTAACACTTGACAGCTGCTCTGTCAATTCTTCTTCATCAGTTAGGAATCTAGGTGTGCTGTTTGATAGCAATCTTTCATTTGAAAGCCATGTTTCTAGCATCTGTAAAACTGCATTTTTCCATCTCAAAAACATATCTAAATTGCGACCTATGCTCTCTCAACGTCAAATGCAGAAATGCTAATTCATGCGTTTTATGTCCTCAAGGTTAGACTATTGTAATGCTTTATTGGGTGGTTGTTCTGCATGCTTGATCAACAAACTGCAGTTGGTCCAAAATGCAGCAGCTAGAGTCCTTACTAGAACCAGGAAGTATGACCATATTAGCCCGGTTCTGTCAACACTGCACTGGCTCCCTATCAAACATCGGATAGATTTTAAAATCTTGTTAATTACTTATAACGCCCTGAATGGCTTAGCTCCTCAGTACTCGAGCGAGCTCTTAGTGCATTATAGTCCTCCACGTCCGCTGCGTTCTGTGTTTGATAATACCTAGAATATCAAAATCGACTGCGGGCATCAGATCCTTTTCCTATTTAGCACCCAGACTCTGGAACAATCTACCTAAAACTGTTCGGGAGACAGACACACTCTGTCAGTTTAAATCTAGATTAAAGACACATCTCTTTAACCTGGCTTACACATAACATACTAATATGCTTCTATTATTCAAATCCGTTAAAGGATTGTTAGGCTGCATTAATTAGATCAACCGGAACCGGGAACACTCCCCATAACACACGATGTACTCGTTGCATCGTAAGAAGAATGGCATCTACGCTAATATTTGTCTTTCTTTCTTAATCTGTTTCTTTCTTATTCTCTGCCAATTTCTAATTCACTAAATTACGGCTAGTGAACACAACGCGGCGCTCGAAAGGAGTGGCCAAAACGTGTTCTGTGGGAGTTTATCTTGATCAAAGAAAAAGATTGTGTGATGATTATCCACGTGTGTTGTGTCTGTCAGATAGACTAACACAAACTGATGAGATCCACCGAGATTTCATAATGTTGTTTTATTAATTGCAGTGAATCTGCAGTTATCTCGCCCTAACCAGTTGAGATTGTTAGTGATATAAAGAAAAGAATCTAAAAGGTGCTTTTGGTTTTTCAAGTGTGAGATGCACTCACACCTCTGTGATGTACTGAAACTGTGTGTAACACATGCTGGCTTAGGGCCGTGTTGTCACCATAGTGACGGCGCAACCCAGGAAGTCAAGTGCGCAAGCGCAGCCTGCGAGCGCCATTTTGGAGCTTTTGTAAACAATAGCATAGCATAGCGAAGCTAAGCTAACTGAAGCTAATGAGTAGCATTGGAGCCTATGCGAAGCTATTAGCATTGAAGGCTAGCGATTAACACATAGCATTTTGTGGGTTTTTAAATGCAGTGTGTTTTGCAGTGTTTTGAAGTGTTGATGTGACTTTAACTATTTACAGCTGAACTTTAACTCACACTAAGATTGTTCACGTCATTTCCTTCTCTCTTTTGCTTTTATTCATTCTATCTCCCCTCCCATTTAGAATGACTGACGAATGCAATATTAATAAACCTTGCTGTATGATGGTAAAATCATCAGAGTGGCTAACGATCTCACCGGTGGTTTAATAAGCATTTGTTTAAGGTTTTTTGTTTTTTGTTTTTTACGGAGATTAGTTTAGTAGCTGTTGGTTTTATTAGAAATTAATTCTGGGCCTTAGCCTCTTTGCCTTGATAGTAAGATAATTAATTCAATTATAACTGCGCTCATGATTTCAAGGATATCAGTGGACGAATTGCTATTAAGTATTTGAAATTGATAATTTAATTTCATACCTAATCCCAGATTTGAAATTAATTTCATTTCATTAAAATAATTTCAGTTCCTGCATCCACCTCGCAACAGTCATTGATTAAATTTTAATCATAAAGTGCTCTGATAATTTGACAATAACATTAAGATCTTAATCATTAACTATCAAAGTGTTTGATTTTCTGGCCCGAAAATGGTTAATTTCCTTTAGAAGTAATTAGGATGTTACGGATTAATTTGTTCTAATGATTTTAATGACACAAGGAATTAGTAATCTGCTAGGCTTATATGAAATTAGGGATGTGGAATTTGTAATTTAATTTCATAATTAATTACGAATTTGAAAATTCTAATTCAATTTAATAATTAATTACAGTTCCTGTTTCCATATTACAACAATATTTGCTGATCAATGAAAGGTTCATTGCTCTTATAATTTGAATAACAAACATCATTGGGTTTTGATAATTAACTATCGTTATTGCCTTGAGCTTAATATTTTTGTTTTTGTGTCAACATTAATTAAGTAGGGTTTGGGCTTCCCTATTTCAATGATACATCATCGAGCAATTTTAATCCTAAACATCCTATCAATTTTAATGATAACATCATTAAATTGTAATTAGAAGCCACAGTTGCTAATTTGAAATTCTAAATTTATTCACAATCAAGTTCTGTACCTGTTAGGCCTTATTTTCTCTACCTCAGTTATTTAATTGCCTCAACTAAAATTTTTCATAGGGTTTTCCTTCGCTTAAGTCTGGTAGTATAGCACTCCCCCTAGTGTTTGGTTGGTGCAGTGACGGTCGCATTCACGGTGAGTTGCGGTGGATGAGTCACCTGTTCTCACGTAACCTAGTGCCAGCTAGGGGCTAAACTGAATATTTACGTTCCAGTGTTGCAGGTGAGGGCCCGCAGTGGAGGCTCGGCATTTGTATACGCAGGGGAGTAGTCAACAGAGGCTGGTCAACAATAGCTTGGGTACACCACCTTGTTCCTATTTTGTTCGCTCTGGCAAACAATTAGGCCAAGGCTTGGCCCATTCTCTTTGCGAGCCAGTCGTTGACGCGCCTCACCCGACAGGCGTGTTCGTGCCCATAGCCATGACTGTTTGAGGCCCATTGCAATACTGGTGGCGTAGTATTCAACCTAGCCTTACAGGAGCTCACTAAGTGTGCTCAGACGGAGGGCCCAGCCACCAAACTCCGACTGGGTCAGCCTGAACTCATCACCAAGCCTAGCGGATAAGAGCATCAGCCCACCTAGCTAGCGAAACCTCAAAAGGGAAAATTAGGGTCTTCTGTAATACTTAGGTCAGTTAGCGTCTTCTGCTAACGCAGTAGGCCAACTCCGTAGAAATAGCGACCCCACAGCGCCACCACCCTTTCAACCTTGTCATTTTTCTTAACATTGGGAGCAAAACCTCACTCTTGTTCTCTCTCTCTCTCTCTCTCTCTCTCTCTGCTGTCCTCTTCTGATTTGACTACTGCTGCTGGGTTTGTGTTTGTGAAAGTCATAAAGCAGAGCATTTTTGAAACATTTAATAAATATTTGGGGAACAGGAACACTTCATTTCAAAATTGTATAACATTTACTGTACCTTCCCTCCACATCCTGTGATCCTACCAACCTTAGGCTCAAGCAGGTCAACTGGAAGACTGATAGGCGTCCATCAAACCTCGAACACGCATCTAGAAACACTTTGGTTGGTGAATGGTTGTCAATCCGTCTAGCTGAGAAACCCAGACTGTCATTGTTATTGTTTTCTTTCACCCCTGAGGAAATTTCAATAACAATCACAGTTCTGGTATTGAGAAATCCTTTTCCAAACCCCTATCTAGAAACACCCTTCTGAATTAAATTTTACAATTTTTTTTAAACAAAAGAGAAGAAAATTTAACTATATTTATTCTGTGACCAGAAAAGTGTATTTTTATTTGTCTCTCTCCCTCTCATTCTACTGTTTGCCTTAACCTTCTTTCCTTGAAGAAAAAAAAAAGGAGAAGAGGGAAACTTTCTTTTATAGGAACATTGGAAGCATCCAAGTGTTATTCTGTTCTTTGCTGAATACTATTCTGTGGTTTTACATTTTGTTTTGTGTTCCTCTTTCTTTCCCCAGTTCTCTATCTGTGCTACCTGTATGTGTTTACTAATTGCCCCCACAGAAATTCCAAATTAGAGGCACGCCCACCAGAGGACCACAGGCTCAGAGAACCATTTTCACCTGCACATTACACACTCAACATCAGCCACACCTGACCTTGCACACTTACACCTTTATTCTGCCCTGCTTGTTTGTTTTGTTATGTTTCGTTTTTGTTCTGTTCCTCCAGGTCTGTGTCAGGCTCGGTGCTAGATCTCCCTTGCTGTGTCAAATCATGTCTTGCACAACAGACCCCGTTGGCCACTGGGAAGACCTCGAGACCTGGCTAAGTGTTGCAACAGACAGCCTCCTACCTCAGGCAGCTGAAACACTAAAGCAGCAGACACAGGACCAGCTGGATGACAACATAACAAGCCTCATGAAACAGAACCCAGGTCAGAACTACAGTCACAAAGAATTAGCCAAGATCACCGGCTCCTTAAGTCACACACTCATCGCCACCCTCAAGCTGAGCGACAAGCACGCTGCCCACCTCCAGCAGGAGCTGACACGCGCACAACAACGCATCGAACAGCTGGAACTGGAGGCTCAGGAACGAAGGGAAGAGCCCGATGAAGTGGAACAAGGCGTCGAGGAGGAGATCAACAGGCTAAAAGAGACGTTAGCAGCTGCTACACAGGAAATAGAATGAGGCAGAGCAGACTATGCTGATCTCTCCAACAAGCTACAGTATGCAGAACAGCTACTGGAAAAGGCAAAGGCTGACTTCAGAGACAAGAACAGCCGAATTAAAGCCCTTGAAACTCACCTGAATGAGTCCAGAGACGAGGTTAGCCGCCTAACACGACAGCGCGACTACATTAAAGATGAGTTCGACAGCATGAAAGAGGAACTCAAACACACATATGAACTGCGCCGTGAACCGTCAAGAACACGACGGGCACAGACTTCACCCCCGCTGAGCAGAACCGGGTCCCCTGTTCCTGGACTGGCACGTGAGCAAAAGGGGGAGGGGGCTGTGCTAAAACAGTCACCAGCTCCCTCTGAAGAATCCTACCTCCCCTCTAAGCTAAAAGAACTTACTCCAGCCAGCCACAGATCATCGCACAGCTTGGACCTCAAAGACCTTGACAAGCTCACCAGGAACATTGGCAAATTCACTCCAAATGCGCCAGGTAGTCAGGAGATCAAAGGATATCTACAAGATGTCGATTTTCATCTGGAAATGAGACCCAGTGTCACCGACACAGATAGACTGTATTTAATCCGAGCAACATCTAGCTCGGAAGTTCGCAGTTTCCTGGACCGCCAGCCGGCCCACATAAAGACTGATTATCACCTGCTCAGAGAAGCCCTCATCAAAGAGTTTGCGGACCCTGAGTCCGAACAAGGACTAATGGCTGCCCTGGAGACAAAACAAGGTCATCATGAACCCCCTCAAATTTATTACAGCAGACTCAACCAGGCGTTCCATGACTTTGAACTGATGGTACCTGTCATAGGCCCACTACCAGCCGAACTAATGTCAGATGAATGTGATGACATTGTAACCTTTACGAAGCCCCATGAGATCATCGCCATCACTTCGATTCTGCCAGTGTCCAAAGAAAGTGTCTGCCGATCAGAGCTCACAGATGACACTCATCTTGCAGTCTACGCTGTCTCAACACAGCCCGCAACAGAGCCACCTGCACAAGCGACACTCAAGGCCCAGAGTCCCTCAAATGACACACACACAGAGGAACCCTACGCCGAGTTCAATGCACAAATCCAACAAATCTTGAACAAGGCAGATGCCCTCCACAGCGAGTTGGATCGCCAAGGACTTAAAGAGGTTCTGTGCAAATACAAGGACTCCTTCGCGAAGGATTCCTTGGACTGTGGCCTGACTAATATCCACACGGTACGCATCCTGACACACCCAAATGCACCACCCACATTTGATGCGGATACCGATAGCCTCATACGAATCGGTTCAAGAGATCATTGACTCCATGCTGGAAAAGGGGGTCATCTGGCCCTGTAACAGCACCTACTCTGCCCCAATATGGCCAGTCATGAAGCCCAACGGCAAATGGCGGCCCACCATCGACTATCGCAAATTGAACCAGCAAGTTCCCTTATCGGGATGGCCTATGACTCAGTTGGACAAAGAGATACCCAAAATCAAAGGCTCGACGATCCTCTCTACACTGGATGTCGCCTCTGGATTTTGGACAATCCCTGTCCACCCAGATGACCAACACAACCTTTGGCAAACGACAATACACCTTCACGCAGTGCCCCTTTGGCTATGCCAGTTCACCAGCTGAATTCAATATCTTCCTGAACAAAGCATGCCCTGACGCCAGAGCCAGAGGCAACCTTGTTTATGTCGATGATATTCTTTTGCGACACGCAAACGTGGCAGACCATCTCAAGGAAATTGATCATGTCCTGAACCAGCTGACAACAGCAGGAGCGAAAATCGCCCTTCACAAAGGACAATTGTGTAAGACCAAGGTAAACTACGTTGGCTTACTCGTCGGACGTGGCGGCATCGAACCGCAGTCCAGCCGTACGCAAGCAATCCAAAACATAAAGACACCCATTAACATTTCTGAGCTATGAAGCTTTCTTGGAGTGTGCAATTACTCACGACAGTTCATCGAGAACTACGCGGACATCGCACGACCACTAACTTCCCTCCTGAAAAGGGACGAACCCTTCGTCTGGTCGTAAGCCCAAGACACAGCTATGAGCGAGCTCAAAGAACGCCTATGCTCGGCCCCATGCCTGGCCTACCCCGACCCAGGAAAAGAATTCTATCTGGAAGCTGGATTCTCCAGTCATTGCCTCAGTGCAGGCCTGTACCAGCTCCACGACAAAGACAAACGAGTGGTCGCTTATGCCAGCAAAACATTGCTTCCCCCTGAATGCAAATACTCAGACTGTGAAAAAGCTTTGCTTTGCACTGTATGGGCCATTCAGCATTTCTCCAATTACATTGGAGCTCAGAAAGTCATCATAGAAACATGTCACCAACCAGTGACCTTCCTCAACAGCCAACGAATCAGAGATGGCGTGGTAACCAATGCACGCATAGCTACATGGTTAATGACGCTCCAAGGACGAGACGTCAAGGCAAGATATGCCCAAAACCACAAATCGTTGCTGGGAAACGGGTTAGCAGCTTGCCAGAGCTGTTCAACAGATACACTGTACACATCAGCAGAACCCAAAGAACCGGCACAACCGCAACTGACAAACTACAAGTACTTTGATGAGAATGTGTGCCCAGACATGCCCACAGCATATGTCGATGGCTGCTCCTACAATCAACAGGGCAACTTAAAAGCGGGAGTAGGTGTGGTCTGGCTCAACAACGACCCTTACCCACCACAACAATTCAAATTAGGCCCTCACTCATCGCAATATGCAGAAATAGCGGCCATCCTCATCACCCGACAGCTGGCCGCCTCCCACAACATCAAAGAACTCTTGATGTGTACCGACTCCAACTACGCCCGTCTAAGCTTCACATGCCACCTAGCTGGATGGAAACAGAATAGATTCAAGACAGCTAACAACAAGCCTGTCAAACATCAGGAACTCTTCAAAGCATGTGATGCCATTGTCATCGAACATGACATGATCATCTATTGGAAAAAAGTCCGTGGTCATTCACGCCAACCAGGGCAAGATAAAGATCTCAATGACCAAACCGATGCCCTCGCCAAAGCAGGTGCATTACATGGAGAGTCCTGGACATTTCCTACCCTCCCACCCAACCCTTCAATTGCGGCCGTGACCCACCACCAACACACCACTGGCGTGCAAAACCCTGCCTCCTCCCACATTGCACTCTCGCCTCAATTCACTGCTGATGATCTCCTCACCCTTCAAAATTCGGATCCAGCGCTGCAAACCATCGCAGCCCACATTTCTGACCCATTAACTCATCCAATTACCACCTCCGACCTAGCCACCTCCTCCGAGCTCTGCAAACTCCACTCAATCAAGCACATGCTGCATCTACGGAACGGTGTTCTCACATATGTCCCTGAGCTCCTCACTGCGCCAAAGCTTGTAGTCCCTCACGGCCAAAGGGGGATTATGCTGACACACGCCCACGATGCACAATGCGCAGGACACCACGGCGCCAAGGTCACCTATGAAACACTCAAGCAAGTGGCATACTGGCCCGATATGCAACAAGACGTGGCGGAATATGTAAAAGGATGCCTGGTGTGTTGCCAGTTTCAACCGGCAAACCCAAACCACCGAGCACCACTACAATGGAAAGGAATGACCTTCCCATGGTTAGACCTTCCACAGCAGAAACCACAGCCTGCCTGTTAATGAACCACATCTTCTCAAGATTTGGACTGCCTTTAAGAGTCAACTCTGACCGAGTAACCCACTTCACCGCCGAAGTCATGCAGGAAGTATGGAAACTCCTGGGCATACAGGCCAAGCTTCATATAAGCCATCACCCAATTTCCTCAGGTCAGGTCGAACGGGTCAACAGGACAATGACAAGCATGTTGAAGAAGTATGTGTCCGCCAATCAAAAAGATTGGGATATCAAGCTTCCTCTGGTACTGAAGGCCATAAGGGCCACCCCTCATCGGTCTACCGGAGTACCCCCATTCGAAATGATGACGGGGCAACAAATGACACTACCACTACACCTGCTGTACCAACCAGGTGACATCACCGCTTACACCACTCACCAGTACCCGGAAGAGTTGCATCAGCACCTGAGAACGACTTTCGCCTTCGCCCAACAAAATCTCCAAAGAAGCGCAGAAGGTCGTAAAGCCTACTACGACCAAAAGGCCTCTCACCAGGAACTCAATGTTGGAGACAAAGTGTGGTACTACAGCTTTGCCCAACCAAGGCAGAACACTCCCCATCGCTTGTCAAAGAAATTCCTACCTCACTGGACAGGACCCCACGAGATTGTGGACAAGCTCTCACCTGTGGCCTACCAAATCAAAATCAGACAAGGCCGGAATAAGCCAGTCCTTCGATGGGTCCATAGGAATCAGATAAAGAGGCACCAAGATTCCAACCAACAGGGAAAGGGGGAGGATCAAACCCACTGACACAGACCGACAATCCCATACTCTACTCCACACTAATGATGTCTGTCATTTTAGGAAAATACATGGTTTTGTTTCATTTGTTTGTTTTGTTTTGTTTTGTTTTTTTACACAACACCTACACACGCTCCTCCACAGCACTGCTAGGACTAACCTTTAGTAGAGAGGAGTTACTCCACACGTGACACTCATTTTACTCTCGTGAACTCAGTCAGTGTCCTTGTGTATCTTTGTAGTTTCCTTTTCTCTTTCTCGCTCTGTTTTTTTTCGTTTTCTCTCTCATTATAACTACCTTTCCCCTAGTCCCCTCATCAGGGAACTCCCTTAACTGATCCAGGTACCGATAGTAGGATTGACTCCCCTTCACCAGAAGTGTCGTAACTTGTAAAAGCCGTTGTTAACCACTCGAGGCGACCCCGCCAAACCATTATCTTCGCAGCTAAGTGTTCCTTCTTTCTGCTCTCTCACCAGGAAGATGCTCAGACTTGCTGCCTTGTGCCTCTGCATGATCGGGGTTATGCCCCAGCCAGAAGTTGCGTCGCCTGGACCAGCGTCGGGGATAGTACTCCGTGAACAACCGGGGTTATTGATAACGAACTGCAAAACATACACCCAAAAGGTGTATGTCCGATTTGACCCCCGTGATGTTGTCAGAGCTCACTACATCCCCTCAGCCTCTCAAACCACTTGGGCTGGAGCCCGTTGGACGCGGGAAATCCTCACCCATGCCCAAGCAGATGTGACTCATATGCTGCAACAATTGCAGAAAATGACTGTAACCCAGGCTGAGTTAAGCGGGTTCAATCGGCGTCCCAAACGATTTTTGGGTGCCCTGCTGGGGGCTGCTGCGGCGATAGGAACTCTGTTTAACGTTGGCATGAACACCGCTAACGCCGTAAATCTGGCCACCGTGAGACGACATGTGGCAAAATTCAGGCTGAAATGCCTGAGATACGACAACAGCTCGTAGTTCAGAGCCAAGCCTTACAGACCTTTGGGAAGTCGCTAAACAGCACTATCACCATTCTGAATACTCATAGCACCCTTCTAAACCAAACGATAAAATCGATCAACAAACTATTCTCGGTCGTGCAAAGTGATTTAGCCCAAACACAACTCCTAACCACCCTCATGACCGACATGCTACGAGAAGTAAACTCCTCAATTGATCGCTTAGCCATGGGTAGGATTCCACACTATTTGATACCTCTCAATCTGGTCCAAAACATCCTAGCCTCGGCCACACCGGGCCCTGCTTGTCCCATGCAAACTCATCTCGCCTTTTCCCTGGGTAGCGCTATCCCTTTTATGTAAACCCGGAAACAGGCGACATGGCCTTTCTCCTCAGTTTGCCCATTATCGACTCGAATAATATTTACCGGCTCAAGGATGTCGTGAATGTGGGATTTTGGCAAGGGAACACCTATGTCAAAATACACACTCCCGAAGTCGTGGCGTATCATGATAACAATGAGCAGTTGTATCTGGCCCCAAACCTAAAAATGTGTACGCTCACAAAGGACATTCATTACCTCTGCCCGAGTAAACCCTTCGTCCGTGATAATACCGAGGGCATCTGTGGCCTAGAATCCATAAGACCCGACACTAGCTGCCCTGCCGAAGCTACCCCACGGTCTCAAATTGAGGCAACCCAAGCTGAAATCGTCGGAAACCGATGGCTAGTCAATACTCCTGCACGTACCGCTACCCTCACCTATGATCAACATGACACTGCCACTCGCATTATCCTACCCAACCAAACTTTATGGATTAATGTCCCTAAGGGCTCAATCCTCCATATCGACGAGCTAGCGTTGAATCACCTTACCGATGACGAGTATCAGGCCGAACTCGAAATCTCACCTTTTTTTAAACAGCATTCTTTCACCCTTGATCCAGAATTGGAAGAAAGGATCAAGGAGGAAGGAACGCAACTCATTGACTTGACTCCTGTAAATACAGCCTTAGAAGCTATTGCTCGCCTTCCGCCCCCTGGCGCACCAATCATTCGGTCTTGGTCTGCTTTGCATCTCTACTATTGTAGGATATGTTGTGACCTTGACGCTGGCCTTCCTCCTGCATAAGTGAGTGAACGCCATACAAGAGTCTTTCAACAAATGCATGTCTGGCATCCCGCGCATTTTCCAACGTGATAAAACTGACCAAGAACCTGAATGAGAACCCAACAAACCTGATTGAGATCACGTCTATACCGCCTCGTCGAACCACTGACAATTAGATCAATAAGTTACAATTACAAATTACCAACAACCCTGAACAACACACCCCTACATCGATTGAAGTGTTCCTAACCCAGTTATCCCAAATTACCCAAGTCCTGCACCGGAATTCAGTCAGTGATGGAGATGTTGTTTGTATCTTGGGTGTTCCTGTTCTCTCTGCCTCTTGTTCCAGTGCCTGCTGACGTTCGCAATGGGAACCTCACCAAGCAAAAGGGGGATGTGTAGGAGTTCCTTGAACGGACACACATATACAACGAACAGACTCATTCCAGAGGAATGAGTGAATCTCTGGTTTCACCTCTGAGAGTCGTAAAAGTAACTAAGGATCCAAGACGATGCCTAAGTGTCTGGACCAAGATCCTGTCTTGTTAATCCTTATCCCTCCAGAGATTCGAACTGCTAAAGAGAATCAACTTCACCAACACAGAACAAAGGAAACTTCTGGCGGGAAAGATACCAGATCCAGATGGTAAATGGACCCTTGACCAGCCAACATATAAATTGACAAACTTATCAACAAACGCGCGATGGATTTACAGTTGTAGGCCTGACTTAAACATATGCCAGAACTCCCCTCCCATACTCCTTCTGACCTCAGGACACTCGCGGCCCCTCCTCAGGTGCATTCCTGAAAATTTGCCTTTTCAGACAGACAAAGAAAACACGCAAAAGTACGCCAAAAATCCAAAAGACAATATTCAGGACTTTTAAGTAATGAAAATGTATTCCCAAATTATGTGTGTGTTAAATTATATCATGCTCTCTGCCAGATGTTTCTGTGAGTTTGCCTCTCTGCAATCCCTCCTCCCTTCTCACTCCTTTTCTTCTGATCGCTCCCTCCTCCCATACGTGTTTTTCCCCATTCTCTCTATGTCTTACTCCCTCCTCCCGTCTGTGCTCTCTCTCTCTCTTCTGTTTGACTGTATCTCTCTTATCCTCACATATATACGTCTTAAATGGAGTTCAAATGTTCAACTGAGGAAGAGGGCCTCCTAGCTCGGAGGTGACTGAGTTTAGTCTGTACTATCAACACTTGGCATAAAGATGTAGTTCTCTCCATCCAAGTATATCCCTAATATGTCCAGTATTTCCTGGCCAGACTTCCATTTTACATAACGTATATTTCTTGGCCCGAGTACCACACAGATGTGGTGTATAATTCTCATTGGATGTACCACTGCACCACCCCTAGCAATGAAACTATATAATGTATTGATGTAACAATAAACTTGAAAGAAGTTTGTGAAAAGACAATTGGCTTCTTGTTCATAACTCTTTCCATGGGCCCATGTCTTCATGAATGCAAGGACTGAGAATAGTCGGACGGCATCAAAAGATAAAGAGCTAAAACATTCTTAACAAATGGGGGCTCGTCTTTCCGGGAATTTCTACAGACAGATGAGAAATAATCTGTAATGAATTGTTCTTACTGTCTGTTAAGAAATTGAGCACATTTTCGTGCCGTGAATTTACACTCTACCATATTTGGCAGAGTGGGTTATCCTCGTATTTTAAGATATACGGGACGTATAGTATGGGATATCGGATCGTGACCGACTGATTATCCTCACAATTTAAATGTGGGAAAGAGAATAGATGTTTTGCAAAATACCTTTTTCATTACTCATTCTTAAAAAAGGAATGGATGCTTTGTGAAAAGTTATCTTTGTTACCTATTCTCACATTGAGATATTCTCAGTCCTTTCAAGATTGAATGATTTTCTAAATGCGATAAGAGAATTGGTATAGTGAAGTCCTTGCAAGGCACTAAAACAAATAAACTGCTAAATTACAATTCTTCTAATTGTCTATGTCACTTGATCTGTACAGGATGGATGAAACAGCAGATTAGTATGTTTCAGAAAATTGTTTAGTACAAATTCAACTGGCTATTTGCCATTCTCAGTTCACTTGGATTTAGTGAAGTTTTAAATGAATCTACTCTTGCTTTGTTCCGTCTCTGCTGTGTTAGATCAAGTGTGCTGCTATTTTTAAAAGCATTGTCAGTCACTAGCAAATCCAAAATTAGGAGACAATACTGTTGATTACGTGGATGACAATGTATAGAGCAGAGATGTATAACTGTATTTAGATAATTTGGCTGAAAAGATTTTTTCATGTGATTTGTGTTATGTATTGGCTCCAAAAAGTTAAGGGTTATACTGTGTGAAATGTGGGAGCCACGAGAAAATGATGTTGATAACTTAATAAACAGTATAATGTTAAATACAGGTCTTCAAAGATATAGTTTGTATTACATCTTGTTATCTTTAGATGTATGAAGTTTGTGTCCGTTATCTCTGGGGGACAGGTTGAAATGTGATATAGTGCAGAAATTAGGACTTTAGTTTGTGTTAACTGAAATAACTTGTGCGTTGTGATCAATGAGAACAAGATTGAGTGACTAATTTAAATGGCCGTTTTCAGCTAATAATAATAAAAAGAGAAGAAAATGATTTTTTTTCTTGACTTTGATTGCCACGTTTGGTAGACTATTTTCAAGATTTTATTCTAAATATATAATACAATACATCATGTTGATGTATTTATCATAATTACAGAAGTACGACATGCTCAGTTCAGTCAGAATAGGTTACTGCTCTTTTCTGCATTCTGCAAAGAAGGAATTGTTTGCACTTTTCTCGCAAAGAAGAACTTGCTTTATTAAAATGAAATAAGGAACTGCTATATATTGTTAACGGGATGAGATTCCTTAAATTTTGGACAGTTGCACAAGATGACTGACCATAGCACAGATTGCTTATATGCAGTTGTGGTCAAAATTTACAATGCGGTTCTCTTGAGTGTTCATTTTATATAAGAAACCAGATGACTTCTGGGATAGCTGCCAATGGGTGACGCAACATGAAGAAAGAGACATTATGGCTGTGGAGAACAGGAAAAGCTGATGGGCGATTGGCTAAACCCCCCTATAAGAGGAATCCGACACTTCAGGGGCTAGAATGGACAAAGACTGAGAAACAATGCAAACATGAAACATCTGTCATGAGAGGCAGAGAGGAAGTGTTAAAATATATCATGCTCTCTGCCAGATGTTTCTGTGAGTTTGCCTCTATGCAATCCCTCCTCCCTTCTCACTTTTCTTCTGATCGCTCCCTCCTCCCATACATGTTTTTCCCCATTCTCTCTGTCTCACTCCCTCCTCTCACTCCCTTCTCTCGCTCTCTCTCTCTCTTATGTTTGACTGTATCTCTCTTATCCTCACATATATACATCTTAAATGGAGTTCAAATGTTCAACTGAGGAGGGGGGCCTCCTAACTCGGGAGGAAGAGGGCCTCCTAGCTCGGAGGTGACTGAGTTTAGGCTGTACTATTGACATTTGGCATAAAGATGTAGTTCTCTCCGTCCAAGTGTATCCCTAATATGTCCAGAACTTCCTTGCCAGACTTCCATTTTATATAACGTATATTTCTTGGCGCGGGTACCACACAGATGTGGTGTATAATTCTCATTGGATGTATCACTGCACCACCCCTAGCAATGAGACTATATAATGTATGGATGTAACAATAAACTTGGAAGAAGTTTGTGAAAAGACAATTGGCGTCTTGTTCATAATTCTTTCCATGGGCCCATGTCTTCATGAATGCAAGGACTGAGAATATTCGGACGGCATCGAAAGATAAAGAGCTAAAACTTTCTTAACAAATGGGGGCTCGTCTTTTCGGGAATTTCTACAGACAGGTGAGAAATAATCTGTAATGAATTATTCTTACTGTCTGTTAAGAAATTGAGCACATTTTCATGCCGTGAATTTACACTCTACCATATTTGGCAGAGTGGGTTATCCTCGTATTTTAAGATATACGGGACGTATTGTCACGCCCCTGGACTGTTTTGTTGTAGTTTTTGCTCCCCATGTGTTCCTTGTGACCCAGTTTCTCCCCTGTCTGATTGTATTAATTTGCTCCAGGTGTGTCTCCTTAGTTCTTTGATTGTCCCGTCTTTAAAAGCCCCAGTCCTTTCAGTTAGTGTTTGTCGGTCTTTGAATGTCTTCTCGTGTTCTATGTTCCCTATATGGATTAAAGACTCCCAGTTTGTGAATTCTCCGTGTCTCCTCGTTCCTGGCTCCAGCATTCGTGACAGAAAGACCGACCAAAACAGTTACCTCCGTGTGTCTAACCTCCGTTTTGTTTTCCGTTTTCAATCAGTGTTTTTGTTTCCGTTGTGTTGCCCCATGGATCCCCTCGTCCGGCCCGAATTCCTCCTCCTCCTGCTGGAGCAGGAGGACCGATCTCTTGAGGACCATACAAGACTGTTCCTGATGTTAGCTAACGCCACCAGCTACCCGGACGGCGCGCTCTGCACATTTTATAATGCTAGCTTGAACACCGCGTGCAGAGCGCTGTCGTCCGAGGATGGTCCTCGAGAGGATTTCGCCGCCTTCGTGGAGTGGACACTGGCGAGGCACGGATCCCCGTTCACCGTCTGTGCCGAGGGGGATCTCGCCAGTGCCACTCCTGACCCAGAGCCCAGCCCACCAACTCCCCGCAGTGCGGAGCACCAGCACGAGCCCACCGATGACGGAGAGCCATATCCCGCTACGTTCCACGAGCCAGCGCCAAGCCGAGCGACTGAGCGGAAGATCGTCCTGGAAGTTGAGCCCAACACGTCAGATCAGGTGCGAGAGCTGATCATGTGGGAGCCAGCCGTGGACGGTGTGAGCGCGGAGTGGAGCTCCGCCCCCTGCACCGCGGCTGAGGGTGAGCTGATGATACATCTGGGGCTGCTAGACTTTGAAGGGGATCTGTTGGACTGGGAACATGTTCTGGAGGTCGACGCTTCCCCTATCCTCTCTCCGTCTCCGCTGGTTCCAGCCAGCTCCGCTCCTCCCGAGCGCCCCCCTGTGCCCGCTTCCCGAAAGCGTCCTCCAGAACCCGCGCCTCCAGAGCGCCCCACAGTGTCGGCTCCCATTCCTGAGTTAACCCCTGGAAGCCCGGAGGATCTCAAATGCCCACCCTCCCACCCGCTCCTGCCTCCTCCACCGCTGTCGTCTGGCAGCCCCTCTGCTCGCCCTCAGCCCTCCATCAATGCGGTGCGAGCTCCGCAGGTCTGCCATCCTCCATCGCCGTGGCTGGAGAATCCCTCACCTCCACCTCCAGCCTCCGAGGCCCAGACTCCACCTCGGCCCGTAGACCCAGCGGCTCCACCTCGGCTCCTAGCTCCCTCGCCTCCACCGTCATCCATCGATCCACCAGCTCCACCAGGCTCCCTCGTCCCTCCGGCTCCGCCTTGGTCGGGCGTCGACCCGCCATCGCCTCGGGACTCCTCTCCTCTGGCTGCGCCTCGTCACTCCATCCCACCGGCTCCGTTGGGCTCCTTCCTCCCTCCAGCTCCACCTTGGTCCTCAGTCGCTCTGGCTCCGCCGCGGATCTCCGGAGCTCCGCCTCTGCCTCGGTCGCCAGAGCTCTCGGCTCCACCCTGGCCCCCCGGATCCTCGGCGTCACCCTGGCTCGTCGGCTCTCCGTCTCCACCTCGGGCTCCTCCTCCACCTGCTCCGCCTCCGTTGGTCGGCCCCCTGGAGTCGGCGGCCATTCCTCCTCCATGGCTCCTCCCTCCGTCGGCTCCACCATGGGCCATCATCATGGCTGTGGCCTGGGTCCTGCCAGGCTCCTCCTGCTCTGAGTCCCTCCTGTCTCCTCCCTGGCTCCTCCCTCCTTCGTCACCTCCCTGGTCTCTGTCTGCCGGCCCCCTCCCGGTTGTCCGTCCTCCTCCTGAGCCGCCGCCATTGTTCCCACCCGTTCCCCCCCCTCTGTTGTTCCACGGTGCGAGGACGCACCTTCCGGGAGGGGGGAGTAATGTCACGCCCCTGGACTGTTTTGTTGTAGTTTTTGCTCCCCATGTGTTCCTTGTGACCCAGTTTCTCCCCTGTCTGATTGTATTAATTTGCTCCAGGTGTGTCTCCTTAGTTCTTTGATTGTCCCGTCTTTAAAAGCCCCAGTCCTTTCAGTTAGTGTTTGTCGGTCTTTGAATGTCTTCTCGTGTTCTATGTTCCCTATATGGATTAAAGACTCCCAGTTTGTGAATTCTCCGTGTCTCCTCGTTCCTGGCTCCAGCATTCGTGACACGTATAGTATGGGATATCGGATCGCGACCGATTGATTATCCTCACAATTTATATGTGGGAAGGAGAATAGATGTTTTGCAAAATACCTTTTTCATTACCCATTCTTAAAAAAAAGGAATGGATGCTTAGTGAAAAGCTATCTTTGTTACCTATTCTCACATTGAGATTCTCAGTCCTTTCAAGATTGAATGATTTTCTAAATGCGATAAGAAAATTGGTATAGTGAAGTCCTTGCAAGGCACTAAAACAAATAAACTGCTAAATAACAATTTTTTTAATTGCCTATGTCACTTGATCTGGACAGGATGGATGAAACAGCAGATTAGTATGTTTCAGAAATTGTTTAGTACAAATTCAACTGGCTATTTGCCATTCTCAGTTCACTAGGATTTAGTGAAGTTTTTAAATGAATCTACTCTTGCTTTGTTCTGTCTCTGCTGTGTTAGATCAAGTGCACTCCTATTTTTAAAAGCATTGTCAGTCACCAGCAAATCTAAAATTAGGAGACAATACGGTTGATTATGTGGATGACAATGTATAGAGCAGAGATTTACAACTGTATTTAGATAACTTGGCTGAAAAGATTTTTTTCATGAGATTTGAGTTATTTATTGGCTCCGAAAAGTTAAAGGTTATACTTTATATGAAATGTGGGAGCCAGGAGAGAATTATGTTGATAACTTAATAAACAGTATAATGTTAAATACAGGTCTTCAAAGATATAGTTTGTATTACATCTTGTTATCTTTAGATGTATGAAGTTTGTGTCCGTTATCCCTGGGGGACAGCTTGAAATGTGATATAGTGCAGAGATTAAGACTTTAGTTTGTGTTAACTGAAATAACTTGTGCATTGTGAGCAATGAGAACAAGATTGAGTGACTACTTTAAACGGCCGTTTTCAGCTAATAATAATCAAAAAGAGAAAAGAAGAAAATTTATTTTTTTCTTGACTTTGCCACATTTGCTGGACTATTTACAAGATTTCAGTCTGAAGTTATAATACAATGCATCATGCGGATGTATTTATAAGGCTTATAGAAGTATGATATGCTCAGTTCAGTCAGAATAGGTTACTGCTCTTTTCTGCATTCTGCAAAGAAGGAATTGTTTGCTCTTTTCTCGCAAAGAAGAACTTGCTTTATTAAAATGAAATAAGGAACTGCTATATATTGTTAACTGGATGAGATTCCTTAAATTTTGGACAGTTGCACAAGATGACTGACCATAGCACAGATTGCTTATATGCAGTTGTGGTCAAAATTTACAATGCGGTTCTCTTGAGTGTTCATTTTAGAGAAGAAACCAGATGACTTCTGGGACAGCTGCCAATGGGCGACGCAACACAAAGAAAGAGACATTATGGCTGTGGAGAACAGGAAAAGCTGATGGGCGATCGGCTAAACCCCCCTATAAGAGGAATCCGACACTTCAGGGAGGGGTTAGAATGGAGAAAGACTGAGAAACAATGCAGACATGAAAAATCTGCCATGAGAGGCAGAGAGGAAGATAACTGCATTCCATGTCAAAACTCCGATGCCCCACCAGATCCTCATCACCGAGTGTCAGACCGGAAGACACTGCACAAGGAGAGAGATGCTAAAACAGCCAAAACATGTTCAACTGACTGATGATATCAGAGACTTTCATCTCTTCCCTCGTGGGCAGGTACTGGATATACAATGATCACTACAGAGACCGCCTCTTTTGATTTGTCATATTAATTTGCAACTTGATAATTCACTGGTTTTATAGCAGTTCTTTGTAATCTGTTCAACTAACAACACACTGCTTTCTTTTAATAGGCACCAGTCCAACACCATAGAAAGAAGTAATGTGTTTGCCTGATTTCTCAATCAGCTAAAATTTGGACTGGATTTAGCATAGAGGAGATACTGGGAAATATAGAGAGTTTAGACTCTGATTTAAAGACAGAGCTTCTTGTCAAGCTGATAAACATTCCAGGATTCCTTTAAAAAAAAAAAAAAAAAAAAAAATGAAATAAAAATAAAGGGAATAGAGGGGCACAAAGTGTCCAAGATCAAAATATGAATGGTAAAACAATGAAACTGGTCACTCCATCTTGGTTAATAGATATTTCCTAGGGCTGAATTTCAGTAATAATTCTAAAATTCTAAATTCATGAAATCACAAATGCTGTCCTACCCAGAGATTGCGGTAACACAATGTTAATGTTATTGGCCATGGATCCAAGATCATGCGGAGATCTCCAATTTTTTTTAGAGCAGCTCATGAGCAATAGAGAGAGATAATAAAGACGAAATTAAAGTGCACAGTTGAATAATGAATTATATTTCAGAAATTAAAATTGGTTCTTTTAATTATGGCATGCCTAGGCCTAAAAGTTTATTTGGACAAAATATTGAAAATATTTGGGTTCATGACCGCGAGATGAAATTCAACCCCATTGTGATGGACATCGTCCAGCTGTTTTAGTCCAACGTTTAGACACTGTCGCAAGGGGAATGCCACAGTGCCTACGTTGAGTAGTTTCTGTCATTATCGAAATTGTTTTATTCGAGTAGACTTGGTGGTATTCCACCCTAACAACATACATTCCCCATTCAATTTACTGTCTTCGGAGGCAGTGACTAAAAGAGATGATGCTCTGGCCAGAGGTGGGGTGTGTGAGAGTGTGTGAAACATTTTTGTGGCAGAAAGAACATGTGCCACACCTGCGCAGGGTAAAACATGGGAAGGCAGAGCAAGAAGGCTTGCCCTGTTCATCCCATATTTAACTTTTTCCCTTTCAGGATATCATGATGGACTTCATCAAATTGATTCTGTGTCAAATGTATGAAATACATTGTGTTTGTTAACATGTTACATGTGGGCTGAGTGTTTCACAGAAGAAAAAAAAAAAAAAAAAGTCATGTTTAAGAAACTATTTGATGAATAGTGAGACACCTTTAAACAACAAAGAAATGATTGAGATTAATTTAAATTTAGTGTATACCACCTAGACGTGGTATACAGGGGGAATATGAAAGAAATCAGATAAGATTATAAATGATATTGACTGAAATTGGAATGATATGGGTTTCAGCCCTGTCAATCTGCTGGTGTTATAGGAAAAATGGACAGCCCTCAGGCCACATTAATTTTTTCCTCACAGGTCACTACAACAAGGATCGACTGGGTGAGGAGCCTGACACTAAAAGCCTGAGAGCTGTAGTAAGTCCTCGACACAGCAGAAGTCCAGGAGACATAGGGGTTAGTTCTTAAATTGGCCCAAAATCTGATTGTCCTGGTTAAGGTCTCATACCTTCCGAATATCTAGTTGGTAATAAATAGGTATTCATAACCTTTTTGAAACCAAAGATGTGAACAATGTAATGTAAAGCATTGAAATTTTTGCAATCTAATATATAATGTTTAGATAGGGAATTAGGTGAAGGAAATTAGAACTTGCAAGACTATTACTAAAAGTATTAGGCCATGGCTGCAAAACTGGTAATATGCCTGGCTGTACTGAAAGCCTGCTCACCTGTACATATTTCTTTGAAGAGATGGGTGAGGAAAACTGGCTAGATAATGAAAATATACCATACATCTGCTATGAATGTGTCAGTGACCAGCCAACCATATTGTTAAATCTGAGGCCAAGGAAAAGCTACAAGGCTTATGTGTTACCGTAGGAATATCGTGTTGCATACATCCCATACATCCCTGATACGGATGCTGATTAATGAAGGTTTACTGAATATGTCTAGGAATGCTTAGGAATTGTAGGCAAGGGAAGTAGCGAATACTTCAGAATGATTTTTGTCTTGATTTACAAGTTGGTAAAAGATGCTCGTAAGTGCCTTGATGACTAGAACTGTTATATGTGCTGATTTTAAGTGGGATGAGAAAAATGTTGATTGAATGTTAAGAGAAGGAGAATTGGGCAGAGAGCCTTTATGGTGTTTATTCTATAAACAAATGGGGGAACTGTTAAAATATATCATGCTCTCTGCCAGATGTTTCTGTGAGTTTGCCTCTATGCAATCCCTCCTCCCTTCTCACTTTTCTTCTGATCGCTCCCTCCTCCCATACGTGTTTTTCCCCATTCTCTCTGTGTCTCACTCCCTCCTCTCACTCCCTTCTCTCGCTCTCTCTCTCTCTTATGTTTGACTGTATCTCTCTTATCCTCACATATATACATCTTAAATGGAGTTCAAATGTTCAACTGAGGAGGGGGGCCTCCTAACTCGGGAGGAAGAGGGCCTCCTAGCTCGGAGGTGACTGAGTTTAGGCTGTACTATTGACATTTGGCATAAAGATGTAGTTCTCTCCGTCCAAGTGTATCCCTAATATGTCCAGAACTTCCTTGCCAGACTTCCATTTTATATAACGTATATTTCTTGGCGCGGGTACCACACAGATGTGGTGTATAATTCTCATTGGATGTATCACTGCACCACCCCTAGCAATGAGACTATATAATGTATGGATGTAACAATAAACTTGGAAGAAGTTTGTGAAAAGACAATTGGCGTCTTGTTCATAATTCTTTCCATGGGCCCATGTCTTCATGAATGCAAGGACTGAGAATATTCGGATGGCATCGAAAGATAAAGAGCTAAAACTTTCTTAACAGGAAGATAACTGCATTCCGAGTCAAAACTCCGATGCCCCACCAGATCCTCATCACCGAGTGTCAGACCGGAAGACACTGCATGAAGAGAGAGATGCTAAAACAGCCAAAACATGTTCAACTGACTGATGATATCAGAGACTTTTACCTCTTCCCTCGTGGGCAGGTACTCCATATACAATGATCACTACAGAGACCGCCTCGGATTTTGATTTGTCATATTAATTTGTAACTTGATAATTCACTGGTTTTATAGCAGTTCTTTGTAATCTGTTCAACTAACAACACACTGCTTTCTTTTAATAGGCACCAGTCCAACACCATAGAAAGAAGTAATGTGTTTGCCTGATTTCTCAATCAGCTAAAATTTGGACTGGATTTAGCATAGAGAGGAGATACTGTGAAATATAGAGAGTTTAGACTCTGAGTCTTAGACTCTGAAAGACAGAGCTTCTTGTCAAGCTGATAAAAATTCTAGGATTCCTTAAAAAAAAAAATAAATAAATAAATAAAATAAAATAAATAAATAAAGGGAATAGAGGGGCACAAAGTGTCCAAGATCACAATATGGGTGGTAAAACAATGAAACTGGTCACTCCATTTTGGTTAATAGATATTTCCTAGGGCTGAATTTCAGTAATAATTCTAAAATTCTAAATTCAGAAAATCACAAATGCTGTCATACCCAGAGATTGCGGTAACATGATGTTAATGTTATTGGCCATGGATCCAAGATCATGCGGAGATCTCCAATTTTTTTTTAGAGCAGCTCATGAGCAATAGAGAGAGATAATAAAAATGAAATTAAAGTGCACAGTTGAATAATGAATTATATTTCATAAATTAAAATTGGTTCTTTCAATTATGGCATGCCTAGGCTTAAAAGTTTATTTGGACAAAATATTGAAAATATTTGGGTTCATGACTGCGAGATGAAATTCAACCCCATTGTGATGGACATCGTCCAACTGTTTTAGTCCAACGTTTAGACACTGTCGCAAGGGGAATGCCACAGTGCCTACGTTGAGTAGTTTCTGTCATTATAGAAATTGTTTTATTCGAGTAGACTTGGTGGTATTCCACCCTAACAACATACATTC
This sequence comes from Spinibarbus caldwelli, assembly GCA_039654775.1. Taxonomy (NCBI): domain Eukaryota; kingdom Metazoa; phylum Chordata; class Actinopteri; order Cypriniformes; family Cyprinidae; genus Spinibarbus; species Spinibarbus caldwelli. The sequence continues at coordinate 12,087,823 of CM077237.1, forward strand.
CCCATTCAGTTTACTGTCTTCGGAGGCAGTGACAAAAAGAGATGATGCTCTGGCCAGAGGTGGGGGTTTGTGAGAGTGTGTGAAAGTATGTGAGTGATGGTGCACCAAAGCAGACAAACTGCCATGAACAGCTGTTTTCAAATTTTCAAAGAGGGCATACAATGTAGATTATGCCCGAGAAATAATGGCTATGGATTAATTTGGCTAATTATCCTGGCCTGTGATATTTTTGTGGCAGAACGAAAAAGTGCCACACCTGCGCAGGGTAAAACATGGGAAGGCAGAGCAAGAAGGCTTGCCCTGTCTACCCCATATTTAACTTTTCCCTTTCAGGATGTCATGATGGACTTCATCAAATTGATTCTGTGTCAAATGTATGAAATACATTGTGTTTGTTAACATGTTACATGTGGGCTGAGTGTTTCACAGAAAAAAACTGATATTAGTGGGTGAAAAGCCTGAATAAAAAAATAAATAAAATAAAAAAGAGTCATGTTTAAGAAACTATTTGATGAAAAGTGAGACACCTTTAAACAACAAAGGCATGATTGAGATGAATTTAAATTTAGTGTATACCACCTAGACGTGGCATACAGGGGGAATATGAAACAAATCAGATTATATTATAAATGATATTGACTGAAATTGGAATGATATGGGTTCTAGCCCTGTCAATCTGCTGGTGTTATAGGAAAAATGGACAGCCCTCAGGCCACATTTATTTTTTCCTCACAGGTCACTACAACAAGGATCGACTGGGTGAGGAGTAAACATGTTGTCCCTAACAAAAGCATTTTAAGATCTCCTTTCACAGGTAGAAGTAGTTCTTCTGATATCAAGGATGGTTTACTCTGCTAATCTGGACTGACAGCGTGAGATACATGGTTTCGGTGTTACCTTAACATCGTTGAAAGGAGAAACACCCTGAGTTCACACCAGGCGTGCCTCTAACCCTGGCAGGGGCAGAAGAGTCCCCTAGGGGGACCAACGAGGAGAATGAGCAAACTCAACTGGTGGCTTAAAAGCCCGGTGTTTGCTCCATCTGATAAAGAGCCTGCCAGAATCAAGGATAGATTGAGGAGCAACTCAGTGTTCAGTAGAACAAGGAGAATGCAAGAGAGACTGATTAAATAATCCTGATCCTGACCTCATTCTGATACAGCATGGAATGAAGATTGCGATGTGGTTTAGATTGATTGTCGGTTTGTTTGACATTACTAATAATGTTGTTGTTTTAGCTGACTCGAGTTACTGCATAGGTCTATAGTATTGAAATAGACTTTAAAAGTTAATTTGTTAGACTAACTTGACACTTACACTGGATACATTACTATCACAGGCTAAAATTAAAATGGTAGCATACATTATATGAGTGGAAAAATCTGACCACCTCTAGAAGGCCTCCTGACACTAAAAGCCTGAGAGCTGTAGTAAGTCCTCGACACAGCAGAAGTCCAGGAGACATAGGGGTTAGTTCATATATTGGTCCAAACCTGATTGCCCTGGTTAAGGTCTCATACCTTACGGATATCTAGTTGGTAATAAATAGGTATTCATAACCTTTTAGAAACCAAAGATGTGAACAATGTAATGCAAAGCATTGAAATTTTTGCAATTTAATTACGTTTAGATAGGGAATTATGTGAAGGAAATTAGAACTTGCAAGACTATTACTAAAAGTATTAGGCCAAGGCTGCAAAACTGGTAATATGCCTGGCTGTACTGAAAGCCTGCTCATCTGTACATATTTCTTTGAAGAGATGGGTGAGGAAAACTGGCTAGATAATGAAGATATACCATACATCTGCTATGAATGTGTCAGTGACCAGCCAACCATATTGTTAAATCTGAGGCCAAGGAAAAGCTACAAGGCTTACAGTTACCTGCACTGCAAAATCAATAGACTGTCTGAAGGGCAAAATGTGTTATCGTAGGAATATTGTGTTGCATACATCCCATACATCCCTGATACAGATGCTGATTAATGAAGGTTTACTGAATATGTCTAGGAATTCTTAGGAATTATAGGCAAGGGAAGTAGCGAATACTTCAGAATGATTTTTGTCTTGATTTACAAGTTGGTAAAAGATGCTCGTAAGTGCCTTGATGACTAGAACTGTTATATGTGCTGATTTTAAGTGGGATGAGAAAAAGGTTGATTGAATGTTAAGAGAAGGGGAATTGGGCAGAGAGCCTTTATGGTGTTTATTATATAAACAAATGAGGGAACTGTTAAATTATATCATGCTCTCTGCCAGATATTTCTGTGAGTTTGCCTCTCTGCAATCCCTCCTCCCTTCTCACTCCTTTTCTTCTGATCGCTCCCTCCTCCCATACGTGTTTTTCCCCATTTTCACTATGTCTTACTCCCTCCTCCCGTCTATGCTCTCTCTCTCTCTTCTGTTTGACTGTATCTCTCTTATCCTCACATATATACATTTTAAATGGAGTTCAAATGTTCAACTGAGGAAGAGGGCCTCCTAGCTCGGAGGTAACTGAGTTTAGTCTGTACTATCGACACTTGGCATAAAGATGTAGTTCTTTCCATCCAAGTGTATCCCTAATATGTCCAGTATTTCCTGGCCAGACTTCCATTTTACATAACGTATATTTCTTGGCCCGAGTACCACACAGATGTGGTGTATAATTCTCATTGGATGTACCACTGCACCACCCCTAGCAATGAAACTATGTAATGTATGGATGTAACAATAAACTTGAAAGAAGTTTGTGAAAAGACAATTGGCTTCTTGTTCATAACTCTTTCCATGGGCCCATGTCTTCATGAATGCAAGGACTGAGAATAGTTGGACGGCATCAAAAGATAAAGAGCTAAAACATTCTTAACAGTGTGTTACGCCTTAGATATGCTTGATATGTTAGTAAAACATACGCTATTTTAATCTATCCATTATAAGGTCGGTACCATTTTAACCTATGTATTATGAGGGTATGAATATATGTGTGTCATGCTTGGTGTTAAACGAAAGTATATTTTATTTGCAACAACTCTGTGTGGATGAAATGTAGAAATTAGGTAAATCCTGTAACGTTATAATGTTTATCAAGATTATTAACAAAACCCTGCAAAGGATTTTTGGTCACGTGATGACACGGGCATCTCGTTAATTTATGCAGAGAAACGGAGCCATGCTACAGATTAATAATTAGTATTGGTTAAAAATAATTCACACACAGAAATACACAATGTTTAAGTTGTTTTATTTATTCGTTTATTTTTATTTACAGATGTAAGGTCATATATACTTAACATAAGTTTCATCGATGTGAATTGGTGTACTTTGGGATGTTATTTTTGTTGACAGTGTTACTGATGTGTGAGCTGAAGCTGTCGTGACGATCTGTTTATATAAAAATAAATTTTTTTATGCAGGTATGCATTGACAAACCATATTTTTGTTGTTTTAACATCAATATTGTCACGTTTCATACACTCCTCTGTATAAGTTTGTGTACTGAGTTACTTTTTCGTTTTCTTTTCCTTCTCTCTCCCGAACGGAAGAGTGTTACTGATGTGTGAGCTGAAGCTGTCATGACGATCTGTCTATATAAAAGTACATTCTTTATGCATACCCAATCTGGCGCTCCCTTGTCATTCTTCAGTAATTTTCAACACAACGCAGACCACAGAAGCATACGGTTACATAAAGACAAACACACCGTGTATCTAGTCATGAAGATGTAATATATATATTTCAGTTTCAGCAGGCAACTAGTTTTACAGCTACATTATTATTCCAACCACAATTACACATGATTAAGCATATAAATCGTCAGCTTGTTGTTTTACACACATGCACACAGACATTATTTCATACAGGACATAGTAGTGAGATCCCTAAGAAATCTTTAGATGAGTCCATAACAACAAAAGACAATACTTTATTGAACCTTTTCTGATAAGAAGTGTGCGCTGCCTGCAAACGCGAGCATTTTTGACGATCGTTTCTGTCCAGTCCGCTCGTTTTATCTCGTTTAACCACAGCTGTCGTGTTTTGTTTTTTTTGTTTGTTTGTTTTTTTGTTTTTTTTTATCTGGCAGTGGCAGCAGGTATGCGTTAAAATTTCATTTTCAGTATTTCAAAATTCTGACTTTATTCTCGCAATTCCGAGATTATATCTCACAATTCTGATAAGAAAAATCAACTCGTCATTCTCTCTTTTGAGTTATATCCCACACATCTGGCTTTTTCCCCTCAGAATGGACAAACTCGCTATTGTTGAGTTAAATCGAGTTATAAAGTCCGAAATACAAAATATAAAGTTGCATTTGAGAGAAAAAAAATCTGTTTCTTCAAACACAGATTATATACAGATTTGTCATCTCGTTAGATTTTTGTCATCTAACGTTAACTTGCATGAAAGTTATCTGCGTGTAAACCTTTACATGATTTCTCAAAAACAAATCTGTTAACAAATATTTGTAACTTGGATCATTTTCGACTGACTGTGCATCTTTTTAGGCAAATTACCGTGTATGATTTTTTTTATTTTTTTTTAAATGATAGCTTTGTCATCTCGACATAACATTTCACTTTGCAAATATGAAAAAAAAAACGTTATGGAAACACGTGTATGAAAGATGCATGTACAAGTTAAACAAATCGCATTAATGAAGTGGAATATGCATTCATTTCATGCTGCGTTGTAATTTCATTACAAAACTCAAACAATATGTCGTCTTTACCATTTCAGACACATCATCGTTGTGATATCATTTCAAAATTGACTCCAGTGTGGGATAATCACTCAGTTATGGTATGTATAAGTTTTTTGGTTGTTTTGTTATAACTAAACTTTACTCATTTCTTTGCGAAAGTATTGATGTTTTCTCTCTCTTTTTTGACTTTTAGATATGTGAGTGTGTGAAAGCTACATGTAAAAGTTTATAGGAAACATGCTATTCTACATAAGGTGTTCAGCAGCAAAGGAGGTGCTTCTACACAGAAGATATCACACATTGTCATTTGCAGACAAGGTGTGGTAAATTGCATTTCATTTCTTTAGAACTAATTACAATGATTGAACTTATCAGTTTTTATTATTGTGCCATTTTTAATATATGTTTTTAATGTTGTCATAATTTCAGTGTGGTGACACATCAAACGAGAGTGTGTGTACCTCAATGAGGACATGACTATAGTCAAAGAATTTCAGGTTAGTATGTATACTTTTTTGTACGGACCTAAACATAAATTGCCAGACTGTATATTATCAATATTTTAATGAAACTGAACAGTGTGTGTGTGTGTGTGTGTGTTTTTTTTTTTTTTTTTTTTTTTTTAAATGCCTTAGGACTGCAATCCTGCATCCACTCCGAAACTTTCCAAAGGTGCTGGGGCTGCGGATTAGCCAGATGTTGGAGTTTTGATAGATGGTGTGAAGCTGCTACAACACTTAGAGTATTTCCTTTGGATTAGTAATGCTGTTTGGACTGATCTACGCTCTCAACTTAATCTACCCTCAGAGTCTCAAATTCATGTTTGAATTCTTCCAGAAAGTACTGATAAATTTGGATGGCAGCGAGCTTTCCTCAAAGGTTCAAGCACTTAAAATTGAAATGTTTCAGTCAATAGGACATAGGACATGTTTCCAACAATTGGAGGGATATTGAAAATTTTTAATCTTAAGACATGACAAGGATACCCTGAAAGAGATTCTACAAACTGATGACACTAACTCCAGCATGCAAGAGACTGCACCTAAAGCACCTTTCTGTTTCCTCTAGCTGTAATACTTTTGAAATGGGAGATGTTAGCCCTAGTGCTACTGACTCAGTCCAGGAAGTCAACTTGACTCGTTTTCCAGCAGCGCTGAGACTGTCTTACTTGTGTATCCCGAGTCAAGAACCAGTTCTTGGTCTCAGGTTTTTGTAGTTCCTCATTTTTCATGTTTTCATTACATTCAACTTCAGAGAACTGAATACTACTTATTCCACCAACAAAACTAAGATCTGACATTCAAGATGAGGAGATCTTTAGGTATTCAACAAATCACACCGCAATGATTAGGACAGTTTTTCTGACCTAAATGTTGAAATGTAAAAATAACCTGTTATATTTATTTATTTATTTTAATGTGTAGAAGTGTTTAAATTGTCATCACTAGTTATATGTGAAGTAAAATATAATAGTTGCTTTCCTTTTTAATTTTTTTTCTTCCCTAACAAATAATTAGGAAGGGGAGGGACAATTTACATTTGTGTTTCACATTATAGGTCAGGAAAAAGTTCAAATTGTTTACTATGCAATAATATAACAATGTTACCTAGAAAATGTTTGATGTTAAAGCAATTAATGGAGCAATTGCAACACAATAAATGTTTGAAAATTTAACGTTTTTGACCATTTAGTTAATAGAATTGAGAAAATCTAAGGTAATTATATAAAGCAAGTAACAATAAGTTATTGGAAAAGAGTAAAGTTTATGTATTCCACAAGCTTAAATCACAGTTCATCAGATAACATAACATTTATTTAATTAATTCATGTCAACTGAACATGATAGGGTTTAGTTGAAATAAATGCTAATTTTACGTTAGATTTATGTGATTAAATTGGATGGAAAATTGACGTAATTGAAATATGTAAGTTTTAAGTTTTGGGGTTAAATATTTTTTTGAGTGCATATGTGAATATTATGTATATTATTGTTTAAATCAAATTTATGCTTTAAAAGTAGAGTAATCATAGCAGGTTTCATTCATTAGTCTGTCCGTTTAAACGTCTGGGTTTAGCTTCAAATGGTGTTTTTGCCTACAGTATTCTATAAAAAATTATTTGCATTCTGATTCTGACATCCAAAGGCACAACAGTACATTTTATCTCTTATTCTGTGGATTTTTCCCAGTTCACTCCACTTGTTACCTTGTGTTTCTGCCACCACAATGCGCGCCAGCTGCGAGTGACCTAACTGTGACGTCTACACGAAATTGGTCTATCCATAGGTTTCATGTGATGTCACAGTGTTTTATCGCCTCCATTTTTGTGTCCGAGTCACAGCTGCGCGATCTGTCAGACTACGGTCATAGCAGCCACAACTACCAGAGGAAGATCAACGAAACACTCACAGAAGGTTCACAAGGTTACAATATGCCCGGGATATGTTGTGCTGTAACAACAGTCGTCAGAAAAACCCCGAACTACAATTTTATTCAATCCCAAAGAGGTTAGATCGGCGGAATAAATTGTTGGCTTCAATCAGAAGGCACCACTAGCAGCTAACGTACGGTCAGAAAAGGATAATAAGAGACAACTGTGATACTTCATAGGAGAATAAAGGACGCTAAAATATTTGTATTGTACCACATGTCATTTGTGTCTGCAGTTAAGTGTACAAGGTTCTTGAAAATAATCACATTTGTTTTGTTAAACCTGTTTATTTATCATTATGTTGAATTTGTCATACAAAAAAAAAAAAAAAAACCGTCCTGAGTGAATTACCTTTGTGAATTGTGACTGGCTGCACAAGTGGTGTAATAATTTAGGACATAGACTACATACATATGGCATACATTTTGAGAGCATAACAACTGAAAGTCTGAAACGTCAGTCTGTAAAGCATTTTTTTTTTAACAATGGCAAAATGTTGAACTGAAATGATTTTGCAGCCATGTAGCCTATGAATAAATGAAAATGCATATTTTTAAAGTGCATATTGCAGGTTAAAAAAAAAAATTCAAATGAATATATAACCTTGTATGAAAATATCATATGAACCATTATTGCAGGGTTTGAAAATGTTTTACAAGGTGTGAGTGCACAAATTTAGAAGAGAAAGTGACGCATTCCTTGACAGTTCTGAAAAAGTGCTTTTTTTTCAACATCGCGTCATATTACATCACGAGAGGGAGTCGTGTGGCGCGGATAAACACACAACAGTTTATTATGCTCCTGGTGGACGTCTCGGTGCTGACTTTCACCGGGAGTGCGGCTGTTTGTAATAGCGATGTCCGGTGACGGCGGGATGGCGGAAGCTTCAGCGAGAAGTCGGAAAGGAACGGCGGAGAGGCACAACTGCTCCGTGAATGGATCAGAGAGGTTTGAGTGGGGGGATAGTGAAGGGAGTATGGATGTAGGAAGCGAAGAGGAAAGTGAAAAATCGTTAGGAAATTTCTGGAAAGAAGTAAGGAGTAATCGGGGAGAAAAACGGAAGAAGAGGAGTGATGTAGAAGAGTCTGATGAAAAGAGTAGAGAGAGCATAAAATGCATCATTAGGTTTGGAGATCAGATTGGGGTAAGCAAAATTAATCCATTAAAACTGACCAAGATCATAAATAGGGATATAGGAAATATTGAGTTCACCAAAGTTCTCTCAGATGGAAATTTATTAGTTGGATGTAATAAAGAAGAACAAGCAAGTAAAGCTCTCAAAACGAAGGAGATAGGAGGGATTAAAGTTGTCAGCACAAACAGAGTTGGAGATAAAAGTAAAAGTAGGGGCCGAAAAGGGATCATTTTTGGTGTTCCTCTCAATATAGGTATGGAAGAGTTTAAGGGTAACTTAAAGGGAGGGAAGATAGTACACGTGCACAGGATAAAATCAGGTGCAGATGGAAACAGAAGAGACACTGAAACAGTAGTAATAGAATTTCAAGGGAATGAAATTCCAAAAAGAGTAATGTTGGGTGTGATGAGCTATATTGTAAGAGAGTATATACCAGGACCAGTGAGATGTTTTAATTGCCAAAGGTTTGGACATGTTGCTACAAGATGTATGGAACAGAGTAGATGTGCTCGTTGTGGAGGAAATCATGAATATGGCAAGTGTGGGGAAGGAGTACAACCAAAGTGTTGCAACTGTGGAGAGGCACATAGTGCAGCATTCAGAGGATGTGAATTAATGAAAATGGAAATGGAGATTCAGAAAAGGAGGGTGGAGAAGAAGATAACATATGCGGAGGCAGCAAAACAAGTTAAAGGACAAACTAGAGATCAAAGAGGTCAATCTGGGGTTTCAGTTGAAGGAAACAATAAAGTTCCAGAAGAAATTATGATGATTGAAAAGAAAAATTAGTAACATTTATTGCAGGAGTTATAAATAGTACAGCTGGGATTGAATCAAAAACACAAAAGACACAGTTAGTTGTTATAGCAGCAATACATCATCTTGGAATGACAGGCTTGACTTGGGAAGAAGTCAGAGATGAACTTCAGATAAGATCAAGTCAAGAAACTTGATAATATTTATAGATGATAACTAATTCAGTGGAATGCAAGATCTCTGATAGCAAATGGTCAGGAGTTCAAGCATTTTATTGAAGAATTGAGTATAAGACCTGATGTAGTATGTGTTCAAGAAACTTGGATGAAACGTTGTTTAGATTTTGTTTTACAAGGGTATAGTATAGTACGGCACGATAGAGAAGAAGGGAATGGTGGTGGGTGTGCAACATTCATTAAACGAGAAATATCATATAGAATACTGGGAATAGGTAGAGATCAAGAATATATTGCTGTGGGGATTTGGAGTAGAGGTCAGGAGATAGTTATAATAAATTATTATAATCCATGTAAAAAATTGGAGCTAGAGAAGTTAAAGGAAGTACATGGTCAAGATAGTCAAAGAGTGATATGGTGTGGGGATTTAAATGCACATAATACACTATGGGGAGGAAGGTACATTAATGCCAATGGTCAAGTAGTTGAGGAATTAATAGAGGAGAGGGAGCTAGTGTGTTTAAATGATGGAAGGGGAACAAGGATAGATGTTTGTACAGGAATGGAGTCTGTATTGGACTTGACGCTAGTTTCGAATAATTTGGCTAGTAAGTGTAATTGGGAAGTTTGGGGAGAATCTAGTATTGGGAGTGATCATTACCCAGTAGTTGTAACATTGGATATTGAGACAGAGAGAACAGTAACTCAAAGAGGAAGAAAATGGGTATTTGAAAAAGCAAATTGGGATAAATTGGAGGAAATATGTGAAGAAAAAATGGCGGCAATTGATTCAAATCAAGATATAGACATTTTTAATGAAAAGGTGTGTGCAGTAATATTAGAAGCAGCGTCAGAATCAATTCCAAAGAGTAAAGGAAAAATGACAAGAAAAGCTGTTCCTTGGTGGACAGACAAGTGTAGTAAAGCTGTGAGAGATAGAAATAAGGCTTTTAAACTTCTTAAGAGAACACATAATTATAACCATCTAATTTTATTCAAGAAGGCTCAAGCAGTAGTGAGGAAAACTATCAGGCATGCTAAAAGAGAACGTTGGAGTGGCTTTTGTAGTGGAATTGGAAGAACAACTCCAGTAGGTGATGTGTGGAGTATGATCAAGAGAATGGAAGGTAATAAGAAAGAGTGGGATTATCCAGTATTAGAGGCAGAAGGGGAAATAGCTGTAACGGATAAGGACAAAGCAGAAATGCTAGTCAAAACATTTGCACGAATACATGGGTCAGGGAATTTAAGTGAGGAAGGTAAGAGGAGGAGAGAAATAACAAAGAGTCGAAATATAGAATCATTGGTAAGGAGGGGGGGAATGGAAGGCCAGCCAATTAACTTCCCATTCAATAGAGATGAACTGAAGAGAGCTATTTGTAATGCAAATAAAAAACGTTCATCTCCAGGAAAGGATCAGGTCGGATATATAATGATGAGACATCTTAAGGACAGGGCTGTGGGGAAAATTTTAGAGTTATATAATAGAGTATGGGAGGAAGGAAGACTTCCAAAAGTTTGGAAAGAAGCAATAATAATACCTATTAGAAAGCCACGAAAAGATCCTTCAAAACCCTCTAATTATAGACCGATAGCTCTTATGTCAAATATTTGTAAAATTATGGAAAGGATTATTTCGGAAAGGTTGACATATTTATTGGAAAAAGAGGATTAATATCAAAATATCAAAGTGGTTTTAGAAAAGGAAGAGGAACAATGGATCCTATTGTATGTTTAGAAAATGAAATTAGAAAAGCACAGATAAATAAAGAGTCAGTAATAGCAGTATTTTTGGATGTCAAGAAGGCTTATGATATGATGTGGAGAGAGGGACTTTTGATAAAATTAAAAATGATGAATATTGGTGGAAAAATATGAAAGTGAAAGTGAAAGTGAAAGTGACGTGACGTGGCCAAGTATGGTGACCCATACTCGGAATTTGTGCTCTGCAATTAACCCATCCAAAGTGCACACACACAGCAGTGAACACACACACACCGTGAACACACACCCGGAGCAGTGTGTATACAATGTGTGTATACCATATACAACTGGATAAAAGATTTTTTGGCAAACAGAAGCATCCAGGTAAGAATAGGAAATGAAGTGTCAAGTACATTACAGATAGAAAATGGAACTCCTCAAGGGAGTGTAATAAGTCCACTATTGTTTTTCATAATGATAAATGATGTTTTTAATCAAGTAGAACCAGATATGGGGAAGTCAGATATAGGGGAAGTCGTGGCCTAATGGTCAGAGAGTTGGGCTAGTAACCTGAAGGTTGCCGGTTCGATTCTCACACCGGCAGGAATTGAAGGTGTGAGACTATTATGTGTGTGTGCGTTTGTTCACTATTCACTGCTGTGTGTGTGCACTTGGATGGGTTAAATGCAGAGCACCAGTTTCGAGTATGGGTCACCATACTTGACAATACGTCACGACTTTCACTTTTCACTTCATATAGGTAGGTCTCTATTTGCAGATGACGGGGCTCTCTGGAAAAGGGGAAGGAATATCTCCTATATTAATAGGAAGATACAAGAGGAAATTAGGAAAATAGAAGAATGGGCATATGATTGGGGGTTTAAATCCTCAGTGGAGAAAACGAAAACAGTAATTTTCTCTAGAAAGAGGGTTGGAGTCCAGAAGTGAGTTTGAAGATGTATGAGAAATCATTGGAAAGAGAGAAGGTATTTAAGTTTTTAGGTATTTATTTTGATACAAAACTTACTTGGAGTGAACATATAAATAAAATAGTTGAGAAATGTCAGAAGGTGTTAAACATCATGAGATGTGTAAGTGGAGTGGAATGGGGGGCAAGTTTTTCTTCATTAAAAACAATTTATATAACACTGATCCGGTCTGTGTTTGATATTGTTTGTGTGGTATATGGTTCTGCCTCAAAAAACCTGTTGGAAAAACTTAGTAAAATTCAAGCTCAAGCAATCAGACAATGTTGTGGTGCAGTAAAGACTACACCCATACCAGCTTTACAAGTCTTGATAGGAGAGATGCCACTAGAAATTAGAAGGAAGCAATTAACGATCAATTACTGGGCTAACCTCCAGGGCCATAAAGATGAACATCCTACAAAAATGGTGTTACAGAACTGTTGGGAACAGAATGAAAGGTGTAGAACAAGCTGTGGATTAGTAAACTATATGCAGAAGAAATACAAGTAAATAACATCAAGATGAGTCCAACAGTTGTTATTCAGGAATATGAACCATGGGTGTATGTAACACCTCAAGTAGATTTGCATCTGTTGGAGGTTAAAAAAACTGAAAGAGAAGCTGACTTGGCATATGTATTTTCAACATATACCAGAGTTCAATACCCCCAGCATATACAAGTGTATACAGATGGCTCAAAAGATCCAGAACGTCAAACAACAGGGGCTGCTTTTTTAGTCCAAGACAGTGGTTACCAGTGGATCAGTGGAGTAAAGCGAACTTCTAATCATTTGTCAGTTTATACTGTAGAAATGATAGGTATACTCTTGGCATTGCAGTGGGTGGAGGAACACAAACCTGGTAATGTTTTAATTTGTTCTGACTCAGTTTCAGTCTTAAAGAGTTTGAGATCTTTTAAATCAAGTCACCAAGATATTCTCTTTAGTATCCTACAAATACATTCAAGAATTGTTCAAAATGATACATTAGTTGGTTTTATATGGGTCCCAGCGCACATAGGAATAAGGGGAAATGAAGAAGTGGCTAAATTAGCAAAACAAGCTTTACAGAGAGAGACAATACAGATTCAAGTTCCATTAAGTAAATCAGAGATTAAGGTTTTAATCTGGAGTAAAGTGAATAAAGAATGGCAAGTTAAGTGGAACAATGGGGACAAGGGTAGATTCCTTTATAGTTTAATAAACAAAGTAAATCAAAATATAAAGTGTATAGGTAAGTCAAGGAAAGAGGAGGTCATCTTTAACAGAATATTGTTAGGGCACTCAAATTTAAATAGTACACTTAAAATAATAGGGAAACATCCAAATGGATTATGTGAATATTGTAATGTTGAAGAAACAATACCTCATGTATTTATTGAATGTAGGAAATATGAACAAGAAAGAAGAAAAATGATAGAAGAATTAAGAAAAAAAATGGAATTCAGGATCTAAATTTTAAGGTTTTAATAAAGTGGTCAAGTGAAGTAAATAGTAAAGCCGCCTATGATTTTATTAGAGAGACGGGACTGGTAAATAGAATATAAAATTTCTGTTCCACACTCCGGAGCAGAAGGTGGCGGTAATGCACCTATTTACGTTGGTTGCTAGCTGCCGTTAAAAACCAAGAAAAAGAAGAAGAAGAAGTCGTGTGCCGCGCTCTGCTGGTATTCAGTAGGAGCGCGCGTGAGTCAATGTGTTTTAGGTAGTTATTTTTATTTCAGTTTATCATCGTCATGGTAAATTATTGTTTGTGGAGGTTGCACAAACTCCAGCCTGTCAGGACATCGAGTCCACAGGTTTCCTGACAAGAAATAGGACGGTATTATATCTTATGGGCCTCGGTGTGTTTGTGCAGCTGAAGAGACTTAATGCATCTGCTTCAAACAACGCGGTGGTGTGTTTAGCGATCACTATATACCGAAAGATTATCATCCCGGCGATATGATGCAGTTCAACATGGGATATCGAAGCAAGAAGCGAGTGAGTCTCAGAGCTGGTGTGGTTTCTTCGGTGCACACAGCAGCTTCAGCGGGTCCCGGTCAGACATGATGCTCACGGATCCTTCAGAGATGCTGCTCCACGAAACTGTCAACAGTGCACCGTAAGACTTGATTTTTAACATTTGCTAACTACCAAATCAGTGAACATGATTATTTAATTAATGAGACACAACGAGATGTAACGTTATATAAGTTGTTGTAAAGCATCACTGCTAGCTTGATATTAGCAATATCGTTATATTTTTAAAAACCGTGTAAAAACGTTACCATATGAGAAGATGTAACCCGCGTGTTGGATTTATACCAGTGAAAAGGAGGAAAAATATCTACTGGGTCTGAGCTCACCAAATAAGTAAAAAAAATTCTATTACAGTATTTGGAGTCTCGGGTTCGGGGTCTCACACTGAACACAGAATTTCAAATAAATTGTGTTAATGAAAAGTGTCTGCACTTGTATGCAATTCAGATCTCTATTTAGTCACTAACTGCTTGAATAAGACAAACACAGAAATCAGCTTTTAGAGTATAGTTTTTGTATTCAGTATATCTTCTTTTCTTCTCTTTTTGTTTCTTTTACCGCTTTGCAGTATGCTTGAAAACCTTTTCAAATATTCAAACAATAAATGAACCAATGAATTTAGTTGATTAAATTCAGCCCTTGAACAGTAAAGCTGTCAATCAACAATTACAATAGAAGAGTAAAAAAAAATAGAAAGGAAATAGTCCAAAACAGTCCAAAAAAAAATAAATGAATACCGAAGTCTTGAAAGAAGTAGAAATGTGTTTGGCTCAGTTCAGTCAATATGAGTGTATAGGTGCCTACAAAGTCCTCGCCGAAACGAACGATGAAGAAACTTTTCCGTCTTTACGAACGAGCCTTCTGATTGCGCAATCCATCCGTAGTGAAATCCAACTCGTCCCCCCCCTCCTGGCGTGAATCCAAAACGACCACGATGCGATGAAACAGTCTGATCTCTTCGAGCACAAACAGCATCCTCCGATCACTAATGCAATGAAACAGTTCAGGCATACATTTAAAGAAGAATTGGTGAGGATGGTCAAGATTAAGCGACAGCCGAAATGCGGCTCGCATCGCTCTCACCACGAGCTGGCGCGCAAGTGACGTCAGCCAAATCATCCAGTAACTTAACATAACATTGATAACTTAAACTTACAACATTATTTCTACAAAACGATTGTACAAACATGTTTAACAATTTTACTAATTTAACAAAAACAATTTACATTTGTCCTTTTGTGCACTTTGTTCGATTCAAGAACAGAATTAATCATCCATATCACCTTACATTAACAAATTAAGATACATATCAAATATACGGAAAATAAGAATGAATGTGACTTACCTAATGCAATGAAACAGTTCAGGCATACATTTAAAGAAGAATTGGTGAGGATGGTCAAGATTAAGCGACAGCCGAAATGCGGCTCGCATCACTCTCACCACGAGCTGGCGCGCAAGTGACGTCAGCCACCATCGACGCACTTGTTTAAAAGTCAATTCTCTTTTGCAACAAAAGTAAATAGAAGTATATAAATATAAATTTATTTTCCATGCCTGAACATGCTATGCATTAAGCAAGAAAAATAAAATACATTGTGAATAAAATAATTTTAAAAAAAAATTCTCAATTAGCACAAATAATCCATCAACTCAATTATTTGAGTGGGTTACATCCTCCCCTGCTCAAAACTCTGATGTCCTCATCAGATACTTAATTAATTGTCTGACCCTTAAGCCTAAACAACAGTTTACTCTGAGATTAGATACTTAATTTGATACATGACCCATAAGGCTAAACAGCAATTCACCTTGAGTTTGTTGCACTTTCATCTGCTGTTGCATCATTTCAAGTACTTGACTGAAATAGTTGGGTTGTGATTCTACATTTACACTTTGCCGCACACATTGCGCTTTCCAGCCAACAAAATCCTTCAATTTACTTGGGGGTCTCTTTTCTCTTTGAGACCTTCTCAGCCCAACAAAAGAATCGTGTCTCTCTTCAGCACTCAACTCCTCATGTTGTACTGACCCATCAGCACCTTCCTCCACTAAAGATGAAACATCTTGCTGAATTTCAGTCTCACAACCCTCTTCAATCTCGCTCTCAACAGGTTCATCACTTAGCGAGTCACCTGGATTAATTTCAACCTCTTGCTCATTTGACACACTGTGAGTCAAGGAGGAATCAGGGACGTCTTGCGATGCTGTCCCCAACTGAAACTCTGGGGCGTGAGGATTCAGAGACATATGTGGACTCTCAGTTTCCACAATTTCAGCACAACGTCTTTCTTCCAAGTCTCTTTTACGCCCTCTGCGTGGACGTGTATCTGCAACTGTGGGAACTTCATCATCCTCAAAAGGACTAGCTGGAAGAAACCCGCATGGGAGCATAAGATCTCTGTGCAGGATACGCTCAGGGCCATCACCATTCTCAGGCCGAATGACGTAAACAGGAATCTCTGAATTTGGTTGCTTTGTCACCACATAGACTGTGGATTCCCAGCGATCCGCAATCTTATGTTTTCTTCGAATGTTGACGTTCTTTACTAGGACACGATCGCCAACGTCAACCGCAGCAGCTGTAACTTTCTTATCCCATCTGGCCTTATTCATCAGTTGCCTCTTTTCAGTATTTTGAATGGCCAGTTGGTAGGCGTACCTCAGTCTTTGCTTCAACTCATTTACATAACGAGTGTGAGTTTTAGAATTATACCCCTTCGGGTTAATCCCAAAGCAAAGGTCAATTGGAAGACGAGGTTGGCGTCCAAACATTAGAAGAAAAGGAGACTCACCAGTAGCGTCATTCCTAGTACAATTATATGCGTGCACTAGAGGACGGACATATTTTCTCCAGTGTTCCTTCTTCTTATCACTCAGGGTTCCCAGTAGATCAAGAAGGGTTCGGTTAAACCTTTCTACTGGGTTTCCCCGTGGGTGATAAGGTGTAGTGCGGGATTTTACCCCAGCTATCGTACACAACTCCTTCACGAGCTCAGACTCAAAATTGGCCCCCTGATCACTATGTATTCTTTTCGGGAAACCAAAATGGCAAATCAGGTTCTCCCACAACACAGAAGCCACAGTCTTGGCCGTTTGGTCCTTCGTAGGAAATGCCCAAGAGAACTTTGTGAAATAGTCTGTGATGACTAAGATGTTACGGGTGTCACTTGAGTCTGGCTCTAATGAAAGGTAATCAATGCAGACTAGCTCCAAGGGAGCATAAGCTTTGATGTTCACTAGCTCTGCAGCCCTTTGAGCACGGGCCTTTCTCTTGATGCATCGCTCGCAAGTTCTACACTTTCGCTCCACATATTCTGCCATTTTAGGCCAATAAAATCTGGCTCGTGCAAGCTCTAAAGTTCTCTCATAACCCATATGCCCAGTTTCATCATGAACTCCTTCAAGAGCTCTGTCTCTGAAACTAGGGGGAACGACCAACTGCCCATATTTTTGTCCATACTGATCGGATACCATACGGTACAGCACACCATCTTGTAAACTTAATCTGGGTCTTTCCCTCAGCATTAGACTCACTTCTCTTGACTCACTGAGTCTTTCTACATGAGTTAAAGTTTCCTCAGACTCCATAAGACCAATTATCCTTATGATGGCAACATCCTCTCTTTGTAGCTTGTACCAATCAACCGGAGTCATACTAGGTAGAGCAGTCTGTCCAGGCAAGCCGTCTGGATCTATCAAGTCATCAGGAACTACATCTTCATCACAAAGTAGCATCTCCACAGCCGGATTTGGGATAACCCTGCCTTCCAGCGAGTCTCCCTCCTCACACAGCTGTGAAGTATGCATTTCACAAGATACAGAATGTCGCAAACACACAGCTTTGATCTCTTCCTGACCAAACTTCGCAAACTCAGTAGCTGCACATTCTGCTTTGCTCAGCAAACTTGCAATTCGTTCATCTATCTGGATGGTCTCCGCATCATCAGTAAGTGGTTCTTGAGGACGTCGAGATAGCCCGTCCGCGTCTACATTAGTTTTTCCCACCCTGTACTTAATATCAAAATCATACATTGACAAAGCTGCAAGCCACCTATGACCAGCCGCATCCAACTTAGCCGTCGTAAGCACATACACTAATGGGTTGTTGTCGGTTAACACGGTAAACTTTGTGCCGTATAGAAAATCGTGAAATTTTTCACACACAGCCCATTTGAGTGCTAAATATTCTAGCTTGTGCACAGGATAGTTTTTCTCACTCTTCGACAGACCACGGCTGGCGTAGGCGATCACTCTAGTCTTTCCATCTTGAGCCTGATATAAAGCGGCGCCAAGGCCATTGACACTGGCGTCAGTGTGAAGAATATAGGGTAACTTCCAATCTGCAAAACCCAGAACTGGCGCAGTTGTAAGCTTCTGAATGATAGTGTCAAATGCAACTTGACACTCATCATTCCATTTTCCAGCTAGAGACTGTGCTTTACCCTTAATACGGTAAGATGATGATGACTGTCTAGTGGAAAATTCACCTTGCAGTAGTGCATTTAGAGGCTTAACTATCCGAGAATAGCCCTCAACAAAGCGCCTGTAGTATCCAGCAAAACCTAGGAATCCTCTCAGATCCCTGACCGTTTTCGGAATGGGCCATTCCTTTATGGCTGAAATCTTGTCTGGATCGGGGTGTATACCTTGGGCAGAAATAACATGCCCTAGATATTTGACGGAACTTTGAAAAAATCTACACTTGGAAGGTGCCAACTTCAGTCCAAAAGCAGAAATCCGTTGGAGAACCTTCATGAGCCTATCCTCATGCTGTTCAAGTGTGTCAGAAAAAATGATTAAGTCATCAAGAAAAGCTATGACTTCCTGCAAATTCAAACCTGCCATGACTTTCTCCATGGTTCTTTGAAACGTTGCAGGTGAATTTGTCAGTCCTTGTGGTAAACGACGAAATTGCCAGTTTCCAAATGGCGTAGTAAATGCTGTTTTGGGACGGTCACTTTCTTCTACCTCCAACTGGTAGTATCCACTTTTTAAATCTAGGACCGAAAACCACTTAGAGCCTGACAACAAAGTAAACGTTTCCTCGATCCTTGGGAGAGGATATGCGTCTCTTTTTGTCAGTTTATTGAGTTTGCGATAATCGACCACCATTCTCAGATCTCCATTTTTCTTCCTCACCAGTACAACTGGGGAAGCGTAAGGGCTGTTAGATTCCTCAATGATCTCACTAGCGAGCAAATCTAGTAGATGTTTCCTCAAATCTTCAAAATCAGCTGGTGAGACCCTACGAGTACGCTCTTTGAAAGGAATGTGGTCAATCAACTCTATCCGATGTGCTACACCTGACACATGTCCCACATCAAGATCATGTTTGGCGAATGCACTTGACACTTCCCTGCTTATTCTTTCAATGATGTGAGCTTTGAACTCCTCAGAAATGGGAGAGTCACCAAAGTCCAGAGTCACAGGATCCTCTGTCTTTACCAAAAGATTTGCCATAAGGGATGTGGTGGATTGTGAAGTGCCAGTATCATCAAAAAGAGGCACGGACTTAATCCAGTCCACCACTGAACACTCAGCAAGCACTCCCTTTGGCTGTAGGGTCACACTGTGATCTGAAACATTTCGGATGACTACTTTGACTTTATTCCAAGCACTGAGCTCTGCTTGAATCAATTTACATTCCACAACTAAACCACCGGGAATGTAATGCATCAAGGGCTCATCAATAATCATCGTCTTGTTCATGCCACAATCTTTCACTCGATACACCCCGGTCACCTCACGCTTTTCCCCTTTACTGATCGTTATAGACTTCCTGCCTGACAGTCTAACTGGGGTAGTGTGCTGTGCCCGTTTACAGGGTGTCGAAATACTGTCACACATGCGATACGCAGCCATCCAATTGGCACTGATAGGCATATGCTGTAGGTACTCATTTCCCTGCAGCAGCCTACAATCTTGGACAAGATGGCGGAGTACATTTGTACCCACTAGCAAGGGCAACCTAGCATTGTAGGCCTGATCAGGGCAGACCAACGCTAGCGCAGCAACGACTGTGTCAGTTCCGCAAGCAGACTTAGGAAACTGTACATCTATCTCGATGTACCCAATGTAGGGAACTATTTGTCCCGCAGCTCCCTCAACCCGAATGAGATCCCCCATAGAGGTAATACTCCTATGCCGTAAGTACTGCTTGTAGAAAGATTCGGCTACACAAGTCACCTGGGATCCCGTGTCAATTAAACAATGACACTCAATTCCGTCCAACCAAGCTTTATTTTCCCAAGGTTCCCCAATTAGACCATTAGGAACCTGGTTATTCTTTTCTATGGAACTTTTCACAACTCCAGCTTCTGTTCGTTCCCCAACAGAAGCTACTCCAAGTTTAAATGTACAGTGGGCGTTGTCACTTTGGCAAGAGAACTCCTCTGCTCATGCCTCTGCACTAACTTTTGCTGCACCAGGGCTGCATTCACAGGATTAGTGCAATGTTGCAAATAATGAGAGTCCTCGCCGCAGCGGTAACAGAACCCTCCCATAGCTGGTGACTTAGGTTGATTTTGAGGTATAGGGTGTGATGTTTTCCCTTCTTTGCCTTTTTTCTTCTTAGCCCCACTGGCCTGGAGTTGATCATACGCCTGTTTATTCACTGAGGCTGGCTTCTGTGCTTTAGCCACTTCAGCTTCAAGCTCTTTTATGCGTCTAGTTAACGCCATACTGTCTTGCACCTCATCAGGGTTTGATATGCATCCCTGGTCGACAGTAACATGTAATTGGCTCTGAGCTCTAGTAGGAGGTGTACATAAGTGGCGATTCATACGTTTCTCCTTAAGCTGCTTTTCATGCTCGTAAGACCTCAGTTTGAAAAGCAAGCTAGAATAGCTCAATTCTGATTGTGATGCATCTTTTAACAAATCTTTAAGACGCAGCTGGGTTATCAGGACTTCATCCCAGCACCCTCTGATGAACTGTTTGAGAAGTAGAGTGTCAGAATGTTTGCCAACCACTCCCTTCTTTTCAACCACCTCCTGCATCAGAGAATGAAGTCGTCTCAAATAATCAGAGGGATTCTCACCCCTGTTCTGGTGAGTCTCTATAAACTGAATGTACAGCTCATCTCCACCAGTGACACTACCATAAGCCTTTTCAAGCTCCAGTGCATACACTTCTGGTGGTGCATTGTTACCTGCCCCAAGGGCAACATTAAGAGCAGGAGGGAGGAGGCTATCCAAGATGTGTCTTCTCTTATGCCTCTCTGTCAAAGAAGTGTCTGAAAGTAATTGCCTAGCATATAATTGCCACGTGGTAAAATCGACTTCCCCATTAGGCTTAGGATGATGTCCAGAAAACACTCTCAATTTCGGGATTGAGGGGACATGTGTCTGATATTCGGGGTCATGTTTCACCACGTGTTCCACCACCAATCGCTGCACCTCTTGTGGTATGGTGAAAGTGACTGGAGTTTCGTGCATCAAGTTCCTTTCCATAGGAGGTGCATCATCCTGAATTGCAAACGAGACTTTTGATTCTGAATTTGCAGCTACAGTCGGCATCACTCGAGGCCTTGCATCACAAAATGTTCTTGTAGCAGGGGTTGAAGTTATGGGGCCCCTGTCAGCATTGTCAGCCTTGTGTGCAAGCTTAGTCACCACCTGCTGACTTAGATCATTGACATTTACACAATGTAGTTGAGCCAAATTTTCTATTTGTGCCATCAGCTGATCAGCCATATCATCCAAAGTTTGAACTGTATCTCTCTGTATTGGTGTTGGAGCGCTAGAGTTATGTTGCACATCTTTTGTTTGTCTACCATCTAGTGGTATAACGCCCCATACATTTTGGCAGTCAGCATTCAAATATTCTTCTTCAGCAATTAATGGGGTGGTAACCTCCTGAAATTCACAAAGAAGCTCCCCTGAGGATTTGTCACTTAACCACTCTATTCTCTTCACCTCATCAAGATGGTCAAAGAATCTCCTCACATCTGTGAGAGTAGTGTTTGGATCTACCTTTGTAAGTATTACAGACCTCTCGGGATCAAAATGATGTTGCTTGCACAGATCCATTGTGAAAGGAAAAGAGGAAATAAAATAAATGTAGAATTATAAAGAATTATTCAAAGCAGTTAGGATCAAAAATTTATCACAAGTGCAGCCCCACGTTGGGCGCCAAATTTTTCTCTCTCTATTCTGTAACCCGCGTGTTGGATTTATACCAGTGAAAAGGAGGAAAAATATCTACTGGGTCTGAGCTCACCAAATAAGTAAAAAAAATTCTATTACAGTATTTGGAGTCTCGGGTTCGGGGTCTCACACTGAACACAGAATTTCAAATAAATTGTGTTAATGAAAAGTGTCTGCACTTGTATGCAATTCAGATCTCTATTTAGTCACTAACTGCTTGAATAAGACAAACACAGAAATCAGCTTTTAAAGTATAGTTTTTGTATTCAGTATATCTTCTTTTCTTCTCTTTTTGTTTCTTTTACCGCTTTGCAGTATGCTTGAAAACCTTTTCAAATATTCAAACAATAAATGAACCAATGAATTTAGTTGATTAAATTCAGCCCTTGAACAGTAAAGCTGTCAATCAACAATTACAATAGAAGAGTAAAAAAAAATAGAAAGGAAATAGTCCAAAACAGTCCAAAAAAAAATAAATGAATACCGAAGTCTTGAAAGAAGTAGAAATGTGTTTGGCTCAGTTCAGTCAATATGAGTGTATAGGTGCCTACAAAGTCCTCGCCGAAACGAACGATGAAGAAACTTTTCCGTCTTTACGAACGAGCCTTCTGATTGCGCAATCCATCCGTAGTGAAATCCAACTCGTCCCCCCCCTCCTGGCGTGAATCCAAAACGACCACGATGCGATGAAACAGTCTGATCTCTTCGAGCACAAACAGCATCCTCCGATCACTAATGCAATGAAACAGTTCAGGCATACATTTAAAGAAGAATTGGTGAGGATGGTCAAGATTAAGCGACAGCCGAAATGCGGCTCGCATCGCTCTCACCACGAGCTGGCGCGCAAGTGACGTCAGCCAAATCATCCAGTAACTTAACATAACATTGATAACTTAAACTTACAACATTATTTCTACAAAACGATTGTACAAACATGTTTAAAAATTTTACTAATTTAACAAAAACAATTTACATTTGTCCTTTTGTGCACTTTGTTCGATTCAAGAACAGAATTAATCATCCATATCACCTTACATTAACAAATTAAGATACATATCAAATATACGGAAAATAAGAATGAATGTGACTTACCTAATGCAATGAAACAGTTCAGGCATACATTTAAAGAAGAATTGGTGAGGATGGTCAAGATTAAGCGACAGCCGAAATGCGGCTCGCATCGCTCTCACCACGAGCTGGCGCGCAAGTGACGTCAGCCACCATCGACGCACTTGTTTAAAAGTCAATTCTCTTTTGCAACAAAAGTAAATAGAAGTATATAAATATAAATTTATTTTCCATGCCTGAACATGCTATGCATTAAGCAAGAAAAATAAAATACATTGTGAATAAAATAATTTTAAAAAAAAATTCTCAATTAGCACAAATAATCCATCAACTCAATTATTTGAGTGGGTTACAAAGACATAGCTTGTAAGTTAACCTGAATTTGCTAATATTATAACCATCAAGTCTAGTGACAGCTTAGTAACATTGTTTGCACAGCTAATTGGTAATTTTTTTGTCATGTGGTGTGTTTATAAGGCTTTGGAAGATGGGCGTGTGAAGATCTGAAGCAGTGGAGGCCAGCTGTTATGAACCACTTCTGCTGGACTGCAGCTTCCACTCCTGATGGAGATGCAGATGTGATGGAGGCCGAGTGGAAAAGCATGGTCTGCAGTGAATGTGATCTAAACTTGTGCTTGCTTCTCCCAGCATATGCATCATGCCTCTTGGAGTCTCTGAGAGAGGAATACTGCAGGTCACCACAGACTCCACAAGAACGCAGCACCGTCTTGTCTTCCACTACACCTGCTCCTCTTTCCAGATCCCTCCAGAGGATCAACAAGATCAGGCTGTTGGCATGTATCTAGCACAGCATTCACCATTTAACACACTTTAACAACACATTAGTGTGATACCCAGACTGAAAGATTGTTAAATGTTTTTAAATGGGTCAGATGGTATATTTTTCTTTCGGTAGTATGTTTGGTGCATATATATATATATATATATATATATATATATATATATATATATATATATATATGTATGTGTGTGTGTGTGTGTGTGTGTGTATATGTTAATTAACAGTTGCAATATTGTGTTTTTAGTTGGGTATTAACAGTGCTATGAAATAACATTTGTTATGATTCAGTGCTGTATAAATAAAATAAAATTGAATTGAATTAACCATAAATGCAGATCTGCTTGAGATATATCTAATGTAAACTCCATAAACAAGTTTTTATACAGTAAGACAATTTGTGATTGTGATTATTTTTTATTGATGGTCAACAAAATGGGGCCATTCAAAACCTTTATAAAGTCCTCCTTCCTCTGTAAACAGTCTTCGAATGTCTGATACACATGCAGGTATAAGGGCTGCTCAGAATGCCATACGCCCAGAGGACAACTTATCTGTACGCTGTCAATATTGATTGTCTTATACCAATGGCATCAAAAAGTGTGACTTACAGGTAGTTGTGACCTACCTAAATATAGGCAACTTGTAACTGAAGACGACAAAATTATTCAGATGGTTTCAAAATTGTTTTCAAATCTTTAATATACTATGTATTTATACATACAAGTATTTAGCTCAGAAAAATAAATGATCTCTGCCCTGAACACACTGGCCTGGAGAGAAATATGCTTCTGTCTGAAGTGCATATAGGCTATCTGTAGCACATATGAGTTCAGACAGCAAGCCCCAAAGCCTGGGTGCAGAGTCAGACACTGCACATCATCTGTGGGGGTCACATTCTCCACTAAGACCTGATATGCATCCAACTCCCTGCAGCACTGACTTTCCTCAGCTGTGACCATGGCCTTGCATTTACCACACAAACACTTAATGAAACACAGACGTGTTTATCTCTCTCTCTACTGCGGTGATGAGAAACCACTATATCACGTAACGTTAGTGTCGGATATTAACGAGTGTGACGCCTGATCAACACTTAATTAGTTTCTGTTGCTGGTATCAATACTCATAGATCAATACTAGCTTTGCTATTACCTGATTACATATCGTTAGCTAAGGTATGTATATCTGTAAGCTAACACTGGTCTCACCAAGACACCTGCCCTGTTCTCCTCGCACAATAACTCAATTTGTCTCCTCTGACCGTTGTTCTGTCTAATCCTGGCCTGTCCCTGCTCTCTTGGCTGCATAGCAGGCTCATAATTTTATCTGTGGTCAGTCATAGGAGTGTAAATAAACATTTAAAATGTCCTCAGCGTCCGAACTGTCATTGCGATCCATTGTTTTTCTATGGTTAACATTGACCGCTCTCCCTCTCGTTACGTCACTTCCGGTTTTGGCGGTTTTCAGATGGGGAAGTAAAATTCTCTCACAAAAACGACTCCGGAAGCCTTAATAGTGTATTTTAAAGTTTATTTTAAAGAAAATCCAGTTCCTACATTATTTTTCTATACATTGACTCACTGGAGTCTCTAACCTGGAATATGCCCTTCAAAGAGAACTTAGCGTGGGCTGCTTTTGGTGCCTGGATTTGTGCTTCAGTAATGAAATCCAGGTTTAAGAATACACTAGAAGTGAAAGACGGCTTCCCTCCGGTAGATTGCATGTTTTCTTGGCTCGCTGGATGTTGGGCTCATGATCAGTAATCACATTGTTTGCGTTCACCAAAACTGACTTGCTGAAATCAGAACGCGGAGGGAGAAGGGGATTGCTATGAAGCAGGAGCGACCATACGCAGAGGATTCTTCAAGCTCTTAAAAGCCTTCATCGAGCGGCTACGTTCGCAATTCAAACAGTAATTTGTCCCGAAAGAATGATTAATTATAAATTGTGCTAATATGAGCTAAATTGCCATTAAATTCAGATTGTGGAGTAAGCTAATAACGTTATATTGTTACACTATTACAGACTCAAAAGTGCTTTGAGCTGATGTCAGTTTTAAATTTACAAGTAATTAGGACATTACATGGCTTGCTATCCTAAAAATACAATCAAGTCCAGGGATCAGTGTGGGAAATGGTATTAAAAGGTAATTTATTATTTCAACATATTAATATCATCTATTAAATCTCATAGAGATGTGCTGTGCTCGTTGTCACATCGTACACAATGGCGGTGAGCATAGTGAAAGTGACGTCTTTGGAACCCATGAATACTTATGCTCACATCAGATAGAGCAGGGTTCCTCAAATCTTACCCTGGAGGTCCAATCCACTGCAGAGTCCAGCTCCAACCCTGATCAAACTCACCTGTCTGTGGTTTTCTAATGATCCTAAAGACATTGATTAGCATGTTCAGGTGTGTTTGATTACGGTTGCAGCTAAACTCTGCAGGAAAGTGGATCCCGAGGTCCAGATTTGAGGATGCCTGCGATAGAGGGATGAAACTAAAAGTGCTGAACTTCTTAGCTGGTAAAACATCTCTGTGTTGAATCACCCAATAATAAAATGTGACATTCTTGTAGTTTTGCTTCATATTCATCTTTTAATCATATTTGTAAATGTCTTGACTCCATAGCAAACAGAGCAATTTTGTCTTTACTGTTCCAATATTTTGGAGGGCACTGTATCACGGGAGAATCGCTGTCCAATGTCAAACTTTTTAACTGGAACATAAAACCTGACCTGAACAACAGGCCATAAGAACATCATATTACTCCATCAATACAAATAATTAAAACTGCGCTATACAAAACCATAACGCTTATTCAAAACAGCTCAAAATGGTGGCAGAACAGGTATTTTGTACTCACTACTCCAGTGTTTTATACAATGAAATTTTATTATAAACAGCATACATTAATATTTCATTAATATCAGTTGTTAAACAATAGCTTTTGCTATGGAACGGCGGACTCCTGTGCTAATCAACAGGTAGGTTACAATAAAACGAACTCAACTCACCAAGAGATATCGTTCACCCAAAATTGTTCGTTTAGGATGCAGATCACATCAGATAAGTATTACTGTTTCTTCCTTTCTAGCAAATTTAAATAATCTTTTAACAAGTTAAACAACGTTAATCACTCGATTTCTCAGCTTCTTCTCCTCTTTGACCGTTACTGTTCAAAGTATGCGCGCTACAGTTGCACGTGTGTTCTGAAATATTCGGTGTCTGAGATTTTCGGTGACGCTGTGCGGGGCATACATGAATATTCATGAGTTTCCTGTTTCGCGTTAAAGCGCCACTGAAAATATTGACTTCGGATCACACACGCTCGGCGGATTACACACGAATAAGAAATGCTTCAAAGTGTGATGAAGTTCAGCAGGTATTTAGGCTACTGTTAATAGGCACAATAGTTTGTAGATTGTGTCATGTGTTATATTTAATTATTATAGCTATTAATTTGTTGATGTGCCTGAGGATAAACTCCAACTTACTGAGCCAACAAACATTTTTATGTATTTATTTTGACAATCTTTAAAACTGTTAATAACTGATATAAATGTATCTTTGCTGTTGTTGACATAATAAAGTTTCAGTTGTGATCATTCTGTGGTGTTTCTTATTGTTTGCTCAGTTGGTAGCTTATATAGCATCAACCCAACTTTAGTAATAAATTAATGTTTTTTGTAATATATTTAAATGATAATATAAACATTCTTAACACAGTGTTCCAAATGGCTAGAAACATGGTGTGATGATAAAAGTTAAAGTCATTATGTGGCTATTTAGCATTTATGAATACAATAAAGACAGCATCTTATTTTGGTGCTAGTTTTAATCGCAAATGTGTGTATAGAGAGGACAACATAACCTAACCCTTTAATCGCCGACGAACCCAATTTCTACCCCCCCCCCCCCCCCTCCCCCCATTTCTATTCTATTCTATTCTGTTCTATTCTATTCTATTCTATTGACTGAATGGCTAGATGACAGAGATCAGTGGTGCACAATTACATGTAATGACCAATTATATATAAGACTCATTTATTAGATTTTGCACTGTTGTGTTGAAGATGGATGAGGCTAAATTCAAAGCACTGACAGACTTTAAAAGATTTGGAAAGATACCTCAGGGTCTTTCCAGACATGACAAATTCATATTTCTAAGAAGGGCTAAAAGCTTCATTTCTGAAAGTAAGTAATGTAAAATGTACACCTGGATTTAGTGGCTTCACTGGTTGTTTATAATGATTTTTATACTTTTTAGATGAAGCTTTGTATTATAATTAAAAAGAAGGTACTTTGGCAAAAGTGGTCAGCACGAAAAAAAGTGCCCAAGAAATTTTTGAAGAGCTCCACAGCAGCCCAATAGGTGCTCACTGTGGCATTCAAAAAACCCTGGATGCCATAAGCAAGCGCTTTTATTGGCCTGGTATGTCTGTGGACATAAAAAAAAAAATGGGTGAGTTTAATATGTGAATCCTTTGTCATGTTTTCATACGTCTATTATTCCATCAAAACTGATTTTGATAATATATTTTAGGTCAACACTGTGCTGCTTGTCAAAAAAAGCAATGTTCTCTGAAGAACCCAACAGAATATACCCCTATCGTAGTAATTCATGTTTTTATGAAAAACACAAGGAATATTTTTGTTACAGCAGTTTTATATATTAAACATGAATGTTTATTAGGTGGCAAAGCCTTGGGATATTGTGGGGATGGATTTAGTGGGAAAGCTCACACCAACGAAAGAAGGCTACCAGTACATCTGTGTGATGGTAGATTACTTCACAAAGTGGTGTGAGGCTTTCCCACTGAAAACCAAAAGCGCAGAGGAGGTAACAGCTTACATAGTAAAATTGTTCTACAAATTTGGTGTCACGTGCGCTGGAGCCAGGAACGAGTAGACACGGAGAATTCACAAACTGAGAGTCTTTAATAAACCATATAGGGAACATAGAGCATCTGAAGACATTCAAAGACCGACAAACACTAACTGAAAGGACTGGGGCTTTTAAAGACAGGACAATCAAAGAACTAAGGAGACACACCTGGAGCAAATTAACAATCAGACTGGGGAGAAACTGGGTCACAGGAAACACATGGGGAGCAAAAACCACAACAAAACAGTCCAGGGGCGTGACATTTGGTGCCCCTAAAAGACTCCTAACAGATCAAGGCACTGAATTTGTAAATAAGGTTAGCGCTTTACTTTTATTTGTCTTTTATTCCATTAATTGTTCTTCCAAATAAGGAAATAACTGATTCTTACTAATTTGTAAATGAGATTTGTGTTGATCTGTACACAGATCAATCTGAGTGTGTGCCAAACTCTGGGCATTAAGAGAAGTCTATGTGCGCCATACCATCCACAAACAAATGGACTGGTTGAGAGACTCAGTGGAACAATTCAGAGGTAACAATCAGTCCATATATATGAAATATGAGACCATTTGTATATGGCAATATAATCTTTTTTATTTTTTTTTCCGTTTTACAGATGTTTGAGCAAGTTGGTGGAGAATAGGCCAAGCTTGTGGGCTGATTATTTGGAGGCCACAATGTTTAGTCTGCGAACAAAAAAGCAGATAACAACCAAATTTTCCCCATACTTTCTGCTGTTTGGTCGTGAGGCTAGGTACCCATGTGAGGTACCAGACACCTATGAGGTAGGCATTATAGTCAAATATTTGGACATTTTTCTATTACAGTATTTTTTTCAATGTGTAAGCACAATTGTCCTCTTTACTGTAGATCAATGAAAGTGTGGAGGAAATGATTCCAGAGGAGTGCATTTCTGAATGCATTAAACGGCAGGACAGGTTGTACGACATTGTTCAGGAGAATATGGTACAGGTGCAAAAAAAAAATAAGAAAAAGGAAACTGGATCAAGGAGAGGCTGTTGTCATGCAGGTTGGGGACAGAGTCCTGAGGCAAAACAAAAGAAGTCAGCAGAGAAAGGGGGGTAAATTGGATCCTGATTTCTTTGGCCCGTACACTGTCACTAGAAGTCACTTTTTAGAAGATCTTCCACCAAAAGCTCCCAAGGTCACCTCACCCATCACAACCACATCCTTCCCTGCCGCAACTTTTTCAGTCCCTCATACCACCTGCTCTGGTGCCCCCTGTCCTGCGGCCTCCTCTTGTGCCCCCCAGCCTGCGGCCTCCTCTGGTGCCCCCCTGCCTGCCCCCTCCTCAGCTGTGCCTTGCACTGATTGTATGTATCCACCTTTTAAAACCTATGTAAAGAGAACAACATTCTATTATCATTAGCGTTTTTTTTTTTCAAACTATTTTCAGTATTACAAGACATCTGGGCAGGAAAAGTAGGAGGAAGACTGTGGAGCAAAATAGGTCCATATAAAATATTTACCTGGGATATTGAGTGCCTCCAACCTGGTGAGAAGCTTGAGAGTGAGGTGAGCGAGTCTTCACACAATTCCTAATAATTCTTAACTCATTTGGACTTCATCATAATGCTTTTTTAAACAAGTGTGGAACTGACAAATGATTGAACCACTGTCTTGTTCAGGTTATCAATGCCTACCTCACTTGCATAGCAAGCAGGTATGCAGGAAAGGCATTTGTCATCGATTCATTTCAAATGACAATCCTGTGGAATGGCAAGGCCACTGAAATGAAGAAGGTAAACAAGCTTGCTTATTTTTATATGATTATCTTAAATGTTCATGTTTCATCTGTAATTGTCTGTGTACCCATAGATAAATCTGCAGGTATATGATTTGCTGGTGGGCTCTGTAAACGAGGGTGACCACTGGACACTGCTGGTTTGTTTCACTCTATGATGTCTGTTGTTCTATTAAACCATAAGAGAGTGGATTTTTTCCTCTAAGATTGAAAGTTAAATTCAATGTTTTGCCAGGTAATATATCCTCAGGAAGGAAAGATAATTTATATAAACTCCTGTGGAGAAGGCAGCAGGAAACTTGACCACTGCCTTAAGGCTGTTAGGTGAGAAATTAAGAACCCTCATCAGATAATGGTTTATAAGTTTTATACAAATTGTTCTTTCTTCAATAAAAGGGGTTTCATGGACAAAAAGGGTTTCAAGGGTGTCACATGGAAGTGTGTCAAGTTACCACACAGCCTACAACCAGATGCCACTTCATGTGGGGTGTTTGTGTGTAAGGTAAGTAGCTGTAAATTGTTTTTATAATTGCACAGATGCGTGAAGAGCTGGGTCTATGCCTTCTGAATGAATCAGGTTTTTCTTCATTATATTAAAAAGGGATGATGTATTACATGTGATAAAGAATATAATTTATCATCTTGATTACCTTCCACAGAACCTCTGGATAACCTGTGCCTGGCTTGTGGAGAACAATATCCCCACACACCAGACGAGGTAGACACTTGGGTATGTTAGATTATTATTATTATTATTATTTAAATTATTATATATAAACCCAGCAGGCACAAAACAGGCACACAACGTCATAAGACGTTGATATTTGGTTAAATTTAGGTTGCGACGTCGGGTGACCAAAATTCAACTTAAATTCAACGTCTAATGTCAATGTTAAATTGATGTCCAATACCGACGTCAGCTGACGTTGAGATTTTGTTGTTTTTAGGTTGTGCAACCAAAATCCAACGTTAAGTCAACGTCAAATTGACGTCAAATATTGACGTCAACCCGATTTTCATTTTCAACCAAAATGCAACGTCTGTCCGACGTCATGTCCAACGTCAACCTGACGTTACATAGACGTCTGGTGCCTGCTGGGAACATACTAATATTCATATTCATTCATGTGTTGTAAATCTTGTATTGTTTAGATTGCATGTGACTCTTGCAACGGCTGGTACCACTGGGACTGCATAAACAGGCCAAGTTTGGAGGCACATTTTATTTGTCCAGGATGTCAAGGCCCTATTTAAAGTGTTTTTTGTCCCCAATATGTCTTGTCCACATACACATTTGTACATAAAACTTAACACCAAATCATTTGATGTCTTTAATGTATTCAGCATTATAACTTCATTTCTTTATAGTAGTAACTGTGCAAATTAATATGTGGTATGTTAATTTAGCTACTTAAATCATGTGAAATGATTTTCGCTAAGTACCACAATCTGTTATTTACCAGCTGAACAAGCAAAACGAAATATTGTATCAGATCTTTATGCCACCTTAGATATTTGTATACAAGTTATCAAACAAAACTTTAAAAGAACCTGGAAAGGGTTTATAACACGTTAATGGAATATCCTAATGATAGGCAGGCAAAATAGATAGGCATGCTGTAATCATGAAATCAAACATAACATATACAATCTACAAACTATTGTGCTCAGATGAACAAAACTTCAAAAGCTTAAAAATAACCTTAAATGAGCTAGATCGCCACTGTCGCTTAAACATAATTACATTACATAAAACTTTCTGTGCGGTGATGATCCTAGAGTGCACTGATATTTTCAGTGGCGCTTTAACGCGAAACAGGAAACTCATGAATATTCATGTTGCCCCGCCCAGCATCAGACACCGAATATTTCAGAACACGGGCACTACGTTCGGATTTCTTAAAGGGGAAGCGTCAGGAAAATACCATATATAGATGTTTGTGTTTCTATGAATTCCTACTCACATGTAATACATTTTAACATGAAATGTCATATTTATTATTTTTGGCTTACTGTAATATTATGAATTTCAGTTATATTTTTGTGTATTCATATAGGCTGCCTTTTTATTGAGGGTCAAGTACACACATGCAATGTTACTCTTAAAAATTAAATAAAACACAATGTCCAATAAGATCCCAAGCATCAAATAAAATCCTATAGGCAAAAGTGAAATTCCATTCAGATCAATCAGAATGTCCAATAGGATTCTAAGAATCAAATAAAATCCTATAGGACAAAGTGAAATTCCATTAAAATCAGTTGAATGTCCAATAGGATTCTAAGAATCCAGTAAGATCCTAAAGGATCTGAAATTCCGATATAATTTTTTTTGACAAGGGAAAAATATAAATATATTCATTTCTTATTTATTTAACTGTTGTATAACATCATTTCCAAATTTGCCCTCATTCGTGACCCGTGTGATAACTATATGAGACAAAAGCTCATTCAGGGGCATTTTTTCCCGTACATCTATAATTGTAAGGGCTCTCCTTGCCATCTTCACGCTCTTGCAAACTGGATGTTCTGACTTGCCGTAGAGTCCTCGTAGCCATGAGAGGTGTGTCCATGTAGATGAGCAAATAAATCTGCATCTTAAGTGGCGTGTGGCGTTAACTCAAAAGCTGTGTCCCAAAGTTTAGTGGCACTTCGGAGTGCGTATTTTACATGCGAATGCATCACAGCGGCGCGACGAAGGCTGTCCCAATGTGAAGTGTACACACTCTTTTTTTTTTTTTTTTTTTTTTTAAATGCTTAATTTATTCAATGCCACAAGAACAAGAGGTATTACATATTCATGTGATCAAATAAACATTAGCTGCTAGAGAAAAAAGGAGAAAAAAAATTCAATATTTTCAGAGCATTACATGTTTTCAGTGCTTTTTTGCTTTTTGTTTGTTCCAAGAGATTTACATATTAAGTCATTTATAAAATGTGCAAAGTTTGGTTTACATTGAGCCCACTTCTTCTTATGTATATGGAATTTTCCTAGCAAAATAAACAAGTTTATAATATGTTGTTCTTTACAATTCAAATTTTCGTTTTCTGTATAAAAAAGTACATCAAATATACAAATTTATATCATACACTCCAATTTTCTGTTAATATAGAATTCCAAATCCTTCCAAAATAATCTTGAGTAAATACAATGAAATAAAAGATGTAAAATAGTTTCTTTTTCTTGACCACAAAATTCACAGGTATACAAAATGTTATAAGCTTAAATCTTTCCAAAACATGCTTAGCAGGATAAATTCTATGAAGTATTTTGTAAGACACTTCCTTAATTTTGTTATTGATACAAAACTTATTTGGCAGTTTCCATGCTTTAACCCAAGAGATATTACCAAATAAAGAAGACAAAAAAAAACCTTGCTGCTGCTGTAAAGACACAGAACAAAGAGCATTCCTTATAATCTTATTACTACATTGTTGTCTTAAAACATCAACATTTTCAATGAAAATGTGTCCACAAGGATTAACCATGCTGATTTCTTCTGAGATACAGTTTTTTAAAAGTAACATCACACTCTTTGGAATTGCATCAAAAACAATAGCAAATTCTCTTGGTTTAACAGGTAATTGAAATCTCTGAAGAAATTCAGTATAAGACAACAAATACCCATGGAAATTAACTAACTGTCTTACTAAAAGAATATCTTCCTTGAACCAAGTATGATAGAATAAAGATTTGTTTTTAAATAATATGTCCTTGTTATTCCATATGAAATAGTTGTGGGGTGAAAAATTGTGCTTATACACCAATTTCCATGCTAACAGGGCTTGTCTGTGAAAACTGGCCAATTTAACAGGAATTTTGTCAACAGAAAAATTACATTTCAACAAAAAGTCTATGCCTCCAAGATTATTAAATATATAATTAGGAAATGCATTCCAAGGACTTTCTCTATTCTTCATAAACTCTATCAACTATTTAATTTTAAAAGTGTCATTAAGAATATTATAATCTAAGACCTCCAGTCCCCCTTGCTCTTTAGGATTACAAATTATCTCTTTTTTTAAATAATGTGCTTTTTTTCTCCAAATAAAATTATAAAGAATCTGATCTAAATCTTCAATAATCTTGGGACGCACATCTAACGATAATGACGTGTAAACAGATCTAGATATACCTTCCGCTTTTGACAATAATACCCTCCCAAATATTGAGATGTCCCTCATTAACCACAA
The DNA here is from genome assembly GCA_039654775.1 of Spinibarbus caldwelli. Taxonomy (NCBI): domain Eukaryota; kingdom Metazoa; phylum Chordata; class Actinopteri; order Cypriniformes; family Cyprinidae; genus Spinibarbus; species Spinibarbus caldwelli. The sequence continues at coordinate 12,122,565 of CM077237.1, forward strand.
ATTAAATTTCTTTTTAGTTTTCTCAATAATTGGTTCAAAATTTAACTGATCTTTGAGGGGAAATAATACAGATTTATCTAAATTCATTTTAAGGCCTGAAACACCAGTGAATTCCTCAATGTATCTAATTATTTTCGGTACTTCAAATTTATTTTTCAAAAAAACTGCAATGTCATCAGCAAACTGGCTAAGTTTAAATTGTACACCTAAAGCTGTGATACCATTAAATTGATTCCTTTTCATATGCGATGCTAAAACCTGAGTGACTAACAAAAATAAAAAAGGGGAGAGAGGGCAACCTTGCCTAATGCCACGATGAATATCAAATCTTTGTGAGGTACCATGAGCAAGTTTGACAGAACTATTACACCCACTATATAATGTTTTAACTGCTTTCAAAAACATATCTCCAAAACCAAAGAATTTAATAACTTTGAAAATAAAACTATGAATCACCGTATCAAATGCTTTATAGAAATCAATAAATAAAATAAAACTATCATCCTCAATAAAATGATTATAATCAATCATATCTAAGACTAGTCTAATATTATTCCTGATATGACGGCCTTGCATAAACCCAGATTGTTCTATATCAATTATTTTGTCTAAACCTTGCTTCAGTCTTCTAGCAAAAATCATTGCAAACAATTTACTGTCATTATTTAGCAAACTAATAGGCCTCCAATTTTCAATGAATAACTTGTCTTTATTAGGTTTGGGAATAAGTGTACACACTCCTAAGTCCGTATTTGAAGTGTGATTGCGTCACAGCGTCACGACGTAAGCTGTCCCAATTCAGAATGCGCACTCCAAAGATCGCATTCCAGGGGGGCATCTTCAAGATGGCGGCAGTGTAGGTCGCGTTTACTTTGCTCTTACTTGTATTTTGTGCAAAACTTGATTTTTCTTCAAACAAAATTTGTTTCCATGCGTTGATTTTATACACTTTATGCTCTCCATATATTTAATGTACTGCGATTAGTGAGTTTGTATATTTTTGAGAGCTTTTTTCTTCATTTCGACAACGATTATTCACTGGATAGGCTACAGCAAGTGTTTGGATTCTAAAATTGCGGTGTGGTGTCATGATGGAGGTGGATGACAGCTCGAGATCTGAGAGTGTTGCATACTTATGCCAAATCTGCTAATGTTGTGGGCTCACTGGATACGTGCTTTCCCGAATCTCCCGAAGAAAGCCCTTTGCCGAAAATGCAGCGTCCAGCCTCAGATCCTTCAAATGCGGTCCTGCTTGAAGCAATAGAGAGACCTGGGTAAGAAGCAGGATGACTTCATGGAGAAACTTTTTGGAGATAGAGAATTCTGTCGCGTCCAATTCCATCCTCATCTCTGACCTTGCTACGAGGGTCGACGCTGTTGCTAAAAAGTCAGAGGATACAGCTACTAAATCTGATAAAATGGACTCTCAGATGTCTACTTTGGCTGCAGAAAACAAACGCTTATGGGATAAAGTGGATGAGCTGGACGCCTATAAGAGACGATGGAATCTAAGGATCTCAGGTGTTCCGGAGGTCGACGGGGAGAATGTCAAAATGGTCATAATGGACATTTTTCTTCAGGTGTCCCCAAGTTTAGCGGATGTTCTGCAAACCTCGATTGATGTTGCGCACAGGCTTGGCCCTAAATTGGGCAATGCACGCCCTCGCACGATAATTGTACAGTTCCTCTCGCGGTCTCACCGTTGTAATAACTTTTTGAACTTAGCTATGATTTAATCTTTATTTTGAATTTTTGGCTTTACGAAATTGCATCGTAAAGATAGATATTGATTTGATTAATTTCTATTAATCAAAACGTATAATTTATACCTTTTAACGGCTCATCCAGCGAGACATAAAAGTTAGTATATGTTAACAATTTTGTTTATCTTGCTTTGTGGCCAACAATAAAACAAACAAAATAGTAATTTATCAAATTTGAGCAAGGTACCAAAGGGGTCGACAGCGCAAGGCAGTAACTGAATCAAATATAAAACACAGACAATGCTCTATACAATGAGACAAGTTTATTGAACTACTTCTAAGATTACATGAGACTAAATCATCTAAACACACACATACGACCACACACACACACACAAATGACGGAGTTATGCAGAATTATGAGTTATGAAGGAAGTCTCAACTTCGGTGGTTATCAGAAAGTCAACAAAGCAGAGCTTAGTTCTATCTTTCCCATTAACAACAACTTTGCGCCGTTTTCAGCCAATAGATAAGAGATTTGTTTTACTTGTTAGAAGGTTTGCTGCCTAGTCTCGTCTTGTCTCTTTGAGGGAATCCCCGGGCTTAGCTGATTGGCTGGCGAACTGTTGTTTGTCTGACGTCTCTTTAGAGAATTCCGGCTGTTTCAGACGTTTTCTTGAAGAGCTTGAAGTTTTGGAATGAGGTGATGGTTTGATGCGGCGTATGAGCGCACAAGTTGAAGCAGTTTTCAAACCATGGCAAAGAGCCTGCGGTTTAGTTGAACATTAGAATTTAAGCAGGCCACTTTGGGCCCGCCCCGGAGCTGGGGTACCAATCCGCTTGTTGCAAGGTGGAGCTCAGCTTCCTAGGCTCCATTTCTCTGCATAAATTAACGAGCTGCCCGTGTAATCACGTGACAGAAAATCCTTGCAGGGTTTTGTTAATAATCTTGATAAACGTTATAACGTTACGGGATTTACCTAATTTCTACATTTCATCCACACAGAGTTGTTGCAAATAAAATATACTTTCGTTTAACACCAAACATGACACACACACACACACATTCATACCCTCATAATACATAGGTTAAACTGGTACTGACCTTATAATGGATAGATTAACATAGCGTATGTTTTACTAACACATCAAGCATATCTAAGGCATAACACACATAATTTGGGAATACATTTTCATAACTTAAAAGTCCTGAATATTGTATTTTGGAGTTTTGGCGCACTTTTGCATGTTTCCTTTGTCTGTCTGGAAAAGGCACATTTTCAGGAATGCATCCGAGGAGGGGCCACAAGTACTCCTGAGGTCAGAAGGTGTCCGGGAGTGGAGTTCTGGCATATGTTTAAGTCAGGCCTACGACTGTAAATCCATCGCGCGTTTGTTGATAAGTTTGTCAATTTATACGTTGGCTAGTCAAGGGTTCAGATACCATCTGGATCTGGTATCTTTCCCACCAGAAGTTTCCTTTGTTCTGCGTTGGTGAGGTTGATTCTCTAGCTTGTTCTGATCTCTGGAGGGATAAGGATTAGCAAGACAGGATCCTGGTCTAGACACTCAGGCACCGTGTTGGACACTTAGTTATTTTTACGACTTTTCAGAGGTGAAACCAGAGATTTACTCATTCCTCTGGAAGGAGTCTGCATTTATGTATGTGTGTGTCCATTCAAGGATCTCCTACACATCCCCCTTTTGCTTGGTGAGGTTCCCATTGCGAACGTCAGCAGGCACTGTAACAAGAGGCAGAGAGAACAGGAACACACAAGATACAAACAACATCTCCATCACTTGACTGAATTCCGGTGCAGGACTTGGGTAATTTGGGATAACTGGGTTAGGAACTCTTCAATCGATGTAGTGGTGCATTGTTCAGGGTTGTTGGTAATTTGTAATTGTAACTTATTGATCTAATTGTCCGTGGTTCGATGGACAATTGATCTCAATCAGGTTTTTAGGCGTGATCTCAATCAGGTTTGTTGGGTTCTCAGGTTCAGGTTCTTGGTCAGGTTTATCACGTCGGAAAATGCGCGGGATGCCAGACGTGCATTTGTTGAAAGACTCTTGTACAGCGTTCACTCGCTTGTGCAGGAGGAAGGCCAGCTTCAAGGTCACAACATATCCTACAATAGTAGAGATGCAAAGCGCTGTGTCAGCGGCAGACCAAGACCGAATGATTGGTGCGCCAGGGGGCGGAAGGCGAGCAATAGCTTCTAAGGCTGTATTTACTGGAGTCAAGTCAATGAGTTGCATTCCTTCCTCCTTGATCCTTTCTTCCAATTCTGGATCAAGGGTGAAAGAATGCTGTTTAAAAAAAGGTGAGATTTCAAGTTCGGCCTGATACTCGTCGTCGGTAAATTGATACAACGCTAGCTCGTCGATATGGAGGATTGAGCCCTTAGGGACATTAATCCATCAAGTTTGGTTGGGTAGGATAATGCGAGTGGCAGTGTCATGTTGATCATAGGTGAGGGTAGCGGTACGTGCAGGAGTATTGACTAGCCATCGGTTTCCGACGATTTTGGCTTGAGTTGCCTCAATTTGAGACCGTGGGGTAGCTTCGGCAGGTTAACAACGGCTTTTACAAGTTACGACACTTCTGGTGAAGGGGAGTCAATCCTACTATCGGTACCTGGATCAGTTAAGGGAGTTCCCTGATGAGGGGACTAGGTGAAAGGAAGTTATAATGAGAGAGGAAACGGAGAGAGAGAAAAAAAACGGAGCAAGAAAGAGAAACGGAAAACACAAAGAGACACAAGGACACTGACTGAGTTCACGAGAGTAAAATGAGTGTCACATGTGTGGAGTAACTCCTCTCTACTAGAGGTTAGTCCTAGCAGTGCTGTGGAGGAGCGTGTGTAGGTGTTGTGTAAAAAAAAAAAAAAAACAAACAAACGAAACAAAACCATGTATTTCCTTAAAATGACAGACATCATTAGTGTGGAGTAGAGTATGGGATTGTTGGTTGGAACCTTGGTGCCTCTTTATCTGATTCCTATGGACCCATCGAAGGACTGGATCATTCTGGCTTTGTCTGATTTTGATTAGGTGAGAGCTTGTCCACAATCTCGTGGGGTCCTGTCCAGTGAGGTAGGAATTTCTTTGACAGGCGATGGGGAGTGTTCTGCCTCGGTTGGTCGAAGCTGTAGGACCATACTTTGTCTCCGACATTGAGTTCCTGGTGAGAGGCCTTTTGGTCGTAGTAGGCTTTACGACCTTCTGCGCTCCTTTGGAGATTTTGTTGGGCGAAGGCGAAAGTCGTTCTCAGGTGCTGATGTAACTCTTCCAGGTACTGGTGAGTGGTGTAAGCGGTGACGAGGTTCAAGTCACCCGGTTGGTACAGCAGGTGTAGTGGTAGTGTCATTTGTCGCCCCGTCAACATTTCGAACGGTGGTACTCCGGTAGACCGATGAGGGGTGGCCCTTTTGGCCATTAGTACCAGAGGAAGCTTGATATCCCAATCGTTTTGATTGGCGGACACATACTTCTTCAACATGCTTGTCACTTTCCTGTTGGCCCGTTCGACCTGACCTGAGGAAATTGGGTGATGGCTTATATGAAGCTTGGCCTGTATGCCCAGGAGTTTCCATACTTCCTGCATGACTTCGGCAGTGAAGTGGGTTCCTCGGTCAGAGTTGACTCTTAAAGGCAGTCCAAATCTTGAGAAGATGTGGTTCATTAACAGGCAGGCTGTCGTTTCTGCTGTATCATTGGGCGCTGGGAGGCACTCTATCCACTTTGTGAATTCGCAAACCACGGTGAGGAAGTATTTGTTACCCCGTGTTGACCGTGGCAGGGGTCCTACTCAGTCTATTTGGAGGTCTGACCATGGGAAGGTCATTCCTTTCCGTTGTAGTGGTGCTCGGTGGTTTGGGTTTGCCGGTTGGAACTGGCAACACACCAGGCATCCTTTTACTTATTTCGCTACGTCTTGCTGCATGCCAGGCCTGTATGCTACTTGCTTGAGTGTTTCATAGGTGGCCTTGGCTCCGTGGAGTCCTGCGCATGGTGCATCGTGGGCGTGTGTCAGCATAATCCCCCTTTGGCCCTGAGGGACTACGAGCTTCGGCGCAGTGAGGGGCTCAGGGACATATGTGAGAACACCGTCTCGTAGATGCAGCATGTGCTTGATTGAGTGGAGTTTGCGGAGCTCGGAGGAGGTGGCTAGGTCGGAGGTGGCAATTGGATGAGTTAACGGGTCGGAAATGTGAGCTGCCATAGTTCACAGTGTCGGATCCGCAGCTTGGAGGGTGAGGAGATCATCCGCAGCGAACTGAGGTAATAGGGCAATGTGGGAGGAGGCGGGGGTATGCACGTGGATGGCCGCTATTTCTGCATATTGCGATGAGTGAGGGCCTAATTTGAATTGTTGTGGTGGGTAAGGGTCCTTGTTGAGCCAGACCACACCTGCTCCTGCTTTTAAGTTGCCCTGTTGATTGTAGGAGCAGTCATCGACATATGCTGTGGGCATGCCTGCGCACACATTCTCTTCAAAGTACCTGTAGTTTGTCAGTTGAGGTTGTGACGGTTCTTTAGGTTCTTCTGAGGTGTACAGCGTATCCGTTGAACAGTTTTGGCAAGCTGCTAACCCGTTTCCCAGTGATGATTTGTGGTTTTGGGCATATCTTGCCTCGACGTCTCGTCCTTGGAGCGTCATTAACCATGTAGCTCTGCGTGCATTGGTTACCACGCCATCTCTGATTCGTTGGCTGTTGAGGAAGGTAACTGGTTGATAACACATTTCAATGATGACTTTCTGAGCACCGATGTAATTAGAGAAATGCTGGATAGCCCACACAGTGCAAAGCAACGCTTTTTCGTAGTTTGAATACTTGCATTCTGGGGAAAGCAGCGTTTTGCTGGCATAAGCAACCACTCGCTTGTCTTTGTCATGGAGCTGGTATAGGCCTGCACTGAGGCAATGATTGGAGAATCCAGCATCCAGATAGAATTCTTTTCCTGGGTCTGGGTAGGCCAGGCACGGAGCGGAGCACAGGCGCTGTTTGAGCTGGCTCATTGCTGTGTCCTGGGCTTCTGTCCAAACGAAGGGTTCATCCTTTTTTAGGAGTGAAGTTAGTGGTCGTGCGACGTCAGCGTAGTTTTCGATGAACTGTCGTGAGTAATTGCACACTCCCACAAAGCTTTGCAGCTCAGAGATGTTAGTCGGCGTCTTTATGCTTTGGATTGCTTGGGTGCGGTTCGACTGTGGCTCGATGCCGTTTCTTCCGACAAGCAGTTCGACATAGTTCACCTTGGTTTTGCACCACTGTCCTTTGTGAAGGGCGATCTTAGCTCCTGCTGTTGTCAGCTGGTTTAGGACGTGATCGATTTCTTTGAGGTGGTCTTCCACACTTGAGCTTTTAATTAAGACATCGTCCACGTAGACGAGGTTGCCTCTGGCTCTGGCGTCAAGGCATGCTTTGTTCAAGAAGATGTTGAATTCTGCTGGTGAGTTGGCATAGCCGAAGGGGCACCGTGTGAAGGTGTATTGTCGATTGCCAAACGTGAATGCCAGCTTGTGTTGGTCATCGGGGTGGACAGGGATAGTCCAGAACCTGGAGGCGACGTCCAGTGTGGAAAGGATCGTCGAGCCTTTGATTTTTGGAATTTCTTGGTCCAACTGGGTCATAGGCAATCGTGACAAGGGTACTTGCTGGTTCAACTTGCGATAGTCGATGGTGGGCCGCCATTTGCCGTTGGGCTTTAGGACTGGCCATATCGGAGCAGAGTATGTGCTGTTACAGGGCCGGATGACCCCCTTTTCCAGCATGGAGTCAACAATTTCTTGCACTGGCTCATATGACGCTATTGGAATTTTATACTGCCGCATCAAATGTGGGTGGCGCATTTGGGTTTGTCGGGATGCGCACCTTGTGGATGTTGGTCAGGCCACAATCCAGGGAATCTTTTGCGAAAGAGTCTTTGTATTTGTGCAGAACCTCTTTGAGTCCTTGACGATCCAACTCGCTGTGGAGGGCATTCGCCTCGTTCAGAATTTTTTGGATTTGTGCATTGAACCCGGCATAGGGTTCCTCTGAGTCATTTGAGGGACTCTGGGTCTTGAGTGTCGCTTGTACAGGTGGCTCTGTTGCAGGCTGTGTTGAGACAGCGTAGACAGCAAGGTGAGTGTCATCTGTGAGCTCTGATCGGCAGACACTTTCTTTGGACACTGGCAGAATCGAAGTGATGGCGATGATCTCATGGGGCTTTGTGAAGGTTACAGTGTGATCACATTCATCTGACAGTAGTGGGCCTATGACAGGTACCATCAGTTCAAAGTCATGGAACGCCTGGTTGATGAGCCATCCCATGTGACTGGCTTTGGGCACGTTGATGTCTTTGGCCGTACAGTTGTTGAACAACACATACACAGCACGAGATGACACTTCAATGAGAGGTGTGGCTTCCAAGGTCAGTCCTAGCTTTAGGCAGGTCTTGGAAGGGTGGAAGAAGCCTAGTTCACTGTTAAGCGTTTGATCAGGTCGCATGTTGAGGCGGATGCTGACGCTCTTGCTATACGCAGGGATTGTGGCTTCTTGCTCCGTGATCATGGCGCATGCGTCTGGCATTGTTTGACCAGACCACAGGTTCTTGAGATTGACTGAAGTTGTCAGTTGATGTGACAGTGGAGCCCATATGATGTCATTCACTGTGTCGACGCAGGCGTTAAGACGGACCATGATGTCTGCTCCAATGTAGATGTCATAAGGTAGGTTGGGGACAACGAGGAAGTAGTGACTAAGGAGTCTGTTGTTCCATCGTATGTCTACAGCGCAGATGATCTTGGAGGTAGCCATGGTTGTTGACCATGGGCTGCAGGGGAAGCGGCTGTGCTTTGAGATGTGTGGTAGGCTCTGAGGCCTCTGCTTCAATGTTCTGAAGAGCTTTAGGCTGATAGCTGATAGCACGTGTTTTAGTTGTAGGCCCATGTGGGAATATGCTTGGAGGTTCAGTTCGCACCTCTGGAGTTTGAGGGTTCTGTTAGTCCTCTTTGCTCCTTCTTGGACTTCTTTGAGGAGTTCGGTAGACATTAGAGTAATGTCGGCCCCTGTATCGAGAAGGGCTTCGACTCTGATGTGTCGTTCGATGATAATGGAGAGATAAAACTTTCTTGCTATACCTCTTTCGATGAGATCACCTAGGAGTTGAGGGACTGGAGTTTGGGAGGAAACAGTTAGGATGTCAGGACTGATGTGTTCGTCGGAGGAGTGGCAGACGACCAAGACAGCACTTTCAGGAACTTGAGGGGTTTCGTCAGCAGGTGTTTGTTGGACGCTGCTGTGATCTGGAGCATTGAGTGTTGAGTTAGTGTCTAACTCTGTTGCTGGGCTTTCAGGTGGGTTTTTGTGTCCATCTGAAGTTAGGGTAGTTACGGTTCGCTGAGAGTGAGGTGAGGGAGTGCTGTTTTCTGTGGCTGGTTGGGTCAGCTGGTTGCTGCCGTCTCTTCCAGCCGCTAGTCAGGCTGAATCTGGTTTCTCTTTCTTTTCCCACTTCCGATCCTCCTCCTTTCGTTGGAAGAATTCTTTCATCATCATCGTCATCAGTTCTTGTGAGTCGAAACACGGTGGTCAAACATCAAACATCGGATAGATTTTAAAATCTTGTTAATTACTTATAAAGCCCTGAATGGCTTAGCTCCTCAGTACTTGAGCGAGCTCTTATCACATTATAGTCCTCCACGTCTGCTGTGTTCTCAAAACTCTGGCCATTTGATAATACCTAGAATATCAAAATCGACTGCGGGCGGCAGATCCTTTTCCTATTTAGCGCCCAAACTCTGGAACAATCTACCTAACACTGTTTGGGAGGCAGACACACTCTGTCAGTTTAAACCTAGATTAAAGACACATTTCTTTAACCTGGCTTACACATAACACACTAATACACTTCTATTATTCAAATCCGTTAAAGGATTGTTAGGCTGCATTAATTAGATCAACCGGAACCGGGAACACTCCTCATAACACACGATGTACTCGGTACATCGTAAGAAGAATGGCATCTACGCTAATATTTGTCTGTTTCTTTATTATTCTGTTTCTCAGTCCGTGTCCGGATCAGATGGTGGATCGGTGCCGGGAGATGATGTCTGCGACCCTGATCGTCAGCGGAGGCCGGACACCTGGATGAGCCCCGGGGACATATCCCCAGTGAAGACCTCGACTTAAATACAATAAAACTTAAAATTAAACAAAATAACTATAAATATAATAAAATACCTAACTACATAATACTATTATTGTTAGAAATTGCAACAATATAAAAATAGAAATATAATAACATTTATACGTTTAAAATTTAATTAAAACAATAAGTAAAAAAATAAATAATAATATCCTGGCCAGAGGAGAACTGGCCCCCCGACTGAGCCTGGTTTCTCCCAAGGTTTTTTTCTCCATTCTGTCACAGAGGGAGTTTTGGTTCCTTGCCGCTGTCGCCTCTGGCTTGCTCAGTTGGGGACACTTAATTTTTTACGATTAACGTCAATTTTATTTCATAGATACTATTTAAACTAAACTGAGCTAGAAAATGACATCTCTGAATTCAATAATGAAATGCCTTTAACTGAAAATTGAGTGTTTAATCTTATTATTATACATTACTGACACTCTATCCTCCAATTTGATACTGTTAAGTGCTTTGACACAATCTGTATTGTTAAAAGCGCTATATAAATAAAGGTGACTTGACTTGGTGTCTTTTGTTCTTGTGTGGATTCGGTTTGAGCTCGGTCAGCTTGGAATCTTTGTGAATTCTTTCGTCGATTCCTTGGGCTGGTCGTTCCAGGGTGAGTTTGTCATTTTCCCTTGGAGTTTCCATTGGATTTTGAGTTTCCAAATGAGCTCGGTTGATTCCATGATCTCTCCCAATGACTCTCATGTGGTCTTGATTGGTCCCATGAATTTTCCCAGTGACGTCCAGGTGAGCGTTGTCCTCCACGTGGTCCCTCACAGCGGTTGTTTCTCGGTTTAGATCAAGTACCAGCGTGGGAGTCTCGTTCTTTGTTGGACGAGGGTGCATTCCATTCTCTGGGTGGCGGCTTGGCAGTGTCTTGGCGTTGGGTGCCCTCTAGAGCCAGCCCTTGACTTTGAGTGTTGAAGTCAAGAACTGCTGGGGTCTTGGCGCCCTTTTCTGAGGTCATCTTTTGTTTGCCATAGGCTTTCTGCACCAAGTCTCCCAACTGCTGAGCATTCATCGTTCGTGGACATGCGAGAACGCCAAGGTGGTGACTTACTCCGGGATGGAGGTTTCTTAGGAAGAGAGTTTTGAAGTTCAGATCATCTTCCATGTCAGGTTCGTTGCGAGTTCCAAAATATGCTCGTCTGAGTCGGCTGTAGTATGCTTGAGGAGGTTCATGACGTCCTTGTCTTGTCTCCAGGGCAGCCACTAGGCATTGTTCGGACTCAGGGTCGGAGAACTCTTTAATGAGGGCTTCTCTGAACAGGTGATAATCAGTCTTTATGTGGGCCGGCTGGCGGTCCAGGAAACTACGAACTTCCGAGCTAGATGTTGCTCGGATCAAATATAGTCTATCTTTGTCGGTGACACTGGGTCTCATTTCCAGATGAAAATCGACATCTTGTAGATATTCTTTGATCTCCTGACTACCTGGCACATTTGGAGTGAATTTGCCAATGTTCCTGGCGAGCTTGTCGAGGTCTTTGAGGTCCAAGCCTTGCGATGATCTGTGGCTGGCTGGAGCAAGTTCTTTTAGCTTAGAGGGGAGGTAGGACTCTTCAGAGGGAGCCGGTGACTGTTTTAGCACGGTCCCCTCCCCCTTTTGCTCACATGCCAGTCCAGGAACAGGGGACCCAGTTCTGCTCAGCGGGGGTGAAGTCTGTGCCCGTCGTGTTCTTGACGGTTCACGGCGCAGTTCATATGCATGTTTGAGTTTCTCTTTCATGCTGTCGAACTCATCTTTAATGTAGTCGCGCTGTCGTGTTAGGCGGCTAATCTCGTCTCTGGACTCATTCAGGTGAGTTTCAAGGGCTTTAATTCGGCTGTTCTTGTCTCTGAAGTCAGCCATTGCCTTTTCCAGTAGCTGTTCTGCATACTGTAGCTTGTTGGAGAGATCAGCGTAGTCTGCTCTGTTTCGTTCCATTTCCTGTGTAGCAGCTGCTAACGTCTCTTTTAGCCTGTTGATCTCCTCCTCGGCACCTTGTTCCACTTCATCGGGCTCTTCCCTTCGTTCCTGAGCCTCCAGTTCCAGCTGTTCGATGCGTTGTTGTGCTGGAGGTGGGCGGCGTGCCTGTCGCTCAGCTTGAGGGTGGTGATGAGTGTGTGACTTAAGGAGCCAGTGATCTTGGCTAATTCTTTGTGACTGTAATTCTGACCTGGGTTCTGTTTCATGAGGCTCGTTATGTTGTCATCCAGATGGTCCTGTGTCTGCTGCTTTAGTGTTTCAGCTGCCTGAGGTAGGAGGCTGTCTGTTGCAACACTTAGCCAGATCTCGAGGTCTTCCCAGTGGCCAACGGGATCTGTTGTGCGAGACATGATTTGACACGGCAAGGGAGATCTAGCACCGAGCCTGACACAGACCTGGAGGAACAGAAAAAAAAAAAAAAAAAAAAAAACAATAAAACAAACATGCAGGGCAGAATAAAGGTGTAAGTGTGCAATGTCAGGTGTGAATGATGTTGAGTGTGTAATGTGCGGGTGAAAGTGGTTCCCTGAGCCTGTGGTACTCTGGTAGGCGTGCCTCTAATTTGGAATTTCTGTGGGGACAATTAGTAAACACACACAGGTAGCACAGCTAGAGAACTGGGGAAAGCAAGAGGAACACCAAACACAACGGAAAACCACAGAATAGTATTCAGCAAAGAACAGGATAACACTTGGATGCTTCCAATGTTCCTATAAAAGAAAGTTTCCCTCTTCTGTTTTTTTTCAAGGGAAGAAGGTTAAGGCTACAGTAGAAAGAGAGAGACACAAATAAGAATACACTTTTCTGGTCACAGAATAAGTATAGTTAAATTTTCTTCTCTTTTGGTTAAAAAAAAAACAAAAAATGTTTTTTAAATTTAATTCAGAAGGGTGATTTTAGCTAGGGGTTTGGAAAAGGATTTCTCAATGCCAGGACTGTGATTGTTATTGAAATTTCCTCCGGGGCGAAAGAAAACAATAACAATGACAGTGTGGGTTTCTCAGCTAGTCGGATTGACAACCATTCACCAACCAAAGCGTTTCTAGACGCGTGTTCGAGGTTTGATGGACGCCTATCAGTCTTCCAGTTGACCTGCTTGAGCCTAAGCTGGGTAGGATCACAGGATGTGGAGGGAAGGTACAGTAAATGTCATACAATTTTGAAACGAAGTGTTCCTGTTCCCCAAATATTCATTAAATGTTTCAAAAATGCTCTGCTTTATGACTTTCACAAACACAAACCCAAAAACCAGCAGCAGTAGTCAAATCAGAAGAGGACAGCTGAGAGAGAAAGAGAGAGAGAGAGAACAAGAGTGAGGTGTTGCTCCCAATGTTAAGAAAAATGACAAGGTTGACAGGGTGGTGGCGCTGTGGGGTCGCTATCCCTAGGAGTTGGCCTACTGCGGTAGCAGAAGATGCTAACTGACCTAAGTATTACAGAAGACCCTAATTTTCCCTTTTGAGGTTTCGCTAGCTAGGTGGGCTGATGTTCTTATCCGCTAGGCTTGGTGATGAGTTTAGGCTGACCCAGTCGGAGTTTGGTGGCTGGGCCCTCCGTCTGAGCGCACTCAGTGAGCTCCTGTAAGGCTAGGTTGAATACTACGCTGCCAGTATTGCAATGGGCCTCAAACAGTCATGGCTATAGGGGCACGAACACGCCTATCGGGTGAGGCGTGTCAATGACTGGCTCGCAAAGAGAATGGGCTAAGCCTTGGCCTAATTGTTTGCCGGAGCGAACAAAATAGGAACAAGGTGGTGTACACAAGCTATTGTTGACCAGCCTCTGTTGACTCCTCCCATGCGTGTACAAATGCCGAGCCTCCACTGCGGGCCCTCACCTGCAACACTGGAACGTAAATATTCGGTTTAGCCCCCAGCCGGCACTAGGTTACGTCAGAACAGGTGACTCGTCCACCGCAACTCACTGTGAAGGCAACCGTCGCTGCACCAACCAAACACTAGGGGGAGCGCTATACTACCAGGCTTAAGCGAAGGAAAACTTAGCTGAGGTAATTAAATAAACAACTGAGTGAAAGTATGGCCTGACAAGGAGAGGCGAGTCTTATTTGTAGATTGAATTTCAATTTCAATTCAAAATTATAATTAAGAATTTAAATTTTAATGAGTTCAACATTAAAATTGACAAGGGCAATTATAATTAAATTAATCAATTAAGTATCAATGTCTTAGGGAAGCCCAACCCTAATTAATTACTAATGAAATTAAAATTTCAAGGTAATAAATGATAGTTAATGATTAAAATTGAATGACATTTGTCATCAAAATCATAAAAGCAATTACAATTACTTAATCCACGAGTATCCTACAATAAGTAAAATACAATATGGAAGCCGAAACTGTGAATAATTATGAGAATGAATTAAAATTAAAATTGAATTAAAGTTCCAAATCCAAAATCAATATTCCCCGATGTCATTAAAGTCAATACGAGCAGTTATAATTACTCAAAATTGTCATTAAAGTAATGAGGACGAAGTTAGTTGTCAATAAAACCACAGTGTTTAACTGAAAGGGAAATGACAACTTTAAACAAATAAGATTAACACCCTGCTTTAAAATCGCAAAAGCTGATTAATTCAACATTTGTCATGTTCTTTCCAAAAGGATGAGTGATTATAACAGAAAGAGAGAGATACAGGAACTAGTGTGACTGAAAGGGTTAAAGCAAAGACCCATGCGCACTTCAAAGCTACCCAGGAAGAGGTTTCTTGGAACTTCTGGGGTTACAGCGGTCACCGTGGTGACGTAAACACAGGTGTAGCCTGTGAACTAATAGCAAAGGAATAAACTTACGAGCATTTCTTGAACTGACGGCGCAGTTCGCAAAGAACATGCAAAAGCACTAAGTTATTCAGACTCTCCTCTCGTTAGAGTGAGGCAAATTAATCAACAGCTTTACTGCAATTAATAATAATAATGTTACTGAGATAGCGGCGAATCTCAGCCTTCGTGTTAGTCTATTTGACAGACACAACACACGTGGATAATCATCACACAATCTTTTCTTTGATCAAAATTCTCCCACAACATAACGTTTGAACACTCCTTTCTGAGTCAACGTCACTTTCACACTAGTTTAGTGAATTTTGGATGGCAACGAAGCTTAGGGAGCTACCCTGAGTTTGTGTGCCAGGGAGACAAATAGCTTGATCACACCAATGGGACACGCATTAATGAATCAAAACTATACAGGCCTTATTAAGAGGAACACACAAGGAACACGCTTGGGTTTCTCTTTTACTTTGTCTTTGGCAGACAAAAGTTTTAATTTTACTGCAGTTACAAACACCAACAACTCAGAGTTCATTCACACTGGCATGCCATAATAAAAGTCCCCAGTAGTGCAACAACTGTTTTCTCTGTCTTTGATCTATTCTTCCGGATAAAATAGAACAAATACAACAGCATGTGTCGATTTTATACTTGAACAGTTAGTTTGTGCTGCCCAAAATTATCTCCACCAAAATGTATTAACTTTTTGAACTTAGCTATGATTTAATCTTTATTTTGAATTTTTGGCTTTACGAAATTGCATCGTAAAGATAGATATTGATTTGATTAATTTCTATTAATCAAAACGTATAATTTATACCTTTTAACGGCTCGTCCAGCGAGACATAAAAGTTAGTATTTGTTAACAATTTTGTTTATCTTGCTTTGTGGCCAACAATAAAACAAACAAAATAGTAATTTATCAAATTTGAGCAAGGTAGCAAAGGGGTCGACAGCGCAAGGCAGTAACTGAATCAAATATAAAACACAGACAATGCTCTATACAATGAGACAAGTTTATTGAACTAAGATTACATGTGACTAAATCATCTAAACACACACATACAACCACACACACACACACACAAATGACTGAGTTATGCATAATTATGAGTTATGAAAGAAGTCTCAACTTTGGTGGTTATCAGAAAGTCAACAAAGCAGAGCTTAGTTCTATCTTTCCCATTAACAACAACTTTGCGCCATTTTCAGCCAATAGATAAGAGATTTGTATTACTTGTTAGAAGGTTTGCTGCCGAGTCTCGTCTCGTCTCTTTGAGGGAATCCCCGGGCTTAGCTGATTGGCTGGCGAACCGTTGTTTGTCTGACGTCTCTTTAGGGAATTCCGGCTGTGATTGGTGGGTTGCCTGGCTGGATGAGACGCACTCGAAGTTCTTCTTTTCCTTTCTTGGTTGCAGAAGTTTTCTTGAAGAGCTTGAAGTTTTGGAATGAGGTGATGGTTTGATGCGGCGTATGAGCGCACAAGTTGAAGCAGTTTTCAAACCATGGCAAAGAGCCTGCGGTTTAGTTGAACATTAGAATTTAAACAGGCCACTTTGGGCCCGCCCCGGAGCTGGGGTACCAATCCGCTTGTTGCAAGGTGGAGCTCAGCTTCCTAGGCTCCATTTCTCTGCATAAATTAACGAGCTGCCCGTGTAATCATGTGACAGAAAATCCTTGCAGGGTTTTGTTAATAATCTTGATAAACGTTATAACGTTACGGGATTTACCTAATTTCTACATTTCATCCACACAGAGTTGTTGCAAATAAAATATACTTTCGTTTAACACCAAACATGACACACACACATATTCATACCCTCATAATACATAGGTTAAACTGGTACTGACCTTATAATGGATAGATTAACATAGCATGTTTTACTAACATATCAAGCATATCTAAGGCATAACACACATAATTTGGGAATACATTTTCATTACTTAAAAGTCCTGAATATTGTCTTTTGGAGTTTTGGCGCACTTTTGCGTGTTTCCTTTGTCTGTCTGGAAAAGGCACATTTGCAGAAATGCATCCGAGGAGGGGCCACAAGTACTCCTGAGGTCAGAAGGTGTCCGGGAGTGGAGTTCTGGCATATGTTTAAGTCAGGCCTACGACTGTAAATCCATCGCGCGTTTGTTGATAAGTTTGTCAATTTATACGTTGGCTAGTCAAGGGTTCAGATACCATCTGGATCTGGTATCTTTCCCACCAGAAGTTTCCTTTGTTCTGCGTTGGTGAGGTTGATTCTCTAGCTTGTTCTGATCTCTGGAGGGATAAGGATTAGCAAGACAGGATCCTGGTCTAGACACTCAGGCACCGTGTTGGACACTTAGTTATTTTTACGACTTTTCAGAGGTGAAACCAGATATTTACTCATTCCTCTGGAAGGAGTCTGTATTTATGTATGTGTGTATCCGTTCAAGGATCTCCTACACCGTGATCGTGTTTGGGCAGACGCAAAAAAATCAGAAGTGCTCAAACAGAAAAAAATTAGGATAACAGAGGACCTGACGCAGAGAACGAAGGAAGCCCGGAACAAACTGTGGCCGTTGGTGGAGAAAGCCCGAAAAGAGGGTCGTCGAGCTGCTTTCAAGGGTCCATTTGCAATTGTTGATGGAAAAAAAGATTTGTGTGGACGATATCTGACGTCTAATGGACATTAGAGGTTAAGTGCCTTTATGCCAGTTAAGGTCATTGCCATCTTCACTGCGAAAATTTTTAATTGCAAAATAATTGTAAGGAAACCGACAAGAAGTTGATAAAAACGCAGTACTGTTGTAATGTTAAGGTAAGCAGAGGGCAGATTAAAATAATAGTTTACGCTGTTAAAGAGGAGTTTGAATGAGTTTCAAGTTTTGCACTTTATTGTACCTTGTATTACATTTCATATTCTTTATTACTGTAGCGGTTAAAAGTTTTTCTCTTGTTCTCTTATTGTTCTTATGTCAGTTAAACTTTCTTGTTTTTCTCTTAATGTACGGGGGATTCGTGACTTATCTAAACGCAAAGCTTTATATTTATTTTTTTATGTCACAGAAAAGAGATTTTTATTTTCTTCAAGAAACACATTCTTCTTTCAAAGATGAAACTTTTTGGCGTAATCAGTGGGGAGGTAATATTTTATTTTGTCATGGTAACCACTCCGCTGGAGTTATTATTTTGTTTGATCGTAATTTTAGCGGCTCTATTCTTCAGTCCTTTTCTTCTTCTGAGGGCAGATAGATTATTGTTGTTATTCTTTTGGGAGATTTCTTGTGTATCTTGGCCAATGTTTATGGTTTTAACAATCATACACAAAACAGTAGTTTTTTCAGGATCTTTCTTCTAAAATTTTTGATTTAAAAAGTAAATATCCTTCTGCTGCAGTAATAGTCAGAGGAGATTTTAACGAAGCTCCCGACTTATGTATGGATAGATTTCCTTCAAAACAAGAATCACTCAGATGTAACACCATTGTTAATGATTTTTGTAATATCCTTTCTCTATTGGATGCTTACAGGTTTATGCATGCTGATGCTCATTCTTTTTCTTGGTTTAGTGCAGATCTCTTAAGAAAATCACGTATAGATTATTGGCTTATATCTGATTTCATGTCTCCTTTTATTAAATCCAGTGATATCTGTCCTGCTCCTCTCACAGATCATGCTTTTATCGATCTTATTTTATCTGATTCTGGTGCTGGTTGTCATAGAAACCCTGGATACTGGAAACTAAATTGTTCCTTATTAGGACTTTCCTCTTATTGTTCAGGTATTAAGAATATTATTGAAGAATTTAAAGGAAAACCATCAGTTTCAATATCTTCTAATTGGGAAGTTGTTCAAATATGAGTGTAGAAAATTCTCTATTCAATTCAGTAAACAGTTGGCAAAGGCAAAATCTTTAAGGTATACCTCTATTTTAAACGAAATTAATCAAATTTTAGGAAAACAGCAAACAGAAGAAGATGATAAAATAAAACTACACAACCTAAAAGAAGAATTAGATAACATCTATACAGAAAAAGCTAAGGGTGCGTTTATTAGATCGAGGGTGAAATGGCTAGAATTCGGGGAGAAAAATTCAGCATATTTTTTTAATTTAGAAAAGAGAAGAGGAAAAGTTAAAAAAAATATCTTCTCTATACGTTGAGGGTAGTTTAGTTACAGATGAAGCCAGAGTTTCTAATTTTGTTTCCAGTTTTTATTCACAGCTCTATACTTCCACATTTAAGCCACACAATTCTGATAGCTTTTTTGAGAGAGTTCAGGCATTCACACCCATTATAAGTGATGATAATATGTCTTCTTGTGAGATGGATTTGTCTTTGGAAGAGTTGGATGTTATTATTCATAAATCCCCCTTAATAAAAGTCCAGGTCCAGATGGACTGCCTTTTGAATTCTACAGGACCTTTTGGCAAGATATAAAAGAGTTTCTTTTAGAAGTGTTCAAAGACTGTGTACAGAAAGGTGAATTGACTGAGTCCATGAAGCAGGGGTTAATTACTTTAATTCCAAAACCTAACAAAGATTCCCTGTATTTAGATAATTGGCGCCCGATTACTTTACTTAATTCAGATTATAAATTGTTCTGCAAATAGGCCATGCTTAGAAGAAATTGTTTCTGTTTCCCAGTCTGGCTTCATGAAAGGCAGGCACATAGCAAATAATATACGGTTAGTGTTAGATATTTTAGACTACAAGGAATTGATAAACGATAAAGTAATTATTTTATTTTTAGACTTTTATAAGGCCTTTGATACGGTGGAACACGAGTTATGTTTGAATCCCTGCGTAGGTTTGGTTTTGGTCATTCTTTCATTAAAATAGTACAGATTTTTTACAAAAATATTAATAGCAATGTCTCTTTGGTAAATGGTGTTTCTCCTCGGTTTGTGATTAGTAGGGGTATCAGACAAGGGTGTCCCATTTCACCTTTTTTATTTTTATTGGTCGCTGAGTTTCTTAATATTTTTATTACTCACTGTTTAGATGTTCAGGGTATTCTAATAGCGGAACATACTTTTCTAATTAGTCAGCTGGCGGATGACACCTGTCTGTTTTTAAAAGATGAGAAGCAGGTTCCTGTTATTTTGGATGCTTTGAATTTATTTTCTAACGCTTCTGGTCTCTCAGTCAATCGAAATAAGAGTGAAATTATGCCTGTTCACAGTCTGGACAAAGATCAGATAGAAGATATTGAGGTCAAAAACTCTGTAAGATATTTAGGTATTTTAATTAGTAAATCTCCGACTGATAGAATTGTAGATAATTTTTTGCAACGGATACAAAAATCAAAGAATATTTTCAATTGTTGGTTACAAAGAAACTTAACTATTTATGGTCGTGTTTTGATATCTAAGGCGGAAGGTATTTCTAGGATTGTTTACCCAGCTTGGTCTTTATATGTTGACTGAAAAACATGCTCATCTATTGACTCTATGTTATTTAAATTTTTGTGGAAAAATAAAACTGAATATGTTAAAAGGAAGATGCTGATTAGAAATACTTTGGAGGGAGGTGTGAATGCTTTGGACTTTAGCACTCTCAATCAGGTTTTCAAAATTGGTTGGATTAAACGTTGCATGAATGCCCCTTAGCATCCTAATTTGTTATGGTTTCATATTCCTAAACTGATCTTTGAAAAATGTGGAGGTTTAAATTTTGCGTTAGCTTCTGATTTTAGTTGCAATAAACTCCCAGTTAAGCTCGCTAATTTTCATAAGCAAGCTCTGGACGCTTGTAAGCTTGCCTTCTGTCACAATTTTTCCCCTCATAGATGTATTCTATGGAATAATCAGAATGTGCTGCGTGGAAAAAAATCTGTCTTTATTAAAAACTGGTTTGACAAAGGTGTAATTTTTGTTTTAGATTTGTTAAAAAAGGATGGTAACTTCTATTCCTATTCCGAATTTTCAGAAATCTTTGAAGTGGATACCTCACCTAGAGTGTATGAATGGGTTATTAGTTCTATTTCACCTAAACTGTTACATTTGGTTAGGGCAAATTGTTGCAAATCTTCAAAATGTGAAATGCCAAAAATTTGTATTGGAGGTCTGGAGCTTTCTAATGTTAAATGTAACAATTTCTGGATTAGAAAAACACTTATTAAGAAGTTTAGTTGTCATCCTAAAGCATTTTATAAGTGGAAATTAAATTACCCTTTTCTTTCTACTATTAAAATATGGGCCGGTATTAACAAGTTTCTGTTACCTAACAAGATGAAAGAACTTTACTATAAAATTCTTCATATGTACTATCCCTGTAATTCTTTACTCTCAAAATGTAAGTTGGGCATCTCTTCACAATGCACATTCTGTAATTCTAATTTGGAAACAATATCACACTTATTTTTTGAATGTGATTATGCAAAGGAATTTTGGAAAGAAATGTCTTGGCTTGTTTTCTCAGCTTACAACAAACTTTTTAATTTTGAGATAATTAATGTACTATTTTTTATTTGGGAATCAGGATTAAAGGAGCTGGATGATTTGTTGAAACTGTTAACTCTTTGTGGCCTATTTCATCTTCACAAATGTAAAGTTACTGATTGTATGCCCAAGTTTAGGATTTTTGTATTGATTTGAAACTATTTTATGAGTCTCTCTGCTCATCACTTAATAGGAAAGCTGCTAAAACTACTGTATTGATGGAAAAAATAATGACCTTGATGTAAGAGTTACTTCCGGAGTATTCTTTGAAGTTGACATTTATGTGTAATTTTTCATTTTTTATTTTTATTTTATTTACTAAAAGATGTTTATTAACTTTTTATTTATTAGTTTTTTCTGTTTATAATTCTTTTTTATTATTATTTATGTATTCATTGTTTTGTATTCTGGTTGTTTATGTGTTTTATTGCTTTGACTGTATCCCCTGTGAATGTTATGTCTAATAAAAAAAAAAAAAAAAAAGAAAAAAAAAAAAGAAAAAAAGACCGCATTCCAAGGCCGTCTGTGTCACCGCAGCGCGACGAAGGCTGTCGTAATTCGAAAGCGCCGTCAAATGCGCCCTCCGTTTCCCAGGAAAACGAAAGGTGTGTCCGAAATCGCTCCCTATCCACTATATAGTGCACTATATCGGGTGTCAGCCATTTTGTAGTGCTGTCCGAATTCTGAGTGAACGACTTCATTCCCTACATTCGTTCACTACTTTTTACCCACAATGCATTCTGATTTCGAGTGTACAACTGATGTACACTCGCTGAAGCACTATTTCCCACAATCCAATGCGGAGAACCGACACGAGCTGGAAGAGAGCGGGAGCGAGCGAGTTTGAAGGAGAGATGTCGTTCACATCTTTCTTATTTCTGCTTTAACGTTTATTTCATGCATTATTTATATTAAAGTATATTATGTAGGCATTAACTCAGTTTAATATTTTATTAATTTACTGAGGTGGCATCTTTGTTAATTTACAAAAATGATGATAATTTGGTGGATATTTAAAAATGTCCGTTGGTAGCGTATTCATTCTGATGTAAAATTAATGGTCGCCTGAGGGCGCTCTACGACCATTAGCATC
Organism: Spinibarbus caldwelli; assembly: GCA_039654775.1. NCBI lineage: Eukaryota > Metazoa > Chordata > Actinopteri > Cypriniformes > Cyprinidae > Spinibarbus > Spinibarbus caldwelli. The sequence continues at coordinate 12,144,721 of CM077237.1, forward strand.
TTAGTGCAAAACGCTGCTCAGGAGAGTTTCAAAATACAATAAATACATACAATTATGAACACGTGTTAATGTGTGTTTATATTTGTTGACAGTATTTTAATAGTATTTAATGATTATGAACAAAGCAATACAAATATTCCGGCAAGCTAAGGAAAAAATTCTCTTCCAGTGATTCTGCTTCAGTGTGGAAAGGTATGAAAGAAATCACCAGTTACAAGTCACCATCCCCCAGCACTCTGGAGAATCAACACCTGGCAGACGGTCTGAACGAGTTCTATTGCAGGTTTGAAAAAACACCCCACACCCGCCCTGAACACCTCTCCACACAACCATTCACACAACCGTTCACACCTCCAGCAACCCCCGTCTCCCCCACACCTGCAATTCAGATCAGCGAAGATGAGGTGCGCCAGGTCTTCAGGAAGAACAAAAGAAGGAAAGCACCAGGCCCAGACGGTGTGTCACCAGCCTGCCTAAAAATCTGTGCTGACCAGCTGGCCCCCATCTTCACACAGATCTTCAACAGATCTCTGGAGCTGTGCGAAGTCCCCTCATGCTTCAAACGCTCCACCATCATCCCCGTCCCAAAGAAACCCAAAATTACTGGACTTAATGACTACAGACCTGTGGCTCTAACATCTGTGGTCATGAAGTCATTTGAAAGACTGGTTTTGGCTTATCTGAAGTCCTCCACTGGACCCTTACTGGACCCCCTGCAGTTTGCCTACAGAGCAAACAGGTCTGTGGATGATGCAGTCAACATGGGACTGCACTTCATCCTGCAGCATCTGGACAGACCAGGGACTTATGTGAGGATCCTGTTCGTAGACTTCAGCTCCGCTTTTAACACCATCATCCCGGACACCCTTCAGAACAAACTAACTCAGCTCTCCGTCCCCACCTCCGTCTGTCAGTGGATCACCAGCTTCCTGACAGACAGGCAGCAGCTAGTGAGGCTGGGAAAATACACATCCAGCACTCGTACGATCAGCACTGGAGCTCCTCAGGGCTGTGTTCTCTCCCCACTGCTCTTCTCCCTGTACACTAACGACTGCACATCTAAAGACCCCTCTGTCAAGCTCCTGAAGTTTGCAGACGACACCACACTGATCGGCCTCATCCAGGACGGTGACGAGTCTGCCTACAGACAGGAGGTTAAGGAGCTGGCTGTCTGGTGCAGTCTTAACAACCTGGAGCTCAACACGCTCAAAACTGTGGAGATGATCGTGGACTTCAGGAGGAACCCCTCTGCACTCCCCCCACTCACCATCATGAACAGCACTGTGACTGCAGTGGAGTCATTCAGATTCCTGGGCACCACCATCTCCCAGGACCTGAAGTGGGACAATCACATAGACTCCATTGTGAAAAAGGCCCAGCAGAGGTTGTACTTCCTTCGCCAGCTGAGGAAGTTCAACCTGCCACAGGACTTGCTGAATCAGTTCTACTCCGCCATCATTGAATCCGTCCTCTGCACTTCAATAACTGTCTGGTTCAGCTCAGCTACCAAATCTGACCTCAGAAGACTACAGAGGTTAGTCCGGACTGCTGAGCGAATCATTGGTACAACCCTCCCCACTCTCCAAGAACTGTACTCATCCAGAGTGAGCAAAAGGGCTGGCAAAATCACTCTGGACCCCTCACATCCAGCACACTCCCTCTTTGAACTGTTACCGTCTGGTCGACGCTACAGAGCTCTGAGCACCAGAACGACCAGACACAGGAACAGTTTCTTCCCTCAGGCAATCCATCTCATGAACACTTGACATTAAAAGTGGAACACACAACACTGTTATAAATTATTTATTCAACACACATACTTATTTTTTTTCATTTCAGATTTGCACATATTAGACCTGTACACCATAATTGTCTATATATTGTGTTTTTGCTATTTGTACATTGCCTATTTGTAAATTATTCTTTTATTATCTGTGCCCTGTCCTGTTGCTGTCTTTCTGTTGCACTGTAGAGCTTCTGTCACAAAAACAAATTCCTCGTATGTGTAAGCATACCTGGCCAATAAAGCTCATTCTGATTCTGAAAAGAAATTAATAATTTGACGCGGAGGTATGCACAATTACAATATAAAGTTCTTTTAAGTGTTACTGCTATTAATATTATTTTCTAAAATAAGGTACATGTAATATAAAAGTACATATGATGAAGATGTTTTTTCACGAGCAGTGTATCCATCACCGTCCGAATCCGTTCACTTCATTTCGTTCACTCCTTTCTGATATAGTCCACTCAACTGCCATACACTATATAGGGATTAGTGAATGAGTGAACGAGTGAGCGATTTCAGACACAGCTAACGTGTACATCTGATGGACACTTCGCACCCTACCATATCCCAGAATCACTTGTGCGCAGATGACGATGGAATTTATATTCAAAGAACACGGCGGATGAGAGTTCTGTGGGGGTATTCACATTGAAATGCAAGTATTGTGTTTTCATTTACTCAAATAAGTTACCAAGCGAAAGTGTTAAAAGCCAGGTTTTTTACACAAAGCCCACAAACAATAAGACAACCAGTATGTAAAGCAATCTTTCCATTTGTTGTGTTTTTGTAGTGCTGTCATGCAAGATATGTCTACACGTTTTAACCAAACTTGAGCACTTCAGTATTTTTTATGCATGTGCTGCTGTGTCATATTTTCTAAAGTTACGATTGCAAACATGTATTTATTTAAGTGTTTCCATTTTCTCTTGTTTTAGGACTGTTCTGGACAAAATGAGCATGTGAAGGACTTAAAAAATACAAAGTAAGCATGTTAATAGACAGATTTTGGCTTAAATTCATTGTGCTGTTGTTAACAGGCATGGTTTATTTGCTCTGCCTTTGGATTGCAAGTGTCCTGGGACAGGTGAGGGAGTGAGTGGAAGCTGGTGGAGCTACTCAGGGAGGACAGCCAATACCAGAGAGAGAGAGAGACAGAGGAGAGAAGAGCACAGGAGAGCAGGGAGAGAACAGAGAAACAATAAATTATTTATTAACCCTTCTCTCAAAAAGAGAAAACTGTGGAAAAAATGGGTACATTAAAATTTTTCAGTATCTTTTTTTGTCACGTTGTCAAAGAAACAACCAATTTCTGTAGTTTATTTTTGTGATGTAAGTTAAAAACGAAATGGTAAGTTGTATACATTATTCATTTTTGTAATGTAATTTATTTGTAAATGAGCCTGAGTACTTTCTGTACATTTTTTTTTTTTTTTTTGTTATGCATATTCACGTGTAAATAAAAGGGAAGTAATTATGTACATTGTTCATTTTTTAATGCAGCTTACAAAACATTCTTCTATACGTTTATTTTTTTGTCCTGTAAATAAATGTTTTACACATTAAAACAAATTGTTCTATACATTACTGAAAGTACTTTTTACAACTATTTACAACATAGCCTAGATTTAACATCAGAAAAACAACATCAATTTTGAGCCCAGCCCTGCCTGTTCTGGGGCTTTCAGGAGGTGAATCTCTTGATGAATGGCCAGCACCTCATCAGCGACTCGAAGGACAATGCAGTGGACAGTGGAACGAGGCATGTCAAATACTCTGGAGACCACTCTGTATGATGCACCACTGGCCAGACAAACGAGAAACACCAGCATCTGGATTGTGGCACTTCTCAGATCCAGCAGCACTGTCAGGGCCTCCCTGCTCAGCCCCAAACCATTAAAAACCTGTCCAGAGCTGGCACATTCAGCGTTATCCTGCAGTACAGGGGTCTGGTTTGATTTAGGGAAAGAAGGAAAAGAGAAATTGTTTAGAGCTATGACAAAGTAATTGGTAGAAGAAATATTGAGATACTTTAGTAAACTACTTGTAGGAATTACTAATACCACACTGGGGAAAAAACTACTAGTCCTATTTAAAACCTTAGTTAAAGGGATACTTCAACCAAAAATGAAAATTCCAAACCTGGAACAACTTGAGGGTGAGTAAATGATTACAGAATTTTCATTTTTGGGTGAACTATCCTTTAAGTAAAAGTATTATCTTGCATACTCTAATATACTTAAGGTATTGAGAGTAAAAGTAAAGGTACAGTCCTACAATATTGTTCTGAGAAAGAATTCGTCAGGATGATTTTGCGTTAATATTACTGCTGCACTAATGTGTATGTTGCATTTTACTTCTGAATATGTTCAAGGTTGTTAAATGTAAAGTTGCCTACTTCATATACTGTTGGGTTTAATCTACAACAACGCATCATGTTGTAAAAGACCATATTTTTGTAGTGTTGCTGTCCAGTGAGAAAAAAAGAAGAAAACTCAGTACTTCATATTTGTATGAGAATACTTAACAAATGTACTTCCTTGCAGTCCATCACTGATTATTTTGAAAATGAAAGCAACAACATTTTGTCAGAATATTTACAAATTGTTGTTAACTTTATCAAAGGCTGCATCTGAAGGACTCGGACTGTCCATGCAGGGCACTGGTCAGCTGTCACAGCTGCCGCTGAACATTGAGCTGTTCAAAGCCCTATTTGTTTATTTTCCCTTACAAAAAATAACTGCAGTACATTGAAGTACAACTGCAGTAAAATTGCAGTAGAAAGTAGTATAACTGCAGTACAATGAAGTACAAATGGAGATTTGGAGTATAATGAAGTATATAACTGCAGTTCATTAAAGTTCAACAGCAGTAAAACTGCAGTATAATGAAGTGCAACTGTAGATTTGCAGTATAATGAAGTACAGATACAATATAACTGCAGTTCAGTGATACACTGAAATGCATGTGAAGATTTCAGATGCAAAAACTTCTAAGTCTGTCTGATTAAATTTATTTAAATTTTTTATGAGCATTTTTTAAATAAAGCTCCTACGATTAGGTTCAGTAATCTCACTTTAATGGCGATGAGGTTCTTTTCATTGCCATTAAAGTCTTCATGTATAGGCCCTGTACTGCAGTTACGCTATATTGTGCAACAACATGTAGCAAGTGCTGTGGTTACGGTAGACTTGGCAAGTGTTTTTTTTATTATTATTATTATTATTATTATTAATTATTTTTAATTTTATTTTTTGTAATGTAGACGTCCTATAAAATATTCGTACAAAAATATTTTTGGACAAAAAAAAAAAAAAAAAAATTAAAATAATAATAATATTTGCCTATGGAATATTTCACCCGCATAGATTAATAGCCCGCACGTGAGATCTTCCTTCGCGCCAACGGTCGTTGTCCTGACAACGAGTCTAGCGAGCAGCTGATTGCTCATAACGTAAATCAGCGTCTTTTCCGTAGTATCTACTGCAGGATGGATATAAAAGTATAAAATACGTTTTGGTTTGACAACATCGTTCATATGTGAACTATCACAATTAAAGTACAAAGACATAACAACATTACACCCCGAGACCATTCACAAGTGTGACAAAAGAGAAGAAACGCTTTCCGGAAGAGAAGTTCATCAGGCGAGGTGGAGCGAGTCATCCAGTTTAGCGGTGAATATAATGTCTAATGTCCTCATATATCTTTAGTTATGATTTTAGAGAGATGTAAAAAGATTTAACGGATATCTTATTCAATCCGCTGAGAAGAGTGGAAAATGAGAGGAAACGCCGCTTCAGTACTGATCTGTAGCGCACGCGGGTCAGTGCGCGAGGAGCTTATGATAGCACAGAACAAACACACAGAACTCAAGTCTGATAGAGAGACAAAACAACTGGTTTAATGCTGTTTTTACTATAACAAATTAAAATTATATTATAAAATCTTAAAATGTGATCTAATCTCAATCCAATTAGTGATAACCCTGTGTATAGATGTATTTAATTATCCCAGCAGGCACAAAACAGGCACACAACGTCATAAGACGTTGATATTTGGTTAAATTTTGGTTGCGACGTTGGGTGACCAAAATTCAACGTAAATTCAACGTCTAATGTCAATGTTAAATTGATGTCCAATACTGACATCAGCTGACGTTGAGATTTTGTTGTTTTTAGGTTGTGCAACCAAAATCCAACGTTAAGTCAACGTCAAATTGACGTCAAATATTGACATCAACCCGATTTTCATTTTCAACCAAAATGCAACGTCAGTCCGAAGTCATGTCCAACGTCAACCTGACGTTACATAGACGTCTGGTGCCTGCTGGGATGCTATGGCTCAACAATTTGTTTTAAGCAGATCTGTAGAAATTGGTGTCATTGTCCAGCTCAGTTCAGTTCTCATTCCAATAGCATCAGTACATCATATATAATGATGGAATGAACAAAATTGCACTGAACATACTGTGTATTTGTTTGTTTGTTTCTAGGAGAGCATCATACGGAGCCCCTAAAGGGACATTGGCAAAAAATAAAAAATGAAGACTTTCGCGTGCGCACGAGAAACTATCGCGTGCGCACGAGATACTATCGCGTGCGCACGAGAAACTATCGCGTGCTCACGAGAAACTATCGCGTGCGCACGAGAAACTTTTTTTGAGCTGAGGCATTACAGTTTCCGGTTGCGTCACTTCTGCCATCTTACAAAGAAGAAAACAAGAGCATGCATGTGCACGAATTAGCCTAATTGAGATCTATTTTGGCCTTCAATACTAAAACATTGTTTCTGTTCTTGCATTGGGACACAGATAAATCATCATTGAACAGCATAAGAACAGCTATATTCCACCTGAACAATACATAGCCTAACATCTCAGGACTGTACATCTGTACATAACTTCTCAAAACTTTTCATCTGTAAAATAGCGCATTCATAATTCTTTCTATTTTCTCTATATTTTGTACATAACCTCCTAAAACATTTGCACATTCATAATTCTATTTTATCTATATTTTTATTACCATATAGTTATTATTTTTTAATGCATTGTCTATTCTGTTTATTATTAGCCTTATATTTCGTTCTATTACCTTAAATTATATGCATGCCTGCACTCTCTCTGTACTTTCTCCACTGGATGCTCCTGTCACCAAGACGAATTTCTTGTGTTTTTGTGTGCATAAACACACTTGACAATAAAGCTCTTTTTGATTCTGACATTTAAAACGCATTTTGAGGTCTAGAAGTGATTGGTAGCTACAGTATAAAAGCTCAAATTTTAGATTTCGATATGGCAATAGCCTGTCGTCCCACATAAAACGTTAAAATCAAGTTAAATATGTATATAAATGAAAGTGATTTTTTTTTATTTTTGATAATTATTACTTCAGTTAGGTTTCAATAACTGCTGTTAGTTTCGTTTCATTTTCGTTTTTTATTTCTTTGACATTTTTCTTTCTTTCTTTCTTTCTTTGCCTAAATGCCTTTATTTTCGTTAAATACAGTTCCTAATACAACATATTTTACCGTTTAAATATGTATACAATATTTCATTTAAACTGGTTTAACAATCATTTTAGAAGTAAAATTAAACATTTAATCGTCGCGAAAAGACCGATGCAGATTTCAGAAAAAAAAACGTGTCGATTAATTAGCTATTTTTTTTAATCGACTGACTGCACTTTATATCGGCTATATATATATCGGAATGCGCATGGACTAATTTTGAGCTATACAGGCAAAAAAAAAAAAAAAAAAAAAAAATGAAAAATTACAGTTTTGGTCGAATTTGAGTTTTTCACAAAATGAGTTCATTAAGCCCTCTTCTAGCTATCCCAATGCTCCAAATAGTAATTAAACATCTAAACTGATCTTTATTTGTACGTTTTCTGAGAGGAGTAGCCTACCTTTTCTATGCTCGCTTCTGGACGACCGCTGCTGCTTCTCACCACATTTTGTAGGTCTATTGTCGCAAAGAGCAGCATTCCAGCTTTGTGAATATTCATATCGAATTCTCGATTACATGAGTCCAAACCAGTGAAATATGATTTTCAAACCTATGCTGATGAAAACAATACGATCGAGCTGACTGACATTTGCAAAGCGCGTACATAAGTCTCGCCTCTCCTCGAGCGCGCAATTATTGCGAAATATGTATTGACGAGCTTCACACAATCATAATCTGTTATGCCTTACATGAACGTTTAGTTAATGGTTGGAGGAATATCTGATGTGTAACATTATATTTGATCTATGCATTACAGTAGGTCTTAATATAGATCTGTCTCAATGTTAATCATACATAAAAAGAAAATACGGAATCACTCGCTGCTCTTGATTAAACTACCGTTTATTTGCATCTTTGTTCTTATTTTTAATAACAAAGATAAAATAATAAAATAGCTATATTGTGATTAATAATATAGTAATTATTATTAAGAATAGGATTGGAGGAAAATATGCAACGTTGCTTGGTGATTTTGCTTTGTAATCTTTAACTCGATTTTTCTCGAAATCAGATCTGCTGTCTCTATTGCCTTCAAACGGCTGTAGCTCAGTCATTTTTTGCCTGATTCCAACAAGTCACATATCATTTTTGAACGTATTTTAATGGAGAATGTGAAAATAAAAAGAACCCATTTTGCGCATTGCGACTCATTTTGCCAGCACATTTATTTTTTATAATTATTACTTTATTTTAGTTAGGCTTTCAATAACTGTTTCATTTTAGTTTTTCATTTATTTTGACATTTCTTTCTTTCTTTATTTGCCTGCATGCCTTTATTTTCGTTAAATACAGTTCTTAATACAACATATTTTAAAGTTTAAACATGAATACAATATTTATTACATTTAAACTCGTTTAACAAGCATTTTAGAAATATTGCCTATTGTCCCACATAAAACTTTAAAAGACAGTTAAATATGTATATAATCGAAAGCGATTATTTATTTTTGATAATTATTTCTTTACTTCAGTTAGGTTTTCAATAACTGCTGTTAGTTTCGTTTCATTTTCGTTTTTTATTTCTTATATATATATATATATATATATATATATATATAAGTTGACTAACTTTGAACTAAATTTGTTTATTTAAATGTAGCTAAAATAAATTGATTGCAACCACTTACCTTAAAAAAACTGAGTAAATCCAATGAGTCATTTTTTTCAGTGTACATGTTTAACGGTAAAATATGTTGTACCGGTATTAGGAACTATATTTAACGAAAATAAAGGCATTTAGGCAAAGAAAGAAAGAAAGAAAAATGTCAAAGAAATAAAAAACGAAAATGAAACGAAACTAACAGCAGTTATCGAAACCTAACTGAAGTAAAGAAATAATTATCAAAAATTAAAAAAAAATCGCTTTCGATTATATACATATTTAACTTGCTTTTAACGTTTTATGTGGGACAACAGGCTATTGCCATATCGAAATCTAAAATTTGAGCTTTTATACTGTAGCTACCAATCACTTCTAGACCTCAAAATGCGTTTTAAATGTCAGAATCAAAAAGAGCTTTATTGTCAAGTGTGTTTATGCACACAAAAACACAAGAAATTCGTCTTGGTGACAGGAGCATCCAGTGGAGAAAGTACAGAGAGAGTGCAGGCATGCATATAATTTAAGGTAATAGAACGAAATATAAGGCTAATAATAAACAGAATAGACAATGCATTAAAAGAATAACAACTATATGGTAATAAAAATATAGATAAAATAGAATTATGAATGTGCAAATGTTTTAGGAGGTTATGTACAAAATATAGAGAAAATAGAAAGAATTATGAATGCGCTATTTTACAGATGAAAAGTTTTGAGAAGTTATGTACAGATGGACGGACAGTCCTGAGATGTTAGGCTATGTATTGTTCAGGTGGAATATAGCTGTTCTTATGCTGTTCAATGATGATTTATCTGTGTCCCAATGCAAGAACAGAAACAATGTTTTAGTATTGAAGGCCAAAACAGATCTCAATTAGGCTAATTCGTGCACATGCATGTTCTTGTTTTCTTCTTTGTAAGATGGCAGAAGTGACGCAACCGGAAACTGTAAAGCCTGAGCTCAAAAAAGTTTCTCGTGCCCACGCGATAGTTTCTCGTGCGCACGCCATAGTTTCTCGTGAGCACGCGATAGTATCTCGTGCGCACGCGATAGTTTCTCGTGCGCACGCGATAGTATCTCGTGCGCACGCGATAGTTTCTCGTGCGCACGCGAAAGTCTTCATTTTTTATTTTTTGCCAATGTCCCTTTAGGGGCTCCGTAGCATCAACCCCTAATTGACATGATGAAAAAATCATTGAAAAGTGTTCAGTGTACAGTGTACCCCTGTTTGCAACAGAGGAAGCATTAGGAAAGAGAAGAGAGACAGTGAAAAGGCACACAACAGATGTTGGTGAGACTTAATTTCTGGAAATGCATTAAAGGTCACTCACATTCTAGTTAGCCACAAATGTAAACCTGATTTTAGATAGTATTTAAATGTGATTAATAACTCCAGCTACTTGTAGGCCTACAGTCATGTATATTTCATGCTAAATTGTGATGCAGCCTGAATCATAATCACACCATGTTCATTTGTTGGGCAGAGGGGAACTGATCCCTAAACTAAACATACTTTCTCCCAAGGTTTTTTCTCCATTCTGTCACCTGATGGTGTTTGGGTTCCTTGCCACTGTCGACTTCTGGCTTGCTAATTTGGGGACACACAATATTCAGCAATAATACTGATCTGACGCCACTGACACTATTGGATGAGGACTGAACTGAGCTAGATGTTGACACCACTGTTTTCTGCACAAATGCTATGTAGATGCATTGGAATTATTTTATATTTGATGATTTTTATATAGTTATTGAAATTAACTAAGTCAACACTGATTTCAACTGAACAATGACACTTTTTACTGTTTAGAGCTGCTTCACAGCACAAGTGAATTCTGTTTGCATCATTATTTTTCTTTTTATCACTGTAAAGTTATTAAAAATATATCTGACAATATTTAGTACTAGATATACACAAAACTAGAATAAATCAGCACCAGCATTTATGGTCAGTAGTGTGACATTAATGTGTGGAAATGGACATTTTTTTTTGTGTGTGTGATTGCTATTTTCAGGAAAATGCACTGGTAACAACTAAAAAAAAGACCAAAAATATAATTCAACAGAAGATGATGGCTGTGGTCAGGGGCGTAAATTTCATCTAACAGTAGGGGGGGACAAGAAACATAAAATTTCTCAAGAGCAATTTTTGAAGGGGACACAAATAATACAGCCAAAATTGTAATTGTAAGGACAGATATGTGTACACAGCATGTGTAAACAGCATGGAGACCGTGTTTAAATATGAGTTTGGTTCATATGGTTCACCACGCGGTCATATTATAATGATTATTTTGCGTCCTCCATAGTATTTTAGGTTTCGTCTGGCACCGAGTGCGTCTCTTTAGATATTCAACCGCATTAAGCCTGCCACTTAACATCATACTGAGCAAAACCCAACACATCGGTAGGTCTACAATATTAGCCTAATATCAGTTCACACACAGGTTTATCGCTGTGTTAGTTGTAGTGGGTGACAATCTACGGTGTTAAGCTTGGTAACCTTATAAATTGCTCATAGAAAATACATCGGATATCATTATTTTTTGTTATGACTAATTTATTAATGATCCAGCATCAACTGTATTAAAGAGAATAATTTCACCCGATGTTTAAAGAGAATAAAATAGCCTTGACAGCCTAATTACTTACACATAACTACTAAGGAACTTTGCTCTCTCTCCCACCCAGGGTTGCCAGGTTTTCACAGCAAAACCCACCCAATTGCTACTCAAAACTAGCCCAAAACTAGCCCAATCGCTTTTCAGGGGGGATTTCCGGTAAAAATCGCGTTCCGGTGGGGTAAAATACACGTTTTTTGGTGGGGTTCCCCTGATAAATGTAGCTTTCCAGGGGCTAAATATCACGTTATTGGGGTCGCTCCAACTCGTGGACATGAAAAACATCCCGCGGAAAGAGCGAAAAAGTAGCCCAATTCCGCGGGAAAACTGCGGACTTGACAACACCACTCCCACCGGGCTCGTGTCCTGAGTGTATCGAGGCAGTGGACTAAACCACTGTGAGGCAAGGGAGGGGAGAATCAAAACATTTCTGCACTTAAAACGCTTTTTTAGGTTTATTTTGTTTTACTACTTACACAATTATTTTAAGTATATGTCTATTATATTATTTTAAAGACACAGAGTTGCTTGTAATGATATTTTTAGGGGGGACAACCCTCAGATGGGGGGGGGTCTTGTCCCCCCCCCCCTCCCGGGATTTACGCCTATGGCTGTGGTGAAACAAGCACTCAAATAATGGTGAGCAGTAATCGACTTTATTTTATCTTTTATTAACTATTATCTTTATAGTTTAGAATACATAATAACTGCTATTGTATTTCAGGAACTAAGACCTGTGGGAGTGCTGGAGAAATCAAGTGTACCAAGTCCTCTGTCTCCTCAGCCATGGAAAAGATCTTCAGCCATGAAGAGATTGAGGAGTTAAATGAAATCAAAGAACCAAAAGAAGATTTACAATATTAGTGCCAATTCAGTATGAAAACGGAGAGAGAGCTGAAGGAGTGGAAAGGTAATTAAATCTAGTTATATCAGAAATTATTCTCAATGCTTAACATCAGCTTTCAACAGTTTTTTTGTGGACTCTTTGATTCTCTCTGATTGACTGGAAGGTGTGCATTAAAACAATAAATGCAGATAATTACAATCAGTTCAATCACCATTCTAAATTATTGTGTGGCTTTTACTGTAGCACATGCATACAGTCAGAACGCTAGATCTAATGACCTGTAACCAAAGAAACTAATGAAAATTAACTTAGTTTTACCCTTCCAGTCAAATTGTACTCCACAAACATTAAAGGGATAGTTCACCCAAAAATGAAAATTCTGTCATTAATTACTCACTCTCATGTCGTTCCAAACCCGTAATACCTGTTCATCTTCAAAACACAAATTAAGATATTTTTGATGAAATCTGAGAACTTTCTGACCCCTCTATAGGCACCAACGCAACTTACACATTCAAGTTCCAGAACAGTAGGAAAGACATTGTGAAAGTAATCCATGTGACTCCAGTGGTTTAACCTCAATTTTGTCTTCTGTTGCATGAACACAACACTCATGCGTTGTGATGCTCTCGTGAATGCACATTACAGATCAATATTTTTGTAAATAAGTGGTAAATTAGTTTGTTTTTTTGGATGCAAACACTTCATAAAACTGAGTGAAAACAACTGGAGTCACATGAATTACTTTAACGATGTCTTTCCTACCATTCTGGAACTTGAATGTGTAAGTTGCATTGCTGTCTATGCAGGGTCAGAAAGCTCTCAGATTTCTTTAAAAATATCTTTGTTTGTGTTCCAAAGAGGAATGAAGGTCTTACGGGTGTGAAACCACACAAGGGTGACTAATTAATGACATAATTTTCATTTTTTGGGGTTAGCTATCTCTTTTAGGACAGCTTTAACTTAACTTTTTAGCCTATCTTTAACAGGTGTGTATTACACAATTTTAATCGACTTCAGTGGAGGCAACCCATTTCATGTCGGGTGGTTCTTCCACCTCATGCATTAAAATCATGTAATGCACACCTAGCCATGGATTAGCCCTTATGTGTGAAGAGGGTTATAGGTTACACAAAGTAATAAATGAAGCGGGCACAATAACTGTGGAACACATATATTCTATATACTGTCTTCTAATAGTATATTTACATATATTTGTAAATTATATATATATATTTTTCAGTTATTAATATTATAATACATATATTTTTTTAATTTAAGGTTAGAATTTTGAACGAAAAAAAATGATAAAGAGGGAAAATAATTGTGGAGGACTCTGTACAGTATTTAAACATGATTGTGTCTATGCTTTTTCCCAGAAATGCATGTTATTGTGCAAGGGGTTGTTGTATGGACTATCAGTGGAGGGACAGAAAGCTCTGAGATTTCATTGTAAAAATTTTCATTTGTGTTCTGAAGATGAAAGAAAGACATGGAACGACATGAGGGTGAGTAATTGATGACAGAATTTTTATTTTTGAGTGAACCAACCTTTTAACTTCTTTTACCTGGAGTGTTCAGAGACATTGTTAATGCTGACCAATATGCCATAAGAAATGAACTGGGAGTATGAATACTTTTCACAAACACTTGGTGACAATTGATCAAACACTTGATCACAATTCAAGATTTATTTTAAGCATACTAAATATGCCTGTGGTGAAAAGTGTAACTGAAACTTGAGAATTTCTGATAGTTTTTGTTTGTTTGTTTTTCCAGACTACATCCAAAATAGTGTTTCCACATCTGAGATAAAGGCAGTCAAAAGAATCAAGTGGAACGATGAGGATAAGCTCTTCAAAAAATGAAACATGCCTGAATAATGAGGGAAGCAATGTGCATGATTGCGTGATTTGTAAATAAACATTAAGTACATTTAGTGTAACTCTCAGCCTGTTATTTTAAGTTTAAAGAAAAGTAAAATCATTTATTGTTGCATTGCTGTTTGAGACATTAATTGTTGTTTTGTACCTTAATTCATTATACTGCAGATGTGTGCAAATAAAACTTATCCTGAATATTCTGGTTGCATTTCAGTGTTACTGTACAGCATTTTATTAGTATTGCACTTCGGTAGTATTGAATTGTACTTCTGTTGTATTAAATATTGCAGTACTACTGCAGTTTTATTGCAGTATAATTGTAGTACTACTTCAGCTGTACTGCAGTAATACTGTGGTTCTATTGCAGTTGTTTGTTAGTAATACTACAGCTCTACTGCAGTTGTATTGCAGTTGTATTTCAATATTACTTCAGATGTATTGCAGTAAAATGGCAATAATGCAGTTTTTTCGTGTCCAACATGTACATGTAACAAAAACTGCAGTATTTTTTTGTAAGGGTTTCACAGTTTTATTTTTATGCTTCACTGCCGGGTTGCAAACCTGGTTGCAAAATCCGGGTTGCAAACCTGTCTACATATGCATGGTCAAGACAATGAACTATATAAAATCACACATTTGTAAGATATCAGTCAGCATTTGAACTGCTGTGTGTGTGTGTATTTTGTAGTTTTTCCATTATTCAAGTAATCGCCAAGCAATACCTGCATTTAAAGTTGTAATCCGGCAATTAAGGACGCAACAAACCTTGCCTTGGTCTTGGCTAAGCCTGAGGTACATCACCGTCTCCTCCATTATCACGTAAAACAAAAACAAAAATGAGCCATTCTGGCTCCACCTGTCCTGGCAGGATGGCAGCTCTCCTCTCGCACAGTTGCTATGCGACAGGAGCAGTAATCGGGAACACCTGGCGGCTGAATTAGGAAATCCTGCGAAGGCGGAGCGTCTCAAGCACTTCGGAGGGTCCTTCGTGCACTTAGGAGGCGTGGCCTTCGAAGTCCATGCACTCCGAAGTGTGTACACTCAACATTGGGACACAGCTAAAGAGTATAGAAGACCAAGAGGCGAAACTCTGTAGAACGTTCCATTGCAACAGCGGCGCCCAGCAGCAGCCCTGTGCTTCCGCCATTTTGGGGTGAAAGTGACTCGGCAGTCCACTAGATTCTAGCTGCTGCTATGGCAAATATTAGCTGATTTGTTAAAAAAAAAACAAAAAAAAAAACGTGCATTACAGTGGAAATAAAGCAGTCAGTCAAGTTTACATTATTTAGGAAAATAATTTCCATTTTAATAAAAAAAAAAAAATATATATATATATATATATATATATATATATATATATATTAGGGGTGTCAACGTTAACGCGTTAACGCATGCGATTAATCAAAAAAATTTAACGCGTTAATATTTTTTTAACGCAAATTAATCGTTTGTTAAGGGTTGACCCCAACTTCTTTCTGTCATCGTAGCGCGGAAGGTTATCTATCATTGTGTGATGAGGGTACAGCAAACCAGTGTTGCCAGGGCAGTGGCACAAGTGGGCTATTTTGAAAATACTGTCGCGGGAAAAATTACAGAACCGTGGGTTGCGTTTTTTTTGGGCTACTTTTATAATGTACCGCGGTCACCCAAAGTGTATATAGACAAATAAAAATGAAAATAGATCCTTTTACTAATGTGTATTATACTTGGAATGGCAACTTAAGAACGGAGAGGCAGTTGTAACATCACAAACAACGTGAGTTTCAAAAGAGCATACATGTTAAGCTTTACACAGCAGAAATAAACATGGCAACAGCCACTAAAAATTATATAAGATAATAAACACACGATTACGATAGGATATTTGTATGTGATTTTCTTGAGATGAATGTGTACATCTATGCTAATTTGTGCAGCGATATATAAAAGGCTATAAATAGCATATTTTAAACGACCAAATTCCACATGTGATCGTAAAAGGAAGTTATTACAAACACTCGATGGTGGTTTAAAGTGAGTTTTGAGTAAAAGTGTACTATTAATCTCATAAATTGTCTTATGAAGCATGATGCTAATATTAGCTGTAATGCACCTGCAGAACAGGTCCCATTCTTCTTCATAATGCATTTTGTCATAATACTTCACATAAGGTCGCAAGAAAATGTTTTGTTGCATTTATTTAGAAATACTTTTGATAATAGTTGGGTAAATGTATACTGGGATTGAAGCGATGTGGCTTGGTAAACATTTTATTGCCAGTTTAAAGGCTGATAATGACTGAATAAAAACAAAAGAATAATGATAAAAGAATAATAAGGATTATGTCTCATACCTGGCGGAGGTGTGAAAGCTTCTGTTTCCTTAAACTAGTTTGTCATGCATTTCTTTATTTCAACACATTTACAGGTAAATCCTAGTATTTTAAATTTGCGATTAATCATGATTAATCACAGTCCAGGACTGTGATTAACGCGATTAAATTTTTTAATCGATTGACAGCACTAATATATATATATATACTTAACTGACTGCTTCACTTCCACTTTAAAGCTGAAATACAGCCTGAACGATGACAACAATAATGTACAATCACTAGACTAGTGATCATCAAATCCTTTTAAAAGTTTATTTTACAGACTTTAAAGTCTTCCCAAAACATTTTGCTGAAAATATTTCAAGTTCAAGTGTTAGCATTATAAACACGGAATCAATACCAACATATGAAATTAATTAAATTAATTACAGTAAAATTAGGAATGTTGGACAATAAACATGTAACAGGAATATAACAGCTTGACAGTAAACTGTTTTTGCAGTATTGTCTTATATTAATGTCCGTTAAAGGAAGACTGTAAAAAAAAAAAAAAAAAAAAAAAAAAAGTTTTTATTTAAAAAACAAAACAAAAACACATATACAGCCACTTTCTCCAAAATTGTTTCATTATTTAATTATGACAGACACAGCAATGCATCATGTTCTAGATCATCATGTTTGTAGTGTGTTCCAGGGGATTAAAACGTATAATATATATTTCAGACCTAGTGGAGTAATAGTAAATAATAATATAGTAAGTAATTGTAAATGTGTAAAGTTGCATAAGCTCATTATAACTTAGTGTCATCCATATAAATCATTATTATGGTTTCTATAGCTAGGACCTGCAGTTCCTAAAAGGATTTAAGCTTACTACTAGACTAAATACAGTTAAAGTTAGAAGGTGCATAAGACAGCGCTACGTCCCACTTCAAAACACACAATATTTTTTACACTTTTGTGAATATTCACCTGTCAGGGTCTTTGAAAAAATGATGAAAGGCAAGATTTTTACTGTCACACTGATAGTTTTTGCAGTGGATTGCCTAACATTGCATTCTTTTATTCCTCTTTGACCTCACTTTCGTTGTTATTTGGTCTATTTCTGTATATCTGTACTGTTGTCCAGTTGGAATTTTCAGTCCAAAATGGCGGCCGCGCTACCGAAGCGCCACCTAGTGGCTGTTACCCACAACGCATCAGCGTTTCGCCTCTTGGTCTTCTATACTCTTTGGTTAACTTAACGTCAGTCGGCGTGTGGCGTTATTTTAACGCGTGCTGGCGTCTGCCATAAACTTATCGCCTATTTAACGCCTGGTGGCATTCGCAGATAGCACACGTACGTCTGCAAGATGTCTGTTAAAATCTCTTGATCTGGAAAGCATCTGCTGTCTACAAACGTCTGACAGGTGTCTTTCAGATGTCAGTTTTACATACATTCTAAATCATAAACATCATAAAGACATCTAATAGACATCTATTTGACATCTAAAAGAAAATGTCCTATAGATGTATTGCATTTGAGCAAACACTCTAAAAAAAAAATACGTCTTGCAGATGTAAATGCAGACGTCAAATAGACGTCTCCGAGATGTACGTTTGCTATCAGGGGTTATGAAAATGGCATTTTAATATTAATATTTATCAATACAGCGGTGAACAGCACGCAAATTCTGATCCATTTGGCTTACGATAATATGGGCCTGGTTGGATGGTCCACCGCAGGCTGCAGCGAGATCGACCGCTGCTGCTTGTGGGTTTAGAAGAGAAGATTCTGCTGGATGGTAAAGTTTCAAAGTCTTAGTATTTTTTTTAGTAATATTCGCCTCTGTTTTGAGCTTAGATCATTGCCAAGTTTTTTGAATATTGCAGAGATCATTTCTCGTGTTAGCTTGAGAACCAAGTTAGGCGAAGTTATCTAGATAGCAAATGGCTAACATATACAGTACATTATGAACATTACAAACGTTAAATGACACCAGTGAAATTAGCTAGCTGCCTATCAATGTCTGTCCACTAAACTATTGTGACTAGCGGCTCCATAGTACCTAAAACTTTTCTTGCAGAGCAGAAGACATCTAACACATTAAGAAAACCCCTGTCTGCATTGCAAACAAGTCTTTATTTTATTTGAAATGAACATCTTTCATATTGTCAATCTTTTCTTTTAATATTGCATGAACTGACATTTTTCTTCGGGGAAAAAAGCATTTCAACATATTTGGAACCGCGTTCTCTTCATTCTCTCAGGTGCATAGACATAGTGTCACTGTTCATAGAAATGCCAAATTAAGCTGTCTGGGCATAGTAGCTCTAACTTTACTTGCGGAACAGAAACCAACTAACACATTAAAGAAACGCCTTTCTGCATTGCAAATGAGACTTTATTTCATTTGAAACGAACATCTTTCATATTGACAAGCTTTTGTCTTATTGCATTAACTGACTTTCTCTGACAAAGGAATGAAACATTTCAGCATATGTGGAACCGAGTTCTCTTCATTCTCTCATGAGCACTGACACAGTGTCACTGCTCATAGAAACGCTAAATTAAGCTGTCTGGGCATAATAGCTCTAACTTTACTTGCGGAGCAGAAAACAACTAACACATTAAATAAACGCCTTTCTGCATTGCAAATAAGACTTTATTTCATTGATAACAAAAAACTTTCTTATTGGCAAGCTTTTGTCTTAACATTGCATAAACTGACTTTCTCTTACAGGGAATGAAGCATTTCAGCATATGTGGACCAAGTTCTCTTCATTCTCTCAGGAAAATTGACACAGTGTTACTGTTAATAGAAAAGCTAAACTAGGCTGTCTGGGCATAGTACCTCCAACTTTTCTTGCAGAGCAGAAAACATCTAACACATTAAGAAAACACCTTTCTGCATTGCAAACAAGTCTTTATTTTATTTGAAATGGACATCTTTCATATTGTCAAGCTTTTCTTTTAACATTGCATAAACTGACATTTTTCTTCGGGGAAAAGCATTTCAACATATGTAGAACCGCGTTCTCTTCATTCTCTCAGATGCATAGACATAGTGTCACTGTTCATAGAAACGCCAAATTAAGTTGTCTGGGCGTAGTAGCTCTAACTTTACTTTCGGAGCAGAAACCAACTAACACATTAAAGAAACACCTTTCTGCATTGCAAATGAGACTTTATTTCATTTGAAACGAATATCTTTCATATTGACAAGCTTTTGTCATAACATTGCATTAACTGACTTTCTCTTACAGGGAATGAAGCATTTCAGCATATGTGGACCCGAGTTCTCTTCATTCTCTCATGAGCACTGACACAGTGTCACTGCTCATAGAAAAGCTAAATTAAGCTGTCTGGGCGTAATAGCTCTAACTTTACTTGCAGAGCAGAAAACAGCTAACACATTAAAGAAACGCCTTTCTGCATTGCAAATAAGACTTTATTTAATTTGAAACGAATATCTTTCATATTACCAAGCTTTTCTCTTAACATTGCAAGAACTGACTTTCTCTTAAAGGGAAAAAAACATTTCAGCATATGTGGAACCGCATTCTCTCAGGAGCACAGACAGTGTCACTGTTCACAGAAACGCCAAATTAAGCTGTCTGGGCATAGTAGCTCTAACTTTACTTGCGGAGCAGAAACAACTAACACATTAAAGAAATGCCTTTCTGCATTGCAAATGAGACTTTATTTCATTTGAAACGAACATCTTTCATATTGGCAAGCTTTTGTCTTAGTGCATAAACTGACTTTCTCTTACAGGGAAAGAAGCTTTTCAGCATATGTGGACCCGCATTCGCTCAGGAGCACTGACAGTGTCATTGTGCATAGAAACGCTAAATTAAGCAGTCTGGGCATAAGTAACTCTAAGTTTACTTGCGAAGCAGAAAATCTATAACATGTTAAAGAAACACCTTTCTGCACTGAAAACAAGACTTTATATTATTTATAAGGAAAATCTTTCTTATTGGCAAGCTTTTGTTTTAACATTGCATAAACTGACATTTTCTTACAAGGAAAAAAGCATTTCAGCATATGTGAAACCGCGTTCTCTTCATTCTCTCAGGGGCACAGACACAGGGTCACTGTTCATAGAAACGCTAAATTAGGTTGTCTGGGCATAATAGCTCTAACTTTACCTGCGGAGCAGAAAACAACTAACACGTTTCTATGCACAATGACACTGTCAGTGCTCCTGAGAGAATGAAAAGAACTCGGGTCCACATATGCTGAAAAGCGTCTTTCCCTGTAAGAGAAAGTCAGTTTATGCAATGTTAAGACAAAAGCTTGCCAATATGAAAAATGTTCTTTTCAAATGAAATAAAGTCTTATTTGCAATTCAGAAAGGCATTTCTTTAATGTGTTAGTTGTTTTCTGCTCCGCAAGTAAAGTTAGAGGTATTATGCCCAGACAGCTTATTTGGGCGTTTCTGTGATTAGTGACACTGTGTCTGTGCTCCTGAGAGAATGTGGTTCCACATATGCTAAAATGATTTTTTCCCTATAAGAAAATGTCAGTTCATGCAATGTTAAAACAAAAGCTTGCCAATAAGAAAGATTTTCGTTATAAATGAAATGAAGTCTTATTTGCAATACAGAAAGGGGTTTATTTAATGTGTTAGTTGTTTTCTGCACCGCAAGTAAAGTTAGAGCTACTATATCCACTCAGCTTATTTTGGCGTTTCTAAGAACAGTGACACTGTGTCAGCGGACATGAGCTAATGGAAAGAACGCTGGTCCACATATGCTGAAAAGCTTCTTTCCCTGTAAGAGAAAGTCAGTTCATGCAATGTTAAGACAAAAGATTGCCAATATGAAAAATGTTTGTTTCAAATTAAATAAAGTTTTATTTGCAGTGCAGAAAGGTGTTTCTTTAATGTGTTAGTTGTTTTCTGCTCCGCAAGTAAAGTTAGAGCTATTATGCACAGACAGCTTAATTTAGCGTTTCTATGAGCAGTGATACTGTGTCTGTGCCCCTGAGATAATGAAGAGAACGCGGTTCCACATATGCTGAAATGCTTTTTTACCTGTAAGAAAATGTCAGTTTATGCAATTATGGCAGAGGCAAATTGGAAAAGGAAACTTTAAATTTAGCTGACTACGCCACCCTGTAAAACAGGGAAAATTATGAATTTATCACCTACAAAGGGCACACAGGAATGTAGTTTCAAAAACAGAGGCCGGAGATGTGGATACTAAAGTACAAAAGCTTTATTTGACAATATTAAAGCACTAATCTTAAAAAACATTAGACTGTAGACCAGAGTAGATTACACGAACATGGGAACCAAAAACAATAAGGAGGAAACCAAGGCTTACCACCAGGTGCACAAGTCTCACTACACCACACGCACGCACGATAAGATCACACATAAACACACTACACTCCGTGACAAAGTCCCACCACCGCACACAAGGGCCAACTAGCGGCCTGCCTGGAAGCCACGGTTCCTGCAACAAAAGACAAAGTTAACCAAATAATCACAAAACAAAAATTATAACAAATTATACAATTGCTCAACACTTTATAAAAATTACAAAAGAAAATCAAAAACACTTGCTATGAGGTAAAAATGTATCATCCAACGAAAGTGGATGTTTACTCCAATTTTACATAAAGTAAACAATAAAGCCAAGTAAAGCAAAAGTAGTAAAGATAAAGCAATAAAATCACACTAAACCCAAGTTAATCATAACAAAAATATATGAAACAAAAAGCAAATACACAGAATAAAGAACGATAACGAAGCAATATATATTAATAAGTTGAAAAAAATAAACTTCAACAAATATACAACAAACCAAACAAATACCAACAGAAATGAACAAAGCAACAATGAACAAACAAGTACACGCAAAAGAGCTGGTCAATCGGAGGGAAGCGATAAACAGCGAAGAGCAGGATTAAATCCCAAGCAATAACGTCAACAAAGCAGCAGCATATAGGATTGTTGCTCCGCAGGCTGCACTGAATGAAATGGATCCTAGATCAACTATTCCTCCTAAAAGGTTTAAACATAAAATTATTTACCACATAAAATACCACGCATCAACTGCGGTCGTTACACCTACCTTCATGTTGTTGCTATAGCCACAAGTCCGGTTGCATACACAGACGGACAGCACGGTGAACAGGCACCAGATTACAACAGAAGCGTGTTGAATGAGAAGGGCAGCCGCCAACCAACCACTATGACATTTATCCGTCGGAAAACTACAGTCTAAATAAAAAAATATGTTACCTCAAGCACACCTCTCGATGCTGACTAGTTAGCAGAACAGGGCAGGTGGTATAAATTTGGATGCTGGCCCGCATTTGCACGCCTCGTCCTGCGTAAATCAACCTCATCAGCCCTAAACAGTCCTTCCGCCCGCGGCTCCGGTGGACTGGCTGTATCTCTAGCTGGAACCTGTCGTCCTGGCCCAATAGCAGGAACTGGTCCCGTGCCACTCGGCCCCTCCTGTGAACCAAGTTCCATCTCAGATGCCAGCCCACCAGGTCCTAGATCAACATTGACTCGGTCCCGCTCCTGCACCCAAGCTAGCAGATCTACCTCATCCTCTTCTTCGGCCAAAAAGGATGTATCCACAATTGGGTCATGTAAAGAACTGCCCTGGTTAGTGGCAACAGTTTCCTTACAGACTAGACTCTTTAGCAGTGAACGATGCACATTCCTTACCTTGGTCAGGTCAGCTACAGGTGCAATGGTGTACACCACACCACCCTCCTTGGGTGCCCTCGTCACTGGGCTCCACAGGTCCTGGATTTTATGGCGGCCCCTTACCCCATAATTACGGAGGTAGACCAGCTGACCCTCCACCAGTGGTTCATCTCTGACATGCTGATCATGATGGGCCTTGCGCCTATCAGCCATGACCTGCAACCGTTCACGGGCACCTGCAAAGGCCACCTGTAGCCTCGTTTGATGCTCCAGGACCCAATCATGCACACTACCCTCTCTTAGCTGGGGGTCTCTCCCCAAAAGGAAGTCAATGGGCAGTCGTGGCTCCTGACCGAACATCAAAAAGTCTGGTGATTCCCCTGTGGTCTGATGAGGAGTGCTATTATAACTAAACACCACCTGGGGAAGACTAGCCATCCCAATCTCGTTTCCTGGACACTGGCAGAGTGCACAACAGATTATGTAAAGTGCGGTTAAAACGTTCACACCGGCCGCGTGATGAGGAGTAGTACGAGACTTCTCCACACCGTAGAACTTGCATAACTGCCGTATTAACGAGGATTTGAAATTCCTACCCTGGTCAGAATGGAGACGGCCCGGAACACCGAACCTGTAAAACCATTCTGTCACAAGGGCTTGGGCCACCGTTTCGACTCGCTGATCCCTTGTTGGAACAGCCAGGGTATACTTACTGAAAATGTCAGTCATCACCAAAACGTTTTCAATGCCAGAGCTTGTGGGATCCAAAACAGTGAAGTCCACCACAAGAATGTCATTTGGCCTAGAGGACAATAACCGCCCCATAAAACCCTGAGCAAGTGGCTGGGTGTCGTTAGCTTCCTGGCACCGAGCACACTCCTGACACCAACTTGCCACATCCGAGGACATTCCTGGCCAATAACACCTCTGCCTCACCAATTCGGTGGTGCGCTCCCTGCCCTGATGTCCGTGCTGCTGGTGCAATTGCCTTAACACCTCTGACCTCAAGGCAACAGGCAATACTAATTGTAACACTTCCTCTTTACCATTAGGGAAGTGGACCCGGCGATAAAGTATACCATCTCGCTCCATCAAACGATCCCACTGACGGAGCAATATTAAGGCTGCCTTAGTCATTCGGCGCCGTTCATCAGGACCCGGACGGGTACCCCGTCTCCAGAATTTCCAAACTTCCTGGATAACCCGATCAGCTGCCTGCAATGAACTCAACTCGTTGACTGAATAACCAGGAAGTGTAGACACTGCACATTGGGTCACTATTCTAGCAGGATCCACCCCAGTTAACGGCCGTAATGACTCAGGAATTGCAGTGCCTGGGGCCAACCCATCCAACACACGAGATTCCCGGGGGTCCCTCCGTGAAAGTGCATCTGCATTTTTATTACTCTTACCTGACCGGTACTTTATCTCAAAATCGAAGGCCGCCAGCTGAGAAGCCCAACGCTGCTCAGTCGCACCAAGCTTTGCGGAAGTCAGGTGGCTAAGGAGGTTATTATCCGTAAATACCACACACTTATTACCCAACAGGTATTCACGGAATTTCTCTGTCATGGCCCACTTGAGCGCGACAAATTCCAGCTTCATAGAGCTATAATTGGACATGTTGCGCTCAGTGGGCCTTAAACTGCGACTGACATATGCCACTGGTCGTACCTTACCTTCAGTTTCCTGGGAAAGGACTGCCCCTAACCCTTGATGGCTGGCGTCCACCTCCAGGATAAAGGGTTTAGAGAAGTCCGCATATGCAAGCACTGGGGCGGTGGTAAGTTTTCCCTTTAACCCCTCAAAGCTCACCTGACATCTTTCACTCCAGGCACTAGCAAAGCTCCTACCTGTCTGCCTACCCTTTACACCAGCAAACTCCCCTACCAGCTTATGCAGAGGGGCAGCCAACTTGGCAAACCCCTCTACAAACCGCCGGTAATAGCTGGAGAAACCCAGGAAACATCATAACTCTGTGACACTAGTCAAGTCAAGTCACCGTTATTTATATAGCGCTTTTAACAATACAGATTGTGTCAAAGCACTTAACAGTAATCAAATTGGAGGATAGACTGTCAGTAATATATAATAATAAGATTAAACACTCAATTTTCAGTTAAAGGCATTTCATTATTGAATTCAGAGATGTCATTGACTAGCTCAGTTTAGTTTAAATAGTATCTATGAAATCAAATTGACGATAATCGTTAGAAATTAAGTGTCCCCAACTGAGCAAGCCAGAGGCGACAGCGGCAAGGAACCAAAACTCCCTCTGTGACAGAATGGAGAAAAAAACCTTGGGAGAAACCAGGCTCAGTCGGGGGGCCAGTTCTCCTCTGACCAGGACATTATTATTATTTTTTTTTAACTTATTGTTTTAATTAAATTTTAAATGTATAAATGTATTATATTTCTATTTTTATATTGTTGCAATTTCTAACTATTATGTAGTTAGGTATTTTATTATATTATAGTTATTTTGTTTAATTTTAAGTTTTATTGTATTTAAGTCGAGGTCTTCACTGGGGATATGTCCCCGAGGCTCATCCAGGTGTCCGGCCTCCGCCGACGTTCAGGGTCGCAGACATCATATCCCGGCGCCGATCCACCATCTGATCCGGACATGGACTGAGAAACAGAATAAGAAAGAAACAGAAAAATATTAGCGTAGATGCCATTCTTCTTACGATGTAACAAGTACATCGTGTGTTATGAGGAGTGTTCCCGGTTCCGGTTGATCTAATTAATGCAGCCTAACAATCCTTTAACGGATTTGAATAATAGAAGTGTATTAGTGTGTTATGTGTAAGCCATGTGTCTTTAATCTAGATTTAAACTGACAG
Organism: Spinibarbus caldwelli; assembly: GCA_039654775.1. Classification (NCBI taxonomy): domain Eukaryota; kingdom Metazoa; phylum Chordata; class Actinopteri; order Cypriniformes; family Cyprinidae; genus Spinibarbus; species Spinibarbus caldwelli. The sequence continues at coordinate 12,170,790 of CM077237.1, forward strand.
AGTGTGTCTGCCTCCCGAACAGTGTTAGGTAGATTGTTCCAGAGTTTGGGTGCTAAATAGGAAAAGGATCTGCCGCCCGCAGTCGATTTTGATATTATCAAATGGCCAGAGTTTTGAGAACGCAGCGGACGTGGAGGACTATAATGTGATAAGAACTCACTCAAGTACTGAGGAGCTAAGCCATTCAGGGCTTTATAAGTAATTAACAAGATTTTAAAATCTATCCGATGTTTGATAGGGAGCCAGTGCAGTGTTGACAGAACCGGGCTAATATGGTCATACTTCCTGGTTCTAGTAAGGACTCTAGCTGCTGCATTTTGGACCAACTGTAGTTTATTGATCAAGCGTGTAGAACAACCACCCAGTAAAGCGTTACAATAGTCTAACCTTGAGGTCATAAACGCATGAATTAGCATTTCTGCATTTGACGTTGAGAGCATAGGTCGCAATTTAGATATGTTTTTGAGATGGAAAAACGCAGTTTTACAGATACTAGAAACATGGCTTTCAAATGAAAGATTGCTATCAAACAGCACACCTAGGTTCCTAACTGATGAAGAAGAATTGACAGAGCAGCCGTCAAGTGTTAGATAGTGTTCTAGGTTATTACATCTGGGGTTTTTAGGTCCGATAATTAACACCTCTGTTTTTTCAGAATTTAGCAGTAAGAAGTTACTCGTCATCCAGTTTTTTATATCGACTATACATTCCGTTAGTTTCTCAATTTGGTGTGTTTCACCGGGCCGTGAAGAAATATAGAGCTGAGTATCATCAGCATAACAGTGAAAGCTAACACCATGTCTCCTAATAATATCTCCCAAGGGTAACATGTAAAGCGTGAAAAGTAACGGCCCTAGTACTGAGCCTTGAGGTACTCCATACTGCACTTGTGATCGATATGATACCGCTTCATTTACTGCTACGAACTGATGGCAGTCAGATAAGTACGATTTGAACCATGCTAAGGCACTTCCACTAATGCCAACAAAGTTTTCTAGTCTATTCAAAAGAATGTTGTGGTCCATAGTGTCGAACGCAGCGCTAAGATCCAGTAGAACTAATAAAGAGATACAACCACGATCAGATGATAGAAGCAGGTCATTTGTAACTCTAATGAGAGCAGTCTCAGTACTATGATACGGTCTAAATCCTGACTGGAATTCCTCACAGATACCATTTTTCTCTAAGAAGGAATATAATTGTGAGGATACTACCTTTTCTAGTATCTTTGACAGAAAAGGGAGATTTGAGACCGGTCTGTAATTAACTAGATCTTTGGGGTCAAGTTGTGGTTTTTTAATGAGAGGCTTAATAACAGCCAATTTGAAGGTTTTGGGGACATATCCTAATGACAATGATGAATTAATAATAGCCAAAAGAGGATCTATGACTTCTGGAAGCAGCTCTTTTAGTAGTTTAGATGGAATAGGGACAAGACACTAGAGGGACAAGGCCACTGAGCCACAGCCTCGATCTTACTAGGATCGGTTGCCACTCCCCTGGAAGAAATAACATGACCCAAATATCTCACCTCTTGCTGGAGAAAGGCACACTTCTCCAACCTAGCTTTTAGCCCTTCCCGTTCCAGACGACCTAGAACAACCTCCAGCCTCTCCAAATGCTGAGCAATAGAGGTGGAGAACACCACAATATCATCTAGATATAAGAGTAAAGACTGGCACTGCTGGTCCCCGAATAACCTCTCCATATGTCGCTGGAAGGTAGAGGGGGCATTACACAACCCAAAAGGCATTCTTTTCCATTCGAACAGACCAAATGGGGTGCAAAAAGCGGTCTTCTGCTTATCCCCCTCTGTGACAGGGACCTGGTTATATCCACTAGCTAGATCCATAGTGGAAAACCAACAGGCCCCTTTCAACGCATCCAGCGACTCCTCAATCCGATGCAAAGGAAATGTATCCCGTCTAGTCTTGGCATTTAACTGGTGGTAGTCAACGCACAAGCGTAGACTACCATCCTTCTTTTTTACCAACACGATTGGAGAGGCGTACGGGCTACAACTTTCCCTGATTACCTGATACTCCAGCAGCTGATTAATGTGGGCCCTGACAACCTCATACTCCGAGGGAGGTACATGGCGATGTCGTTGCCGCACTGGCACATTGTCTAACAATGGGATCTCGTGAGAGATGAGACTTGTGCATCCCAAATCACCATCATGTTCAGAGAACACGGTCTGATACTTCCTAAGTAAGGCCTTCACCTTGCCCTGTTCCAATTCTGGCACTGCAGTCAGATCTACCGCTGCAATCTTCTCTGAAATCGTAGGACTAGCTGCTAGGGTGGCTTGAGAATGGACATTTGATATAGTGGGTCTAACTTCAGTAACGCCTGCTGGCAAACTAACAACATGCACTCTAACCAGGCTACCTGCGTGGAAAGAGTAGGACGTCAGATGTGCCTATGTTGACCACCGGCACGTAAACTGAACCACCAGTCACTCGCACCAAAGCAGGGGAGGCTAACAACCCTTCAGGTAACCCAGACTCGGTGGGCTCAAACAGTACTCTACTACCTGCCAACTGTTCTGCACAAGTTGCCGCAACCAACTTAATAGTACCTTAATAACCAACTTAATAGTACTTAATGTGCCTGTGACACAACATATACCCAAGGACCACGCACCCTTACTTTAGTCATGCACTCAGCAGGAGGCTGCTCACTACCTTGATGGCAGTGTTGTAAAGCTTGAAAAACTGAAAGCGGTGCACTAGAGATCGGGGGAAAATCAAACAAAGCGGGGCCATGCTGTCCAAAGAGCTCCTGGTAGCAGCCCCCAAGTACATTCATCCCCAACACACCAGGGGCTCTACAACGTATGCCACCAGGAGGATCCCTGACCACCAGCACCCCACATCGCGGTACTATCCTACCACAGAGATCAATGTCCAATTCCATATATCCAATATATGGGATTGAAAGCCCATTTGCAGCCTTTAGCTGCAACCATGAACACGACCTCAAACGCTCTTGGCCCCATGGCTCAAAATACTGAATGAAGCAACTTTCCGTAATGGTTGATACCATTGAACAAGGGACCAACACACCACCAATTAAAACATCCAGATGCAGGCAGGGAGACATTAAATTTGGAATTGAACTGGATTTATTACCGTCTGAGCCAGTCCTTTTCCCAACCGAGCTGTGGCTCTTCAGCACAGCGAGGAATTAGTTTTCCGACACATTATTAGTTTTCGGCAGCCCACCTCCAACTGCTTGGTCAACACGAGAACGCAAAGGTGACATAACACGTTCACCCTCACATTCCCGTGCAAAATGGCCTGGTTTCTGACACCGCCTACAGATGATGGGCCCAATACGAACAGATTGGGCACGAGGGAGAAAATGAGGGCCCTGCAACTGGGCAATACTCTGGGTGAGCTGATTTAATTGCTCCTGTTGTAACTTTAGCATTTCTCTAAGCTCTCCCACTTCAGACTTCTGAAACGAGTTACGTCGCCCCTGTACTTCATACTGAAACCCATGCACCAGAGGAACAGAAGAACTTTGGCCCCTTGCACCACCCGGCATTCCTCCCGCTCCCAACGAATAGCTTTGCCACGCACTTCCAAAAGTGTAGAATGGGGCTGACGACGAACAAATTGTTTCAGTTCACGGCGAAGGGAAGTGTCGCAGACATATTCAACAAATTGATCTCTCAATAAAATCTCTGCATTTGGCATGGCCGTAGGGGATTTCTGCCTCACCTTCTCTAGGAGGCCCATCAGAGCCAAGGAGAACTCCAACAACGTTTCCCCCTCACATTGCCTCCTAGAGAAAAAGGCTTCCTGCAGGGCAACGTAAGACTGGGAACATCCATATAGTTCTTGCAAAATAGAAAAAAAAATTCTCTGGGTCCCCACGCTCAGAAACAGAGCGATGCCGAACCTCCTCACGCGGGTCCCCTCCTAAATGATCAAATAGGAAAAACGCCTGATCTGCCACCGACAAATGGCGAGTTCTTATACAAGCTTTTGCTTCCTCGATCCACTCACTGATGCCAATACCTGATCTACCATCAAATATTGGACATTTTCTATCCCTTGGGATAAACACAAGTCATTCGGTTAATGTTGCATTAGCACCCACTGATTGATCAGTGGATGGCACTGAAAATTCCCGAGAAGGGCCAGCTATTGGACTGGAGGGGAAAACACGGCTCTGCTCTTGGCGCAATTTTTCGTTATCCGCCCTTGAGCAACAAGATCCCTCAATTCCCGCAATTCCTCTTCCATTTTTTTCTTAAAGTGAAACTTACCCAACAATCTCAGTACAAATCAGTAAACCGATAGGGGAACCCACTGCTAAGATGCTCCAAGTCCACTGAAATGACACTGCTGCTTTGTTCCAAACACTAAAAAAAAAAAAAAGACAAACATATTCACAAACCCCAGACTAATCTATACATGATCACAGTCTAAAGCATTTACCCAAATAACAATATGCGTCCACACCTCCGTCCCACAAAAGAAACGACCCTGCCGACTGCGCCAAAATGTGGCAGAGGCAAATTGAAAAAGGAAACTTTAAATTTAGCTTACTACGCCACCCTGTAAAACAGGGAAAATTATGAATTTATCACCTACAAAGGGCACACAGGAATGTAGTTTCAAAAACAGAGGCCGGAGATGTGGATACTAAAGTACAAAAGCTTTATTTCACAATATTAAAGCACTAATCTTAAAAAACATTAGACTGTAGACCAGAGTAGATTACACGAACAAGGGAACCAGAAACAATAAGGAGGAAACCGAGGCTTACCACCAGGTGCACAAGTCTCACTACACCACACGGACGCACGATAAGATCACACATAAACACACTACACTCCGTGACAAAGTCCCACCACCGCACACAAGGGCCAACTAGCGGCCTGCCTGGAAGCCTCGGTTCCTGCAACAAAAGACAAAGTTAACCAAATAATCACAAAACAAAAATCATAACAAATTATACAATTGCTCAACACTTAATAAAAATTACAAAAGAAAATCAAAAACACCTGCTATGAGGTAAAATTGTATCATCCAACGAAAGTGGATGTTTACTCCAATTTTACATAAAGTAAACAAAAAACTACAAACTAAACAATAAAGCCAAGTAAAGCAAAAGTAGTAAAGATAAAGCAATAAATCACACTAAACCCAAGTTAATCGTAACAAAAATACACGAAACAAAAAGCAAATACACAGAATAAAGAACGATAACAAAGCAATATATATATTAATAAGTTGAAAAAAATCAACTTCAACAAATATACAACAAACCAAACAAATACCAACAGAAATGAACAAAGCAACAATGAACAAACAAGTACACGCAAAAGAGCTGGTCTATCGGAGGGAAGCGATAAACAGCGCAGCCCCAAAGAGCAGGATTAAATCCCAAGCAATAACGTCAACAAAGCAGCAACATCAAGGATTGTTGCTCCGCAGGCTGCACTGAATGAAATGGATCCTGGAAATGGATCCAACTATTCCTCCTAAAAGGTTTAAACATAAAATTATTTACCACATAAAATACCACGCATCAACTGCGGTCGTTACACCTACCTTCATGTTCTTGCTATAGCCACAAGTCCGGTCACACACACAGACGGATAGCACGGTGAACAGGCACCAGATTACAACAGAAGCGAGTTGAATGAGAAGGGCAGCCGCCAACCAACCACTATGACATTTATCCGTCGGAAAACTACAGTCTAAATAAAAAAATATGTTACCTCAAGCACACCTCTCGATGCTGACTAGTTAGCAGACACATACCTATGAGACAGGAAGAGCCAAAAACCGGAATGGGCGGGCCTTGGGCAGTGACGCACAATCGGTGCTCTAACACAATGGTGCCTTAAAAGCTCCCTTTTATACACCCGTGAAAGTATATGATTGGACAACTCATGCGTTTATGACATTTAAAGAAACAACGCATCCACTGTTCATCCCACTACACAATGTTAAAAGAAAAGCTTGCCAATATGAAAGATGTTCATTTCAAATGAAATAAAGACTTGTCTGCAATGCAGAAAGGCGTTTTCTTAATGTGTTAGATGTTTTCTGCTCTGCAAGAAAAGTTGGGGCTACTATGCCCAGAGAGCCTAGTTTAGCTTTTCTATGAACAGTAACACTCTGTCAGTGCTCATGCGAGAATGAAGAGAACTCGGGTCCACATATGCTGAAAAGCTTCTTTCCCTGTTAGAGAAAGTCAGTTTATGCAATGTAAGACAAAAGTTTACCAATATGAAAGATATTCGTTTCAAATGAAATAAAGTCTCATTTGCAATGCAGAAAGGCATTTCTTTAATGTGTTAGTTGTTTCCTGCTCCGCAAGTAAAGTTAGAGCTACTATGCCCAGACAGCTTAATTTGGCGTTTCTATGAACAGAGACACTGTGTCTGTGCTCCTGAGAGAATGCAGTTCCACATATGCTGAAATGCTTTTTTCCCTATAAGAAAATGTCAGTTTATGCAATGTTAAAACAAAAGCTTGCCAATAAGAAAGTTTTTTGTTATAAATGAAATAAAGTCTTATTTGCAATGCAGAATTGCGTTCATTTAATGTTTATGTTTTTTTCTGCTCCGCAAGTAAAGTTAGAGCTACTATGCCCAGACAGCTTAATTTGGCGTTTCTATGAACAGTGACACTGTGTCTGTGCCCCTGAGAGAATGAAGAGAACTTTCATCATACTTCATAGTACAATGAAATTCAGTTTTTGGTAAACTTGGTTCACAAAGCTGTTCCCTTATGTATCTTCCCCATTTGCTAATTGTTTTCTCTACATCTTCTTTTAAACTACCTAACCAATATACGTTAGCACATGGTTCTTGAGCTTGTTGCAATTCTGAGACATTCATTTGTCTAATTGCCCTATCATTGACATAAATTCCATCTGGAGTACACCATATCTGCATTTTCAATTTACATATGCCATCCCTGCCCAACAAATTGACAGGTGTGTGTTCTGAGACTAAGATTGGTATTCTTATTTCAGTGTCTTTCAGTCTTAAGCTCACAGGGGCCGTCATAGGAAGTAGCTGAGTTACCCCTGAGAATCCTACTGTCTTTATATATTTTCCAGACATGGGGAGGTGCGAGGCATATCTTGGATTTAAACACGAAAAGCTGGCCCCCGTATCAAGCATGAGAGTAATGGGTTTTCCTTCGATATTAACTTGCAGCATTGGTTCTTGATCAGCATCACATGATATCATTGGAAGCTGATTCCTCCCTGTAGGATTCTCTGGGCAGCCCTAGTAACCTTGGTCAGGGCCACGCCATGGGTTGACAGGGCCTAGAGTTTGGGCTTGCACTTGTTGTTGTCCATAGTTGACTCATGGAGCCATTGGTTGGTTCTGTTGCCAAGGATTGATGGGGCAGTCTCTTCTGTTGTGTCCAGGTTGATTCCATCCCCAACACACTCCTGGTGGGCCACCAGCTCTCTGTTGATTGTTGTTAAACAGGAAGCTCTGCCACGTCCTCCTTGTTGTTGTCTATTCCAGTTCCTGTTGTTTGACTGCTCTGGTTTGAGATAGCTTACAACTGGTGCTGGTCCTCGTGGTACATTGACAGTTCCAGCAGGTGTCACTTGTGTTGTTCCAGCCTGATTCACTGGTGCAGGCACATTCATTGGTGCTGGTGAATTGACAGGCACTGAAGTGTTAACAGGTGCCATCACTGCTGAATGATCTTCCTTCTGCATTGCTTGGACCTTTTTCTTCTTGTTTAGCAGCTCCTCAAGCTGTAGCTGAGTCAGTTTTCTTTGCAGTTCTTTTTCTTGATTTTTCATCTTTAATTCTTGTCTTCTGTACTGCTCCACAGCATGGACCACATGGTCTCTGAACTCTTTGTGTGTCTTTGAGTTCAGACCTACCACACCTTCAAGCTTCACTTTGACTGCTGAAGGCATGGCTTCCACAATGGCGGTCCTGAAAAGTGCTGTCAGTACATTGTCTTGTTCTGGATCTCTTTCCAGTTCTTCTTTCCATCGTCTCAGTTGCCTCTGGATGTAGGTGGTGGGGTTCTCAGTTTCCCCCATTGGTTCCCCTTTCAAGAAACTCGGATCAGTTTGCATTGGATATTCAGCCCTCAGTGTCCTCCAGATGTCATGTCGATGTTTATCAAAGGAGACTCCATCTTCTTGAGGCCTATCTACTGCTTGAAGAAGGCCAGACTGCTTGAGAATGTCATTCATCTTGGAAGCTCCCAAGCACTTAGCGAGCAAGGCTTTGATGTCACCCAGGGCCAGAAGTTTTCCAGTTGTTTCTTCTTCAAATGTTCTGATCCATTTTCCAGCTCCTTCATGAATGTCTGGAAGTCGGGAAACCAAAGTATCCAAGTCTTGACCTGCCCAAGGTATGTACTGGGCATGACCTTGCTTAATGAGGATTGGGCACTCATACTTTGCAGCTTCAGCCTTTCTTGGTGCCCTTGTCGATCTGTGTTCCTCTTTTCCTCTTCGTCTTTGTGCCTGATGAACCTGAAACTGGTCATCTGGATATTCTATATCTTGCATGACCAGTGTCCCAGCTACTTGCTTGTATTGTTTCCACTGGACACAATCATATGGGTTTGGGTGTGGTTGCATTGGTTGACGTTTGCTCGGCAATTCATCCAGCTCTTGATGCAATGAATTCACTTCCTGTTCAAAATCTTCTCTTGTCATGTGGACAGCTTGCTTGAGACTATCTCTTGTTCTGTTGCACCTTTCCTCCATCTCATCCAGTACTTACTGGACTGAGTCAGCAGGTGTCACTCTTCCCTCAGGTGCTTCTTCAAACTCTTCTTGATAATTCTCTACGCCTCCACAAGCTGATGTCAGATGTTTGTGGCAGTCTTCCAATTCTCTGAGCATTTCTGAAAGATAATGATACATGGGTGGCTCACCTGTTTTCTCTTCCTCTTTGTAGTCTTTGGCCCCCCTTCGTTCAACCCTTGGCTCCTCCTTGTGGGCTGTTCTCTCTCTCTCTCTTTGCCTTGGCTGTGCTGATGGTGTGGATGTTCTCAGCTTCTCTTCCTGTGGCTCCAGCCCCTCCCTCATGGCTGTGTGAGTGTGTCTTTCGTCCCTGTTGTCTGCCCTTCTCCTCAACTCACCTCTGCAGCTCTGTTTATCTGTTTCAGTTTCTGTATTTGTATCATGTACATATCCCTCAAATTCTATTGGCCCTTTTAAATCTATTGTTCCCTGTACTAAAGGCATTTGGTTTACAGCTTGATCGCAGGAAGGAGCATATGGCGGCCTTTCTTCTTTTATTTCATTATTTTTATTCTCTCTTTCTTGTTTCTCCAATTTTAATAATTTAATTCCATGTTGTTTGAATAGGGTCAATACCCCTAATTCTTGTTCTCTTTTTTCATTTCTCTTTTTAGATTTGTCATTAGTCTTGTAATTTTTTAACAAGACCTCCATCTCTCTACACATTGTCACATCAAACGTTCCCTCTGCTGGCCATTTGGTAGCCAATTTCTTTGTTCTTTCTGCCCACTTTTTCGAGAGTTCCCTTATTGCTTCTTTACAAGCTGGATTTTTGGAAGTCAGTAATTCTACTGGGGTTGACATCTTTGAAAATTAGACCTATCACTTCGTTTAATGTAATAAATAATTTTTATTATTATTATTCAGTTTTTCCCATCAGTGATTTACCTCTCTAATCCCAGCTCTTCAATTAATAGCTAATCTTCACCAGGCTCATCAGACGAGGATCACTAAAAGTATCCGACCCCTGATTTCCACCTGGGCTTTTGCTGGGCGGAGGACTTATCACCTGTTTATGAGATTTGATTATATCGTCTCAGATATTTTAAAATAATCGCAATGTGTTTTCTGGTTAATATTTTGAAGGGTAACACAAGGCCTTTTGGCTCTTTCATCTGAAGATTGCTTTTTGTCCAAATGATGTTTTCTCCCAAGCTGAATGCCTCAAAACTCCACAGCCTCCTCAAATGAAATTTGCGATCACTCCTCCTGCCCAAATTGAGTAAGTAAGAGATGGCGTTAAATTTATGCAAAACTCTTCTGTCTTGAACACACCAATGTTCAGTTCATCCCTTGTACAATATAATGGATTTATGGGTTCCATATAGTTAATCAATTATCTTTTTTCCTGTATTGTTAGAATCTTTCTACCCCTTTTTCCCCTTCTTTTCTTATTCTTATTTACAGCTACTTCGTCTGCCATCTTGTTTTTTGTTTTTTATTCAATTTAATTAAGCAGTGTTCTCAACATTTCAAACTGCTGTGTTTCTGCTCTTTCTCTATCTTTTTGAATCTCCACCCACAAATGCTGTGTGTATTGTGGCTGACTTCTCAGCTCAATCGTCACTAACAAACGTCTCAATGTTCTGCCAGTCATATACATTGGTAACGCATTTCCCATCTCATCTGACCTGAACAGGACTTTGGATGTCCAGGCCACTTCTCGTGTGACAGCTGACACTCTGAGACGAACGTTGTTGAGGATTGTAGCTCCTGTAATATCCTCTGGCCACTGGCCAACCAAGTTGCGCTTAAGATAAGGTGCTACAACTGGGTCAACTGGGATTTCAACTATATTTAATGCAGCTTCCAGTTGGGAAGTTGCTGGGGCGCAGAGCCCCAACAGTTTATCTGCCAATTGACGAACTGTTATATGTCTGTGTACCACATCTTCCCAAGGATTTCTTGGCCATTCAAATGTTATTTCTCTCAAATTTATAATCTTGGTCAATTTTCTGAGGAGATTAGTTTTCTTGCACTCTGTCAATCTTTGTATCTGCCCATCCAAGTCCATAAAACTTGATTCCAACCAAAAATGGTTGTGGAGCACTCATGTTTTTACCAAGGTCTCTTGGAATGTTTGATAATCTCTCTCACTTTCCCATTCACTTGGATCATCATAGTATTCATCAAATTTGTAGATTTTATTCTATTTTGGATGAGATAGATACAAAAATTATCACTCTAATGTCTCTGGCCTTTTTCTCTCCTTCTCCTCTACTCTTACTTTCACTTTCAACTGCGTCCTCACACACACATTCCCTCAGCTCCCACTCCCACTTTCTCCTTCACACACACGCACACACACAGGATAGCAGAGAGAGAAGGATCAAACAGCCTTGGTCTCTCTCTCTCTTTCGGAATGAAAAATCAATCAGATTTTATCTTTTTCTTTATCAATAATTCAGTTTCACGATTTGGATCACAACGTCTACAATTTGGGTGATGTCCAAACATCCGACATAGCAAATTTTTTGGAATATTTTTTGTCTTTTCAACTCTTACAATTTTCTCAGTACACTTTTTACTTTCCATTCAATGTATTTGTCAAGTCAAGTCAAGTCACCTTTATTTATATAGCGCTTTTAACAATACAGATTGTGTCAAAGCACTTAACAGTATCAAAATGGAGGATAGAGTGTCAGTAATGTATAATAATAAGATTAAACACTCAGTTTTCAGTTAAAGGCATTTCATTATTGAATTCAGAGATGTCATTGTCTAGCTCAGTTTAAATAGTATCTATGAAATCAAATTGACGATAATCGTTAGAAATTAAGTGTCCCCAACTGAGCAAGCCAGAGGCGACAGCGGCAAGGAACCAAAACTCCTTCTGTGACAGAATGGAGAAAAAAACCTTGGGAGAAACCAGGCTCAGTCGGGGGGCTAGTTCTCCTCTGGCCAGGATATTATTATTTATTGTTTTACTAATTGTTTTAATTAAATTTTAAATGTATAAATGTATTATATTTCTATTTTTATATTGTTGCAATTTCTAACAATAATAGTATTATGTAGTTAGGTATTTTATTATATTATAGTTATTTTGTTTAATTTTAAGTTTTATTGTATTTAAGTCGAGCTCTTCACTGGGGATATGTCCCCGGGGCTCATCCAGGTGTCCGGCCTCCGCCGACGATCAGGGTTGCAGACATCATCTCCCGGCGCCGATCCACCATCTGATCCGGACACGGACTGAGAAACAGAATAAGAAAGAAACAGACAAATATTAGCGTAGATGCCATTCTTCTTACGATGTAACGAGTACATCGTGTGTTATGAGGAGTGTTCCCGGTTCACCTAATTAACGCAGCCTAACAATCCTTTAACGGATTTGAATAATAGAAGTGTATTAGTGTGTTATGTGTAAGCCAGGTTAAAGAAATGTGTCTTTAATCTAGATTTAAACTGACAGAGTGTGTCTGCTTCCCGAACAGTGTTAGGTAGATTGTTCCAGAGTTTGGGCGCTAAATAGGAAAAGGATCTGCCGCCCGGAGTCTATTTTGATATTCTAGGTATTATCAAAATATTTGTCTTTACATTTATTGCTTTTTCATTCCAGTTAAACCAAAGCGCATTTACATAAAACATATACCACGCACATCCAGCTACATACACAGCGCAAAGCAGCCAGCACAGTTAATGCTTCACTCAAACATTCAACGCTTCAATGCATCAACGCACACACAGATATCTCTTTCAACACGCAATGGACAGACAAAGACTAACAATTTAACTCTTTCCAGTCTGCAGACACCCGCTCACACAACCCTTCCGCCGTGGGGACCCACCAGGGCCACGCTTAACCATCCACAAGCGGCTCCCTGATATTTTCCTTGGCATACCCACTTAGGAAGTTGCTTTGACGGGATTTTATGCCCCTCTAAGGCATTACACACTTCTTATGCACATAAATCTCTTTATCAATCTTTTCACATGCGCGGCTTTTGAAATCTGGAACTCTTTATTCTGTTTTATACTTTTACATCTACTTTTCATGAATTTTATACAAATCCAATACCTTAGATTCATTTATTGGTGAAGCCTTGTCTCAAATTACCATCACAGGCGTAACCTTAGCCAACCACGCAAACAATCATATTTCCAATTTTAAGCAAAAAATTGCTTACCTCTTCTTTTTTTTTTTGGCGCGTTTGTTTGGATTAGTTTGCATAGTGGCACGGTTTCCCGCCCGCGATGGACTTCAAGCCAATCCTGTTCGTGACGCCAAGTTATGTTGTGGCTCGAGGTTGATGATAAGTTTCTTCAAAGTATCAATGAAGCTCAAAAAACAGAGTTCCAGATGCCAAAATAAGACTTTATTACACAAAGAAACAAAGCCGAGATAACAGCCGCTGTATCTGAGTCTTTGTCTGTCGGGGCGTCCATTTTATACCCATCTTTCTGCCCAAAATAGGTAGTTCCGGTTCTTATCTGGCTACGCCTGTCTGGTTTGCCACAATTTATTACTTGCCCACCTGGTCCATTTTTCAATGGTGGAATTTTGCCAGATCTGCCATTTTTTAAAAAAATTCTATTTTACGGCCTCCCATTGGTTGGAGGTGATCCAATGGGACATACATCAAACTTGTTTACTTAGTCCTGTCATATTCTGGAAATCACCCAAAATTCATTGGGTTACTTGAGTTCATTGGTATACTTCCTATGGAAAAGTACCAGTACCACCCAATGGATGACCCTTTCCTGTGGAAAAGTACCAGTACTGCCCAATGGATGACCATTTTCTGTGGAAAAGTACCAGTACTGCCTAAAGGATGGCCCTTTAAGACTTAAGACTTACAATCTGTACTAAGACAACCAGCATTGGAATAATTCAGCATATTGATCAGTATATCGATTGCTTTCATGATTATACATAATATTTTAAGACAATACCATATTGAGTAAATATCATAATATAAAGTAAAATAACACAATAGTTTCAAATGAAATAAAGTCTCATTTACAATGCAGAAAGGCATTTCTTTAATGTGTTAGTTGTTTTCTGCTCCGCAAGAAAATTTAGAGCTACTATGCCCAGACAGCTTAATTTTGCGTTTCTGTGATTAGTGACACTGTGTCTGTGCTCCTGAGAGAATGCGGTTCAACATATGCTGAAATGCTTTTTTCCCTATGAGAAAATGTCAGTTCATGCAATGTTAAAACAAAAGCTTGCCAATAAGAAAGATGTTCGTTTCAGATGAAATAAAGTCTTATTTGCAATGCAGAAAGGCGTTTCTTTAATGTGTTAGTTGGTTTCTGCTGCGCAAGTAAAGTTAGAGCTATTATGCCCAGAAAGCTTAATTTGGCGTTTCTATGAACAGTGACACTATGTCTATGTACCTGAGAGAATGAAGAGAACGCGGTTCCACATATGTTGAAATGCTTTTTTCCCCGATGAAAAATGTCAGTTTATGCAATGTTAAAAGAAAAGCTTGCCAATATGAAAGATGTTCATTTCAAATGAAATAAAGACTTGTTTGCAATGCAGAAAAGCGTTTTCTTAATGTGTTGGATGTTTTCTGCTCTGCAAGAAAAGTTGGAGGTACTATGCCCAGACAGCCTAGTTTAGCTTTTCTATGAACAGTAACACTTTGTCAGTTCTCCTGAGAGAATTAAGAGAACTAGGTCCACATATGCTGAGAAGCTTCTTTCCCTGTAAGTGAAAGGCAGTTTATGCAATGTTAAGACAAAAGCTTGCCAATATGAATGATGTTCGTTTCAAATAAAACAAAGTTTTGTTTTTCAATGCAGAAAGGTGTTTATGGATGTGTTAGAGGTTTTCTGCTCCGCAAGTAAACTTAGAGTTACTTATGCCCAGACTGTTTAATTTAGCATTTCTATGCACAATGACACTGTCAGTGCTCCTGAGATAATGAAGACAGCGTTGGTCCACATATACTGAAAAGATTCTTTCTTTGTAAGAGAAAGTCAGTTTATGCAATGATTAGACAAAAGCTTGCCAATATGAAAGATGTTCGTTTCAAATGAAATAAAGTCTCATTTGCAATGCAGAAAGGGGTTTCTTTTAATGTATTAGTTGTTTTCTGCTCCGCAAGTAAACTTAGAGCTACTATGCCCAGACAGATTAATTTGGCATTTCTATGAACACTGACACTGTGTCTGTGCCCCTGAGAGAATGAAGAGAACGCGGTTTCACATATGCTGAAATGCTTTTTTCCCTGTAAGAAAATGTCAGTTTATGCAATGTTTATGCAACAAAAGCTTGCCAATAAGAAAGATTTTCGTTATAAATGAAACAAAGTCTTATTTGCAATGCAAAAAGGCGTTTATTTAATGTATAAGTTTTTTTCTGCGCCGCATGTAAACTTAGAGCTACTTATGCCCAGACTGCTTAATTTATCGTTTCTTTACACAATGACACTGTTAGTGCTCCTGAGCTATTGAAGACAGGGTGGGTCCACATATGCTGAAAAGCTTCTTTCTTTGTAAGAGAAAGTCAGTTTATGCAATGATAAGACAAAATCTTGCCAATATGAAAGATGTTCGTTTCAAATGAAATAAAGTCTCATTTGCAATGCAGAAAGGCGTTTCTTTAATGTGTTTGTTG
Source organism: Spinibarbus caldwelli (assembly GCA_039654775.1). Lineage (NCBI taxonomy): Eukaryota > Metazoa > Chordata > Actinopteri > Cypriniformes > Cyprinidae > Spinibarbus > Spinibarbus caldwelli. The sequence continues at coordinate 12,186,127 of CM077237.1, forward strand.
TTTTCTGCTCTGCAAGACAGCTTAATTTGGCATTTCTATGAACAGTGACACTGTGTCTGTGCCCCTGAGAGATTGAAGAGAACGCGGTTCCACATGTGCTGAAATGCTTTTTTCCCTATAAGATAAATTCAGTTCATGCAATGTTAAAACAAAAGCTTGCCAATAAGAAAGATGTTCGTTTCAAATGAAATGAAGTCTTATTTGCAATGCAGAAAGGTGTTTCTTTAATATGTTATAGATTTCTGCTCCGCAAGTAAACTTAGAGCTACTATGCCCAGACAGCTTTGTTTAGCGTTTCTATGAGCAGTGACACTGTGTCAGTGCTCATGAGAGATTGAAGAGAACTCGGGTCCACATATGCTGAAAAGCTTCTTTCCCTGTAAGAGAAAGTCAGTGTATGCAATAAGACAAAAGCTTGCCAATATCAAAGATGTTCGTTTCAAATGAAATAAAGTCTCATTTGCAATTCAGAAAGGTGTTTCTTTAATGTGTTATAGGTTTTCTGCTCCGCAAGAAAACTTAGAGCTACTTATGCCCAGACAGCTTAACTTAGCGTTTCTATGCACAATGACACTGTCAGTGCTCCTGAGCGAATGAAGACCGCGCGGGTCAACATATGCTGAAAAGCTTCTTTGTAAGAGAATGTAAGTTAATGCAATGTTAAGACAAAAGCTTACCAATATGAAATATGTTCGTTTCAAATGAAATAAAGTCTTATTTGCAATGCAGAAAGTCGTTTCTTTAATGTGTAAGTTGTTTTCTGCTCCGCAAGTAAAGTTAGAGCTACTATGCCCAGACAGCTTAATTTGTCGTTTGTATGATTAGTGACACTGTGTCTGTGCCCCTCAGAGAATGAAGAGAATGCGGTTCCACATATGCTGAAATGCTTTTTTCCCTGTAAGAAAATGTCAGTTTATGCAATGTTAAAACAAAAGCTTGCCAATAAGAAAGATTTTCCTTACAAATAATATAAAGTCTTTTTTGCAATGCAAAAAGGTGTTTCTTTAACGTGTTATAGGTTTTCTGCTTCGCAAGTAAACTTAGTGCTACTTATGCCCAGACTGCTTAATTTAGCATTTCTATGCACAGTGACACTGTCAGTGCTCCTGAGCGAATACGGGTCCACATATGCCGAAAAGCTTCTTTCCCTCAAAGAGAAAGTCAGTTTATGCACTAAGACAAAAGCTTGCCAATATGAAAGATGTTCATTTCAAATGAAAGAAAGTCTCATTTGCAATGCAGAAAGGCATTTCTTTAATGTGTTAGTTGTTTTCTGCTCGGCAAGTAAAATTAGAGCTACTATGCCCAGACAGCTTAATTTGGCGTTTCTGTGAACAGTGTCACTGTGTCTGTGCTCCTGACAGAATGCGGTTCCACATATGCTGAAATGTTTTTTTCCCTAAAAGAAAATATCAGTTCATGCAATGTTAAAACAAAAGCTTGCCAACAAGAAAGATTTTCGTTATAAATGAAATGAAGTCTTATTTGCAAATACAGAAAGGCGTTTAATGTGTTAGTTGTTTTCTGTTCCGCAAGTAAAGTTAGAGCTATTACGCCCAGACAGCTTAATTTAGCGTTTCTATGAGCAGTGACACTATGTCTATGCACCTGAGAGAATGAAGAGAATGTGGTTCCAAATATGTTGAAATGCTTTTTTCCCCGAAGAAAAATATCAGTTTATGCAATGTTAAAAGAAAAGCTTGCCAATATGAAAGATGTTCATTTCAAATGAAATAAAGACTTGTTTGCAATGCAGAAAGGCGTTTTATTAATGTTTTAGATGTTTTCTGCTCTGCAAGAAAAGGTGGCGGTACTATGCCCAGACAGCCTAGTTTAGCTTTTCTATGAACAGTAACACTGTGTCAGTTCTCCTGAGAGAATGAAGAGAACTCGGGTCCACATATGCTGAGAAGCTTCTTTCCCTGTAAGAGAAAGGCAGTTTATGCAATCTTAAGACAAAAACTTGCCAATATAAATCATGTTCGTTTCAAATAAAACAAAGTTTTGTTTTACAATGCAGAAAGGCGTTTATTGATGTTTTAGAGGTTTTCTGCTCCGCAAGTAAACTAAGAGCTACTTATGCCCAGACTGTTTAATTTAGCGTTTCTATGCACAATGACACTGTCAGTGCTCCTGAGAGAATGAAGAGAACTCGGGTCCACATATGCTGAAAAGTGTCTTTCCCTCTAAGAGAAAGTTAGTTCATGCAATGTTAAGACAAAAGCTTGCCAATATGAAAGATGTTCATTTCAAATGAAATAAAGTCTCATTTGCAATGCAGAAAGGCGTTTCTTTAATGTGTTTGTTGTTTTCTGCTCTGCAAGACAGCTTAATTTGGCATTTCTATGAACAGTGACACTGTGTCTGTGCCCCTGAGAGATTGAAGAGAACGCGGTTCCACATGTGCTGAAATGCTTTTTTCCCTATAAGATAAATTCAGTTCATGCAATGTTAAAACAAAAGCTTGCCAATAAGAAAGATGTTCGTTTCAAATGAAATGAAGTCTTATTTGCAATGCAGAAAGGTGTTTCTTTAATATGTTATAGATTTCTGCTCCGCAAGTAAACTTAGAGCTACTATGCCCAGACAGCTTTGTTTAGCGTTTCTATGAGCAGTGACACTGTGTCAGTGCTCATGAGAGATTGAAGAGAACTCGGGTCCACATATGCTGAAAAGCTTCTTTCCCTGTAAGAGAAAGTCAGTGTATGCAATAAGACAAAAGCTTGCCAATATCAAAGATGTTCGTTTCAAATGAAATAAAGTCTCATTTGCAATTCAGAAAGGTGTTTCTTTAATGTGTTATAGGTTTTCTGCTCCGCATTTATTTATTATTTATTTGTATTTCAGATGAGTTCATCTAAGGCTGTGGCTGAAGTCAGTTGTAGTTCTTGTTTCTCTTTCATTCAGTGATTCTGCTTGTTAACAGCAGGTGTTATCTATCAGGAGAGTAAATATTTAACTGAACTGTAATATTTTGCACAAGAGAGATCTAATTTAGTTTTGTGGGTCACCATTGTGGTGGAGAGTAGAGCCTATGCTTCAGTCAATGATGAGCCACAAACACTGATGTTCTGCTGCTTTATTTAAAGACAGTAACTGTAGAATTGCTGATACAGTGATGATCTCTTTGTTATAGCTGTTTATCATCAGCTATAGCACATACATATGTGCTATAGCTGATGATAAACTGTAACGATTTGAGTTAAAGTCATGTTTTTAGTAACTTTATTATTCTAAATTAAGTGTTTGCAGTTTTATATTAAGAAATATTCCTTCTTAGTAGACTCAAATGAAATAAGTTAACCAAATATTTACACCATCGCAACAATTTTACAGCATGCAAGAGTTTGCTGTATTTTTACAGTACAATTGTAATTATTGATTTACAGTACTCTTGTAAATTTACAGTCTTACTGGCAACCAAAATTGGCAGTAAGTTACTGTAAATTTTACAGCAATTGTTTACAGTGCACCTAATTGTGAAAACACGTATCGAGGAATTACACTACAAATAGAAGACTGATTGTGGAGAAAGCGTTTTAGCCAATTGATTTTTAAGGTGTTATTAAGAGAATCAAAGTCAATCAAATTTAAGCCACCCTTTAAGAATTTAAAATAACAGATTTTCTAATATAATGATTTTTATTTTTCCAAAGAAATTTAAGCAACATTACATCAATCAACTTACAGGTTGGTCTATCTACAAATAAAGAATGATTATCTCTAGGATAATCTAGAGATACCCTCAGCTTTAGTAAGCAAAGTCCTTCCGTTCAATGATAGATCTCTTAATAACCAAAGATTATTATTATTTTTTTTTTCTCCATAATTGGGTTAAAATTATCCTGACATCTTAATTTAGTATCTTTTATTATTTTGATTCCTAAATATGTGACATTCTCTTTGATGGGAATATTGCAGATAGAGGATGCAGCACATTTTTTAATCGGGAGTAACTCACATTTATTAATATTAAGCAGAAGGCCAGAGGCATTTGAGAAAGATAAAAGAGACGTTAAAGCAATTGGGATCTGAGAGGCATCTCTTAAAAACAATGCCGTGTCATCAGCCAATAATTAATTCCGTTCCAGCAACAGAAATTCCCTTCACAGGACTCTCTTTAATATGAAAACATAAAAATTGTGTAGCTATTAAAAAAAGATATGGGGAAATGGGGCAACCTTGCCTTACACTACGCTTTAAAGGAAATCTAGGAGAAGTGCCATTAGTAAGTCGGATAGAACTATTCCCATTATGATAAAGCATCTTAACATATTTACAAAAAAAAACTACCAAAACCAAGTCTGTGCAGGGCCTGTAACATAAAATCATGTTCCAAACAATCAAATGCTTTGTAGTAATCAAGAAAAAGGATAAAACTATCAGTGGAAATAATATCTGAATAATCCAACAAATCTAAAATCAGGCGTATATTATTAGATATATGTATCTGGGGTATAAAACCTGACTGGCACTCATCTATTATATTATTAAGAATAGATTTTAACCTCTTTGCCAAAACTAAGGCAATAATTTTATAATCAGTATTCAGTAGAGAAATCGGAAGCCAATTTTCAATTAAAAGGGGATCTCTGTTGGACTTGGGTATTAAAGTTATTAGTCCCTGACATAAAGAGGGAGGAAGAGTTGTTTTTTCAATACTCTCTAAAAACATTTTATTTAAAAAAGGAGCCAATTTTTGATTAAAAGCTTTATAAATCTCTGCAGATAGCCCATCGGTACCGGGGGATTTGTTACATTTTAGATTATTAATAGAGACAACAATTTCTGAAAGACTAATAGGTGTATCACACAGACTACAATCTTCATCACTAATTTTTTTTATGTGAGATAAAGAATCAAAAAATTGTGTGGCCGATTCCTGGCAGAATTTAGTGGAATATAAATTATTATAAAATCTGGCACAAAAATCTGCAATTACCTTAAAGTCATCAGTTACACTCCCATCAATACACAGTTGCTGAATAGAATTTTTAACTCGCTGCCTTTCCAGCCTAAAGAAATAGGCAGAATTCTGCTCACCCTCCTCTAACCAATTCCGACGAGACCTGATGAAGGCACCTTCAGCCTTCTGTTTATATATATTCTCTAAGTGATGTTTCTGATCTATGAGCTCAATTCTCTCTGAATCTGTAAGATCTTCCATTTTTTTAAGAGATAGAGCAGTAATTCTAGCCATAATTTGGTCTTCATTATTTTTTCTAGTTTTTGCTAACAAACTACAATATTTCCGACAATACTTCCCAATTTCAAATTTAAGAAGTTCCCAATTACTGCAAAATATATTCTCTTTATTAGCTTTATCCCAATAAAAAGAAATTAAGTTGTCAATTTTAGTTTGAACTTCATTATGATGAAGAATTGAAATATTAAGTTTCCAGTATGAGGACCTTTTACTCAAGGAGGTAGAAGATACAAGTGGAACACAAATAAAAATGGCTTTATGGTCAGAAAACAGAGAGGGAAATATATCGGTCTTAATATTTGATAATTCTGCTGAAGTTAACCAAAAATCAAGACGGGATTGACTAGAGAGTGAATTATTGTTCCAAGTGGGTCGAGGGGAACATCTATCTAAGCTATTATTCAAAACTACATTAAAATCACCACCCAAAATTAAGGAAGAATTTGGAAATTTAGATAACATATGATTTAAACGTTCCTAATTTATAAAAAAAAAAAAAAAAAAAAAAAACTTGTTATCTTTTGGTGAATTATACCCATAAATATTTGCAATAATATATGTCAGACTTGCAAACTATAAAGCAAGTAAAATATAGTGACCATTAACATCACAATCAGTAAACAAAATCTTTCCACTAAAACGATTTTTTAATAGAAACTCCGGCAGAATGTTCATTTCCATGAGACATCCACAATTCTAACCCCCATTGTGACCTCCATAAATTGACATCTTGTACAGTTGAATGAGATTCTTGTAGAAAGCAAAAGTCTGTGTTAAAACGTTTAAGATACAAAAAAACTGCCTTACGCTTAAGAATGTTACGTAGCCCTCCACAATTTAAAGACATAATAGAAAAGGACATAAGAAAGAAAAAGCAAGAAAAAAAATAAAGATCAACTAGAGCTAGACCTAAGAACAAGTATAAAGATTAAGTATCACTGCACCAGAGAACCCAACTGGTCAGAAGCTTAATAAAAAGGGATGAGGACAACAATCCCTTTATACAACTAGAATTAAATGAACCATTTAAGTACAACAACGTTGAAAAAAAAGGGGAGAAAAAAAAGAGAAAAAACCAGATCAAAGTGAAGTCCAAGAGATGCTGTGGTCCCACAACAAACCCAAAAACACCTCAGCAAAAACAAACAGGGTGGATCCAGTCAAATCCTTTAACTTTTAGACTGGAGGAAATATTTCCGTACCATCTACAAATGCGCGTCCACCGACGAAAAAAGCGCGTTTGTTCTCTTTTCGGGCTCTTTCAACTGCAGGCCATAACTTAATCCTCCTCTCTCTATCGGCGGGGGTGACAGGTCTTCCGTGATTTTTAGACGATTCTCAATCAGAAAATCAGCATCCTTGGCGGCACGCCAAACAGCATCTCGATAAAAGCGCGAGGTGAATTGGAAGATAATCCCACGGCCTTTACTGTGTTCGTTGGGACGGCCAAGACGATGTGCCACATCAACGACATCGGGAAATTTATCCTTAAATTGTGGCAGAAGACGCTGACACACCTCGATAACCTCCTGACGGACATTTTCTCTTTCTTTCTCTGGAATTCCGTGGATTCTCAAGTTCCATCTACGAGTGTAAGCTTCCAGATGAGCCAGGCGTTTTTCCCGCTCTGTGGAATTAATCTCTTCTTTTTTTGTGCGTGAGTCAATAAAATCAACTCCTTTTTTTTTTCAAATCTTTAACCTCGCTGCAGATGAACTCAATGGTTTCCATCATTCCAGAGATTTGTTCCGTATTCCTGCCGACCTCTTCTTTCATGTCTTTGATCATCCGCAAGTTTTCGCCAATCAACTTTTCCAATCCATCTGATCTATTTTTCACCAACTTAGAGAGCTCGGAGAGTTGTGTAGAAATACTTGCTGCATCTAGCGTTACTTTATCTGTTCTCCTAATTTTACCAGCCGGAGAATTACACGGAGTGTCGGGAAGCGGCGGAATTACCTCCTCCATCAGCATAATCTCAGAATCATCGTTTTCTTCAAAGTAATCGTGCAGATTATCCTTCAGAACACCGGTTGCAGAAGCATTGTCACGACACTCCATCGCTTGTAGACTTTTGTCGACATTACTAGCCGTAGGAGTACTCAACATTGGTTTCCAGGACTTCTTTAAACTTTTTTCTCTTTTCAGAACCTCCCATTGTTGTTGTTCAGGGCGCCATCTTGAAACATTTATACAATGTTCAGACAAAGCCTTGCCAATATGAAAGATGTTCGTTTCACATGAAATAAAGTCTTGTTTGCAATGCAGAAAAGGTGTTTCTTTAATGTGTTAGAGGTTTTCTGCTCCGCAAGTAAACTTAGAGCTACTATGCCCAGACAGCTTTGTTTAGCGTTTCTATGAGCAGTGACACTGTGTCAGTGCTCGTGAGAGAATGAAGACAGCACGGGTCCGCATATGCTGAAAAGTTTCTTTCTCTGTAAGAGAAAGGCAGTTTATGCAATGTTAAGACAAAAGCTTGCCAATATGAAATATGTTTGTTTCAAATGAAATAAAGTCTTATTTGCAACGCAGAAAGTCGTTTCTTTAATGTGTTAGAGGTTTTCTGCTCCGCAAGTAAACTTAGAGCTACTATGCTCAGACAGCTTAGTTTAGCATTTCTATGAGCAGTGACACTGTGTCAGTGCTCATGAGAGAATGAAAAGATTTTCATTATAAATCAATAAAGTCTTATTTGCAATCAGTGCTGGCCCATCCAACAGGTGGTTCAGGCGGTCGCCTGGGGCCCCGCCTTAAGGGGAGGGCCCCTCGGCCGCGAGATTATCAATTATATTTCAAGGTGTGTTCGATTTGAAGCATCACTGTGCAGACAGATCGGTGTTTTACATCGAAGTACCGCGAGAGCTATGTACTATTGAACAGCTCTGCATGCTTTCCTAACCTATTACAGTACTTTAAGCCCCTTTAAGTTGAACACACATACAGATGACGCAACAGGGCTATACAGTGCGTTTAAAATCATTTAATGTCGTTTTTGCTCATTTCATAACAAAAGTCGAGTGTTTGAAATAACTTCCTTTTGTGATCATACGTGGTTTCATATCATAGAATGAGGCAAAATAATTTTTCAATATTCTATACAGTGATAAAGGCTATGTCGATTAGCATTGCATTATAAATATACATTGTGCATATAAAAAAAACAGAGATGGCTAGAAGAACAGAGATACACCATTTAGTCAAAATCGTATGTTTATTGTCTTCATTCTTCATTTAAATCGTCCTATCTTCGTTTTATTCAGCTACTGCAGAGACATGCCTTTGTCCATATTAGGGATTTCCTCCAACGTGATTTTTGTGAGCATTTCATTTTATGATTTTTTCACTTATGGTTTTACTGCAGGAGTGCGCCCTCCAGCTACCAGTGTGAATGACACAGCTACAGCTACCCACTACACCTAAAAATATGGAAAATACTTCTAAGTTTTCTCCAGTGTAGAGGTTTCTCTCTCTCTCTCTCTCTCTCTCACTCACTCTGTCTGTGGATGCATAATATTTCCTGACAAAAATTAAGAAATTACTGTTAATGATTTTTAATCATAATCATTTAAAATAAATACTTAGACATTTCTAAACAATTATAATTATAGGCCCCCTGCATGTTAGCAGGTCATGCTGCAGTTTTCTGTAAAATATATTAATAACAATCATTATTATTATTATTATATAATAATAATAATAATAACCAATATAATTGTTACTTTAGTGTTTTGTTTAGTTATAACTATAATCAGAATTAATAGCAGTCATGTTAATATATAAAAACAACATTTTTTTCAAGATTTACAAACAGGCACAGCAAACTTAGTGTTCTTTATAATTTCTGGCAAATAAAGAAAAAGTTTATCTGAACACTTTTCTAGTTACAGTTCATATTTTGTGAGCAGATTTTGTTGGTTCAGATTTTGAAATTGAAATGAAAGAATGATAGAGAGGTTAAAGTGATTTTAAATTGTAGTAGAAATAATCCAAACGGTAGCTTATCTTTATGGAGCCTGTTACGTGTTCGTGCTGTGTCGTGTGTTTCCCTCTATCTTTTCTCTTGTTTACTTTCACTTTCTTAGTTACCGGTTATTGATCCTGTCACCTGTCAATCTTCATTAGCGCTGACGTCACCCATCTTGCAGTTGCCAACAGTGTTGCCAATTTAGCAATTTTGTTGCTAGATTTAGCAACTTTTCAGACTACCCTAGCAACTTTTTTTTCCAAAAAGCACCTAGCAACAAATTTAGCTATTTTTTTTAAATGTATTTGGCAACTTTTAGCAACTTTTGAAAATTGACTTAGATGATAAGGCATGCATTTTTCCTCTTAACCAATCAGTTACTAAGCAGTGCCTAGCAGTACACACATATCACATGTGAATCAGGTTGCTAGTTGTATAGTGTATTGTTTGTATGTTTCTTTAATGTCTATCTTTTTAAATGTTAGACCCCAATACCCCTAGACCAACTCGGGGTCGTAACAGAGCCGAAAAAGGATGTTCTGACTGCTATACTTAAAATTTATTGCTGTAGTATTAGTATCTGTTGTATAAATGCAGTGATGCCCACGATCACAGACAGACTTGTCATATGTTTAAATTGCTATTACAATTTTTACACTAGTGGGGCCTATTTTCATTATCTTGCCTAGGGCCCCACAACCCTACGGGCCGGCACTGCTCAGGGGCTGACAGTAAATTAAACTATCATATAAAAGATGAAGGCTGTGATATTAATATTGTCCACTAGAGGGACGCACAAGATAAGAAATCTTAGATAAATAAATTCACACACACAAACGTGTGTGTGTCTATATATATATATATATATATATATATATATATATATATATATATATATATATGTGTATGTGTATACATATATACATGAAGTCGTTTTTTTTAATTTTCAAAAATCATTGTTTTTGTTTTATTGTTAGTTTTTTGACCAAATTAAAAACCCAACTGCAGTTTGATTGAAATGAATTGGAATGCACAATGAAAAAAACTTTTTTTTAAAAAAATTTGTTAAAAGTGGAGTTGAAATGAACTCTTCATATTATATATATATCAGAATGCACTGTTTAATAAAATTACCTTCCATCCTATATTATGGCCCAAAAAGGTGTGTTATGAGGGGTTAAATTATGCTCATAAAATAAACTTTCGGTATGAAATAATTTAGTTATAAGTTAGATCCTGTATGACAGTTTGACAGTCATTTAGTCAGTTAATTTAGTTCACAAATCATCCTTATGACACAAAACACCGACCCGTTCAGTTCCCAGCAAACATGTTGTAAAAACGTTTTTCACGTTGTGAAAAGGTCGTGATAACGTTTTTTTCCTACGTATTAAATACGACAAATGTCGGGGTTTTTTGGACGTTATAAATACGTTTTTTCACAATGTCGCAGAAACTTTTTTATAACGTTTAACTTATAAACTTATAAACGTATAACTTCCAACGTTTTAAAAACGTACTTACCTCGTCCAAACTGGTACTTTACATGCTGCCATCAAAATGTTTTCTTTACTGTGTTAAATCTGAATATTAATCTTATTACCAGCGCTTTTTTACATTTCACCTTACTTGTAGTGCTGCTGACCTCTGGTTGCTGGCCATTTTATAAGCCTATGTTTATGTAGGCCTAATAATTTATACTACACACAAATTTAGTCACTCATTGTATTTATTCACAAAATATAAAAAGTAATATGATATGGGTAGTTCACACACGCACAAAATCTAAACAAGACAAATGCATATATCTCTCTATCTATCGCTCAACAAAACGGTTTCAAATAAAGTACAACATAATTATGCAGTGACTGGCAAATTTGAATATGAGCACATTAACAAAGTCCTAGAAATTTCAGTGCATAAATATTTTAACAGAAAAAAAAGCAGCATTTCATTTGTAAAATGTAAAGAATTTAATTTCAACAAGTTACAAATAATTTTGTTGCAGTTATAATAATCATATTGCAATCTTATTACTTGTTTGAACTAAAACTAATGCTAATATTTTAGGAATTTTTTTCAACACAAATTACAGGTATATGGCATCCAATTTAGAACATGTTTAAATAATATATAATAAATACAGTTTATAATGGTTATTATTGTTTAATAAATAATATTTTATAATATGTGCATACCTGATTTTGAAAAAATGTCTGTGTTAGCGATTTTTCAGTGCTTTCATTGCAGGATATATTGTTATGCCAGTAGGTGGCAGCGAGGGACTGTCTTAATGAGTTAGTTAGCTAATGAACCATTCATTCAGTGCTGATTCATTCAGTTGCCGAATTCTGTGACCCACCAAATTATATGACTCTAGTACTGAGGGTAGGTTAGGAACATAAAATAAAAAAATTAAAAAACACACAACATGGTTATAGTAATTCCATGGTAACCACAAATTAACCATGGTTTTGCAACAACAGTTTTAACTATGGTTATACAAATGGTAATCAATACGGCAAAAAAAAAAAAAAAAGGGTAGGACTAGGGGTTGGGTATAGTAGTAGGTCAGATTAGCTCAATGCAGTGCCTATATGTTCACAGAATTCTGTGCAACACTGAAAAGAAACAAGGTTGTAAAGAAATAAATTGTCTAAACCAGGGGTTCTCAACTCTGGCCCGAGAGTTCCAATTTCCTGCAGAGTTTAGCTTCAACCTTCATCAAACACACCTGCCGCGAAGTTTCTAGTATGTCTAGTACAGGGGTGTCAAACTCACTTCCTGGAGAACCTGCCGCAGCCCTGCAGTTTAGTTCCAACACACAAACCATGTAGCTTTCAACTGAGCCTGAAGGACTTGATTAGCTGGATCAGCTGTGTTTAATTAGGGTTGGAGCTAAACTGTGCAGGGCTGTGGCCCTCCAGGAATTGAGTTTGACACCCCTAGTCTAGTAAGAGCTTGATTAGCTGGTTCAGGTGTGTCTGATTGGGGTTGGAGCTAAACTCTGCAGGACCGAGTTTGGGCACCCCTGTATTAGGACATAAAGACAATGATTACCTTGTTCAGGTGTGTTTGATTAGGGTTGCAACTGAATTGTTGCAGGAAAGTGGATCACGCAGGCCAGAGTAGAGAACCCCTGTTCTAATCTCTGAACAAAACCAACAAACAATGCTGTGTCTAACCTACGCTTCATTTTATAGAGATCAATGCATTGACCAGTGCTGCCGCCTGTCATGTGAAATCCCCTTAACCAATGAAAGAATACTTTGACAAATATATCGGTTAATGGATATACAGCAAATATGGGGGGAATTATGCTTCACACTGGTGCACTCAAATAGATGTATTATAGCAAACAAGGTTTACAAATCTCACACCTAACATACAGCATTATGGTCAATTCACACTGATTGGGTCAGTGTGTTCATCCAGTTGGGAGTATGGCAGTGTGAATTGGCTTGTAGTTGCTTCGGGGGGGAAAAAAATTGTAAAAATAAATGTTTAATGCTTAAGTGCAATTAACATTCATATCCTAAATAAGGCACATTCCCTATTCTCGCAATATTCGTGTTCATGTTCCTGAGTAATATCTGCATGCACCTAATTCTGAAGAGAACAAATAATATGCTAGTATACAGCAATCCATATGAGAAGTCTGGTGTGGAAGGTGGATCTGGAACTGCCTTCTGTTCAGGTTGTCACAACATCTTCACAAACTGCCCTGAAACACAATTCAAACATCAACAATGATTGTTATAAATATAACATGAGTCTCTTACATTCACAGTGCTCAGTACTTTTTTTTATTATCATATGTGTCTCGTTTTCACATTATGTTGGAGCCCTTTGTAGGTTGCTGTATACCAAGTGTCCTCAACGCAGTGTTAAATGAGATGGCCTTGTAGGACATACAAGATTAAAAAAATATTTGATATTATTTGATATATTTTTAAAAACATGTATAAATGTTTGAACAGTAGTGTATGTTTGAGGTTTTACTTTCTAGTCAGATAGTTAATAGAGCCTTGGAGATGCTCTTCAACAGGAGGCCCGCTCCAACTCTAGTGCACAGCCATCAGCATGGAAAAATCTAGGAACATAAACAATTTGACACAGAGCCAACAATATGTAGTATATATATATATACACATACACATAGGCGTAAATCCCGGGGGGACGGGGGGGACAGGACCCCCCCTGTCTGAGGGTTGTCCCCCCCAAAAATAATATGATTAAAAACCACGCTGTGTATTGTAAATAACAATGTTTTATGTAAGTTGTGTAAGTAAAACAACACAAACAAGGCAAAAATGCGTTTTAAGTTTAGAAATATTTGGAGTCTCCCCCCTCCCTCGCCTCACAGTGCTTTGGTCCAAATCATAGACTGGTCCAAATGCCCGCTTTCCTCTGTTACATCGTCACACACACAAGCCCGGTAAGAGAGAACAAAGTTGTGAACTCCAGTAAGTAAGGCTGTCAATGCTAATTTATTCACTTAAACATCGGATAAAGTGATCTTCTCTTTAATACAGATGATGCCAGTGTATTTTTCGATGAGTCCGCTATGTTTGCAATAATAACGTTAGGTGCTTGACAGATAGAAATGTCTATAATTGACACGACCGCTGTCATGGCGCGACCACAACAGCTTGAAATTGTCTACACTGGATGCGACAAAGTGGCCCTTGCAAAGAGCTCGCACTACGTCAGAAATAGTACAGGGAATCCATTTACTGTCTGGGATTTGTCATGTCGTGTTCTTCCGCATCCAGTGTAGTAGGCAATATCAGAGATTTTAATGGGCTTTATTGTTGCGTCTTGCCACGGGAAACCTAAAATACTATGTGGAGCATGCAAGATAATTTAATAATTATGACCTCTGAACCTAATTCATATTTTAATTCATATTAAACAACTTTGGCTTTGTGTTGTTTGCCAGACAGAATGACAGAGAAAAGAAAATCGGACATAAGATCATTTTTCAGTGCACCAAAACGCCAAGTAAGTACAGAAAGTTTGTAAACATTGGGCTTCATTAACGCAAAACATCTTTATAAGAATGGGTGCTTATGGAAATAATGTAATGGTGTCACAGGCAAAGGAGACAGAATGTACTGAGGGACAGGGAGACCACCAGGGACAGTCAGGTGTACAGCCTCAGGTAAGAGTGGTGTCAAGATTTTGTTAATGGTTTTGGAGGTGTATGTGACTTTTCAGCAGATGAGCACCACTGACTCACCAATTTACAATATGATCAGCCAAATGATCAGTCTAAATAGTTTTAATTTAGAAGTCTTGCTTTTGGCTTGGATGTAGTTATTGTGAGTGTGGAAATGTTTTTTCTTTTCTAGGATTCAGACTGTTCTGAGACAGTGAGAGTAGATGAAGGGTCAGAATCAGGGAGAGAGCCAGAGACAGCAGCGCAGGGAGATGATATTGCCAGCACCAGCACAGGGGAGAGGAGCACAGTTTTTAGTTCAGATCTCAGCGACTGCACAAAACCATACCAACCACATCCCCAGTGTATTGAAAAACACATACTTCCAAACAAGTCATTGTCATTTCAAGAGAAATGGTACCAAGACTTTCCATGGCTACATTACAGTCCAGCAGTTAAAGGGGTCTTGTGTTTTTATTGCAGCAAAGGTGTTTCAAACCAGTCCCTGTTAGGTCATAGGCCTGATGCTGCTTTCATTAGTACAGGCTTTAGAAATTGGAAAAAAGCCATTGAAAAATTTACAACACACCAGACCTCCCAAACCCACCGACATTATGTGACTGTAAGTGCACATCAGTCAAACCCAATCAGTGCCCAGTTATCCAGTGCATGGGGTAAACAGCAGGAGGTAGCAAGACATTGCTTGAGGAAGGTTGTTAGCTCTATACGGTATGTGGCAAGGCAGGGACAATCTTTAAGAGGCCATACTGATGAAAGTGGGAATCTGTATCAGCTCCTGAAACTTAGGGCAGAAGAGGATGACCCCATTTTATTGAAATGGTTAACAGATCGCAACATTGCATACACAAACCCTAAATCACAGAATGAAATCCTGAAGATTATGGCCAATACTATAATCAGAGGAATTTCAAGTGAGATTAGGTCTCCAGCCCTTATTCAGTTTTCTATAATAGTTGACGGCACCCAGGATATTTCTGGTGTTGAGCAGGAAAGTGTCTGTCTGCGCTATTTGGACCATGACCTTGTCCCACATGAGGAGTTCATTGGCTTATACAGTTTATCAGAGACAACAGGCCAGTGTCTTGCTAAGATGGTAACTGATGTGCTGTTGAGGCTCAATCTGCCCATGACTGCTTTACGTGGGCAGAGTTATGATGGTGCCTCAAACATGTCAGGGAAATACAATGGTGCACAGGCAATGGTGAGGGAGCAGCAGCCATTAGCCCTCTATGTGCATTGTGGTGCACACTGTGTCAGTCTAATCACACAGGCTGGCTGCTCAGCCTCCCCAATGATCCGGGACTGCCTTTCATGGGTCCACCAGTTAGGCA
The DNA here is from genome assembly GCA_039654775.1 of Spinibarbus caldwelli. NCBI lineage: Eukaryota > Metazoa > Chordata > Actinopteri > Cypriniformes > Cyprinidae > Spinibarbus > Spinibarbus caldwelli. Next base: position 12,201,810 of record CM077237.1, read on the forward strand.
TCCTTTTTAGCCAGTCAGGAAAATTTAAGAGAATGTTTGAAAACATAGTTACCTCTGAAAATGCACCCATCACCACACTGAAACCCCTATGTCCAACCAGGTGGACTGTGCGCAATTCTGCTATAATAGCTGTGCTGGGGCAGTATGAACGGGTACTTGGCAGCCTTGAGGAGATGGCAAAAACTATATCTAGGACTGCTTCAACTGCCAGTGGCTTATTTGAGCACTTCAGCAAAGGTAAGACTGTGTTGGGCCTTACACTTGCTTCTGCTGTTGTTGGAGAGCTTGAGTGCCTAAACATTTCACTACAGAAGAAGACCCAGACTGTCTCTGGTATGCAGGCTGCAGTAGATTGTGTCCGATCCTTTCTTCAGGGAAAGAGAAATGACAAGAGCTATCTTGAACTGTATGAGAAAGCTACAGCATTGGTGAACTCCATTGAATCAGTTGACCCTATTGAGACAGCAAATTCAAGGCGCTTTGCTGGCAAAGCAGTGGATCATTACAGGGCAGAATTCTTTAAAGTACTGGATTGTGTGGAAGTTCAGTTTGGTGACCGTTTCAACCAGGACAGTCTAAAGACTCTGCAAAAATTAGAGAGTGTCCTTCTGACCAGGGTGTTAAGTGATTCAGTAGATGAGTACCCTGAGTTGCATAAAGGATCTCTCTCAGTACAGTTGCCACTTTTTTGCCAGAAATATCCCTGTAGCAGCAGCGGAGAGGCAGCAGAGGTCCTAAGGGGAATGCCGGTGGAGGTGCGGGGCTTGTTTGACCAAGTTGAGGTCCTCGTCAGAATTTTGTTGGTGGTGCCAGTGTCCTCATGTGAAGCTGAGAGGAGCTTCAGTGCATTGCGGAGACTGAAGACATGGCTAAGGACTGCTATGGGCCAAGACAGACTTAATAGTCTGTTAGTCTGCAATGTGCACAAAGACAGGCTGGACAGCCTAAACATAAACAGCATATGCCAAGAGTTTGTAGGGCCCAGTGATACAAGGAAAAGTACATTTGGTACTTTTGTTTAGTTCAATCCCTTCATGTAAGTGCTTTAAGTTACAGTTATTTGGTTTAGTGTCTTGGCAGTCATGTAAGTTTGCTTTAAATTATAGCTATCTTTTATTTCTACATAATATTTAACCTTATAACAATTTTATTTGTTACAGAATCATTTTATTTATTTTATATGGGTTTTTTTTTTTTTACAATAATAGTCATTATGTTTAAAGTTAAGTTCAAATTTAATTGTATTTTGGTGGATATTGTTGTAAACTATTTCAAATACATTGCTATAATTAAATGGTTTTGAAGAAGAATATTTTGGTCAATTTAGTCAGCTTTTTTATTGAACCAGAGAAAAATTCTGAGGAGGATAATGGCATGGTCTCCCTGCTACACTAGTAGTAATGTAACGAATCCGGTCTATGAACTTCCGTTCACTCACCACCAGAGGTCACCAGCTCACCACATGGATTTTCACACTACACAGCTGAGTGCACTGATTACATACACACAGCTGAACCCTATCATACACACTTTATAAGCCTTGTTCTTCCTCTGCCAGAGTGCTGAGTATTGTCTAGCGTTTAGCGCTCTCCTAGTGTTAGCTACTCTACGGAGTCCTTCCGTGTTTTCTGAGTCTAAGTTTGAGTCTTAGTCTAGTTTATTGCCTGAGTCATTTGTATCTTGATCCTAGCCTGTGTATCTCGTTTATTTCCTGATCTCTGCCAGCCCTGAAGTTTATAGCCTGCCTTGGTTCTCTCTTTAGTCTTGTCGTTTTACACTGTTCGCTCCTGCTTGGATTAGTGCTCACATTATTGGACTACCCCTCTTGTCAAGCCTTCTGGATATTGTTCACCGATCTAAGACCCACGCTTGCCCTAGGATTATTCTTGTGTCTTGCCCGTGCCATACCTGTTTGCTGTTGTTTGACCCTGCTTGTGTTTTGACTATGTACACTAATAAAAGCTTGTACTTGGATCTGCTCGCCTCATGTCTCGTTGGCTCCGTTACAAGTAAGGCTTTCCTCTGTGTGGCCTACATATCCTTACTAGTACAATTTTAGCTGTGTTATTTGTGTCCCCTTCAAAAATTGTTCTTGAGAAATTTTGTTTATTGCCCCCCTCAACTATTATGAGATGAAATTTACGCCCCTGGCTGTGTACACATATCTATCCTTACAAGTACAATTTTGGCTGTATTATTTGTGTCCCCTTCAAAAATTGCTCTTGAGAAATTTTATGTTTCTTGTCCCCCCCTACTGTTGGATGAAATTTACGCCCCTGCACATACATACATACATACAGTTGCAGCTCAATAAATTAGAATGTCGTGGAAAAGTTCATTTATTTCAGTAATTCAACTCAAATTGTGAAACTCGTGTATTAAATAAATTCAGTGCACACAGACTGATGTAGTTTAAGTCTTTGGTTGTTTTAATTGTGATGATTTTGGCTCACATTTAACAAAAACCCACCAATTCGCTATCTCAACAAATTAGAATACTTCATAAGACCAATAATAAAAAAAAAACATTTTTAGTGAATTGTTGGCCTTCTGGAAAGTATGTTCATTTACTGCATATGTACTCAATACATGGTAGGGGCTCCTTTTGCTTTAATTACTGCCTCAATTCGGCGTGGCATGGAGGTGATCAGTTTGTGGCACTGCTGATGTGGTATGGAAGCCCAGGTTTCTTTGACAGTGGCCTTCAGCTCATCTGCATTTTTTGGTCTCTTGTTTCTCATTTTCCTCTTGACAATACCCCATAGATTCTCTATGGGGTTCAGGTCTGGTGAGTTTGCTGGCCAGTCAAGCACACCAACACCATGGTCATTTAACAAACTTTTGGTGCTTTTGGCAGTGTGGGCAGGTGCCAAATCCTGCTGGAAAATGAAATCAGCATCTTTAAAAAACAGACTGTGGAAACTTAACACTGGACTTCAAGCAACTTGGGCTATGAGCTTCTCCACCCTTCCTCCAGACTCTAGGACCTTGGTTTCCAAATGAAATACAAAACTTGCTCTCATCTGAAAAGAGGACTTTGGACCACTGGGCAACAATCCAGTTCTTCTTCTCCTTAGCCCAGGTAAGACGCCTCTGACGTTGTCTGTGGTTCAGGAGTGGCTTAACAAGAGGAATATGACAACTGTACCCAAATTCCTTGACACGTCTGTGTGTGGTGGCTCTTGATGCCTTGACCCCAGCCTCAGTCCTTGTGAAGTTCACCCAAATTCTTGAATCGATTTTGCTTGACAACCCTCATAAGGCTGCGGTTCTCTCGGGTGGTTGTGCATCTTTTTCTTCCACACTTTTTCCTTCCACTCAACTTTCTGTTAACATGCTTGGATACAGCACTCTGTGAACAGCCAGCTTCTTTGGCAATGAATGTTTGTGGCTTACCCTCCTTGTGAAGGGTGTCAATGATTGTCTTCTGGACAACTGTCAGATCAGCAGTCTTCCTCATGATTGTGCAGCCTAGTGAACCAAACTGAGAGACTATTTTGAAGGCTCAGGAAACCTTTGCAGGTGTTTTGAGTTGATTAGCTGATTGGCATGTCACCATATTCTAATTTGTTGAGATAGTGAATTGGTGGGTTTTTGTTAAATGTGAGCCAAAATCATCACAATTAAAAGAACCAAAGACTTAAACTACTTCAGTCTGTGTGCACTGAATTTATTTAATACACGAGTTTCACAATTTGAGTTGAATTACTGAAATGAACTTTCCCACGACATTCTAATTTATTGAGATGCACCTGTATATATAAATACATTACTTTAGTAATAATATGTAGTATATATTTATAATATACAATGTCTGTTTTATTAGAAATAAACAAACTAGAATAGAGGTGAAATGCAGAAAAGAGAGAATAATATGAAGAATATACCAATTTAGTAACTTAATCCTCATACGGTGTCATTACAGTATGTTTGGAAGTCAAAGCCTTCTTAAAATAACTAATAACTAATACATACATCTGACGCTCCTATTACAGTACAATTTTTTTTATCAATATTTGTTTTGCGTGAAATATCAAAACGTGTTTGAAATAGTTTTAGCTAATTTTCACGCTCCATGTAAGTGACGTCACCGATTAACAGTACAGTGGATACTTTTAGGTTAAATAAATGAGTTTACTTCCATTCATCCATTGACAAATTGCCAGCAAAATATTTACAAAACTATTAAAAACCTGTCATCTACACATAATATGTGATTAAAAGCAAAAACTTTCAAAAATAGGAGTAAAAGTCTATGGTTAGCCTACATCTTATAGTTAGCCTAACGGTTGAGATGCTAACGGACTTTTTCCGAAGACACTAAACCATTTCTACAAAGTAAATATTAAACAGAAGCGTGTCTATTGTTTGTAATAACGTGTCAGGAACAGTTGTATGTATTATTTGTGTAATTTTAGGGACTAAACTTACCTTAAAGCAATGTGACAGACGGAGATTCGCGCATGTCAGTTGTGCTGCTGCCCCGTTTCCATGGTAACTTCCTCCGCTTCAGTTTAAATGCGACCAAAGAGTGTAGAAGCCCAAGAGGCGAAACTCAATAGAACGTTCCATTGCAACAGCAGCGCCCAGCAGCAGCCCTGCTCTTCCGCCATTTTGGACTTAAAGCGACTCGGCAGTCCACTAGATTCTAGCTGTCGCTATGGTAAATATCAGCTGATTTGTTTGTTTTTTTTTTTTTAAAAAACGTGCATTAAAACTGAAATACAGCCTGAACGATGACAACAATAACGTACAATCACTAGACCAGTGATCATCAAATCCTTTTAACAGTTTACTTTACAGACTTTATTTTAAAATCTTCCCTTTTTTTCACAAAACCTTTTGCTCTCTAGAAACCATGTCAGTTTCGGCTGAAAATATTTCAAGTTCAAGTGTTAGCATTATAAACACTGAATTAATACCAACATATGAAATTAATTTAAAAAATGACAGAAAAAATAGGAATGTTGGACAATAAATATATAACAGGAATATAACAGCTTGACAGCAAACTGTTTTTGCAGTATTGTCTTATATTAATGCCCGTTAAAGGAAGACTAAAAATAAAAAAAAAAAATAAAAAAGTTTTTATGTAAAAAAAAACAAAACAAAACAAAACAAAAACACATGTACAGCCACTTTCTCCAAAATTGTTTAATTACAGACACAGCAGTGCATCATGTTCTAGATCATCATGTTTGTAGTGTGTTCAGGGGATTAAAACGTGCAATATATATTTCAGACCTAGTGGAGTAATAGTAAATAATAATATAGTAAGTAATTGTAAAATGTGTAAAGTTGCATAAAGTCATTATAACTATAAAGTTAACTATAAAGTTGCATAAGCTCATTATAACTTAGTGTCATCCATACAAATCATTATTATGTTATTATGTTTTCTATGGCTAGGACCTGCAGTTCCTAAAAGGATTTAAGTTTAAAACTAGACTAAAAACAGTTAAAAGTTAGCAGGTGCATAAGACAGCGCTACGTCCCACTTCAAAACACACAACATTTTTTACACTTTTGTGAATATTCACCTGTCAGGGTCTTTGAAAAAAATGATGAAAGGCAAGATTTCTACCGTCACACTGATAGTTTTTGCAGTGGATTGCCCAACATTGCGTTCTTTTATTCCACTTTGACTTCTCTTTCGTTGTTATTTGGTCTTTTTGTTGGAATTTTCAGTCCAAAATGGCGGCCGCGCTACCGAAGCGCTACCTAGTAGCTGTAACCCAAACGCATCAGAGTTTCGCCTCTTGGGGTTCTATACTCTTTGATGCGACTTCATTGTTCAACGCGTGTGCCCATTAAAATCGCAACGTTTACATAACTACATACATGTAGAAGTAAAACTTTATTACAAATTATAAGAATTAAAGATAAAATGTTCTGAAACTTGATAACGTATTGTGTAAGTGGATAGTAGGCCTAACATAATATAATATAATATAGTATAATATAATATAATATAATATAATATAATAGCTTTATAATGTTTATTTATTTATTTATTACCTAACGAAAATACCAGAAATGGTAAACATAGTGTAGAATAAAAATACTAACACTATCTATTGCAAAACACATTAAAAACAAACAGAACGTACAATGGGAGTTTTGGCATGGTTGTATTTTGGTAATGTCATGACGTTTTTTTAAATAATAATTTTTTTTTTTTTTTTTTAACGTTCACCCCATCATTCCTGTTCATGCGTCGATACCCCTCCCCCGCCTGTCATTTGTTTACACCATAGTTTGATTTACACTAAGCTGTTAGCTCCTGATGACAATTAACTATGAAACAACTACTGATAAAATAATGTATAGCCTGAATGCACTGTAAGTCACTTTGGATAAAAGCGTCTGCTAAATGCATAAATGTAAATGTAAACAACAATAATCGATAAGTGGATTATTAGATTCGAATATATCAATTAAATGAGCAGAGACAACTGAAAGTAAGCATTCACATATTACTTTTAAGTCCTTTTGATATTGCTCATGCTATCTGTCAGTCACTGAATTGCTTTAATGTTACAAATATCGCTGTTATTTTACTGATATTTTTACACAAACAGAACGTTTTTGCAAGGTTATTTTGGGTACTTTAATTACGCTTTTAAAACGTCTTATTCGTACCTGCAGATTACGTTATTTAACACCTGAATAAAACGTCTCCCAAAAGTTGCAGTTTGGTCTGGTTTCATTTTCGTAGTAGACACACGTGATAGTTAGGTTTTTTGTTAGTTTGTTTGTTTGTTTGTTTTGTTTTTGTTTTTTGACTACTTAAAGAAAACGTACCAGGTTGGTATTTTTACAACGTTTCTAAAACGTTTTATTTTGGTTACGTTATTTTATATTTTAATAAACGTTTTTAAAACGTTGTACTACAACATTACCTAATTGCAACCAAAATACAACGTTGTGAAAAGTTGTAAAAACGTTTTGTGTTTGCTGGGTTCAGGCTTTTCTCCAACGATTTTCTAATTAACTCTCGACTAATATTATTTGTCTAATATTAATAGTCTTTGACCATGAAAATCCAACAAAAGCAGTCAAAATATTTCAAAAGGGAGAAGCTTAAGTAAACGAAAAATATAGTCAGTGCATGAATATAAGCGAACAGCGTACAGTGGATTCCGTCACGAATGAAGAGCAGATTTATACAACGTGCATGTTATTTGAAAGTCCGGTGCAAAAATATTTTACCCCACAGGGACGACCCAGATGGGACTCGAACCCACAATCCCCAGCTCCGGAGGCTGATGCCTTATCCATTAGGCCACTGGGTCAACACGCCTCACGCAGTGAAAACATGCTCTTTTGAAATATGGACAAAAAGGGACCAACCCACGGGTATCTGCATTATTGTTGTTGTTGTTGTTGTTGTTGTTGTTGTTGTTGTTTAAAAAAAAAAAAAGCAGTATTATTGAACATTAGATTTGTTTTTGTTTTTTTTGTGTGTGTGAAAATTTGGCCTTGCGAGATGATATCGTGTGATATCGCGAGAACCAGTGTCCGCTGAAAACACGCCTTGGGTATGTGTTTACTATTTTGATTTATTTATATTTTATGTTTTAATATTTATATTTATTATTAGTTTAGGCTTGTTTGAGATGCGCCTCGCCTGAAATGTAGGCGAGAGTAGGCGGCTGCAGTAATGGGAGGAGTGAAATAATTGCAGTCAAGACGGACAGTTCTGACCTCTTGAAGTGGAACAGATAACTACGAGATCAAAGGCGGATATCGCGTTATTCACACTCATGCGCTGTGTTGCTAATAAATATTATATAATTTCAGTTCTGTTGCTTTTATTTGAAAATTAATCTGATGAATATGACACTCAGAGTACTTGCTATTTAATTCCATACGAAAGGCGTATTTTTCATCCATTTTTACTTTAATACAAACATGTAGCCTATTTTATTTTTTTTATGGAAATATGACAACAATCACATATCTCACACAGAGATCGCACTGTTATAGTGTTTGGGAATATTCATGCATAATTTAAATACATAATCACATGAATACATAAAATAGTGGCTTCTGACATGAAAATTTACATTTATGTATATAAAATTTTGTTAACAAAATAAGGAGATTAAGTACAATTTGTTTTTCTGTAAATGCACTTTTTTTGAATTAATAAAACCAAACAAAACATTTTCCCATAGTAAAGAAAAATCTTTATCAATATTCTCAAGAACAAATAAGGAGAGGTTTTTCCACAACAATTTAGGGTAATGGCAGTGCCAAAATAAATGCATTATAGTCTCTGGGTGCTGTTTGCAAAAAGAGCAGTTTGTATCAATATCTTTTTTATATTTCTTTAAGTATTAACAGGATATATACGGTGGATAATTTGAAAGGAAACTTCTTTTATCTTATTAGTAATTAAGTATCCATTTGGAATCAACCAAACTTTCCTCCAGGCAATATCAGAGACAAAATAATTCCAATAAACCGTAACATTTGGAATTGACACAAAATCATTAAGAAATAACAAACATATTGATTTATTAGAAGAAGAGGCAGAAAAGCATTGTTTCCCACCACTGAAATAGTAGGATCTAAAGAAGGTAAAATGGAAGGATAGGTGGACATTTGAAACAGTCTAATAACTCCAGATGGTATGGCATAAAAAACAATAGCAAATTCTTTCGGAGTAATGGGAATATTAAAATGATAAATAAATTCTTTATAATTTAATAAGTGGCCATTTTCATTAAACAGCTGAATTACGAGTAAGATATCTGCCTCAAACCAACGCTGGTAAAAAAGAGATTTGTTTTTATACAGAATATCACAGTTGTTCCAGATAAAATATTTATGAGGAGAAAAGTTGTGCTTGTATAATAGAGCCCAGGCGAGAAGAACCTGCTTATAAAAATTAGATAACTTAGCCGGTAATTTTTCAGCATTATAGTTACAAAGTAATAAAAAATTAAATCCACCAAATTTGGAGAAAATGTAATGTGGAATAAAGTTCCAGACAGAGGTCGGATTTTTAATAAAGTGTTTGGCCCAATTGATTTTAAGCGTATTATTAAATGAACAAAAATCAAACATATTAAGAACACCATTTTCATAGGTATTTAAAACCACAGATTTTATATATAATGTATGCCATTTTTCCATATGAAATTAAATAACATTTTGTCAGTATTCTTGAGAGTGTTCTTATCAACATGGAGAGACTGAGCAGCGTACGATAATCTGGAAATACCCTCCCCTTTGCAAGTAATATTCTTCCCCTCAGAGATAAGTCTCTCCGCAGCCACAGATTAAATTTTCTGTGTTTTCTCAATTATAGGGGAGAAATTAAAAACACATCTGTCATTTTGATTTTTACATAAAGAAATACCTAAATAAGATATCTTATCTTTAATTGGAATATTATTAATTGTGGATAGGTGGCACTCTTTAATTGAAAGTAATTCACATTTAGACAAATTTAAAAAGAGACCAGAAGCTTTAGAAAATTTTTCAACAGTGCTAATTGCGATAGGGACCCAAGAGGCATCTCTTAAGAAAAGAGTTGTATCATCTGCTAATTGGCTGATCTTTATTTCCCTTTCCACAATAAGAATGCCTTTCAAGATACTTTTATTAATAAAATGTAGAAAATCTGGACAACAAGAAGGAAGAGATAGGTTGAGATAGGGCATCCTTGCCTAATACCTCTCTGAAGGTTGAATCTGCCTGACATACCAAAACTAAATTTTAGCGAACAGTTACTGTTAGCATAAACTGTCCTGATGGCACTATAAAAAAAAATAAATAAATAAAAAAAAATCACCAAAACCAAATTTTTGAAGACAACGAAAAATAAAAGAATGCTCCACTCTGTCGAATGCCTTGTAGAAATCTAAAAAAAAAAATAGATGAAACTGTCTTCTGAAATCAAATCAGAATAGTCAAGAATATCTAAAATTAATCTGATATTATTAGAAATATGCCTATTTTTAATAAAGCCAGACTGTTATTCATCAATTAAATAGCTCATAATTTTCTGTAATCTCTGGGCAAAAATTTGAGCAAGAATTTTGTAATCAGTGTTAAGTAAACAAACTGGATGCCAGTTTTCAATAAGGAGTGGATCTTTTTTAGCTTTTGGGATCAGAGTGATTACACCTTGTGTCAAGCTAGGAGGAAGAGATGATTTCAGAATACTCTCTGCATAGACTTCTGCAAGGAAAGGAGCTAAGGGTTCAGAGAATGTCTAATTTTATAAGACATTCTCTGAACCCTTAGCTCCTTTCCTTGTTGTAATACCATCATTCCCCGGAGACTTGTTAATTTTAAGATGATTAATGGAATCAACAACTTCCTCAAGAGAGGTTCATCACATCGATTTTTGTCATCTGCCTCTACAGAAATCAAATCAACAATCGAGTCTAAGAAAGAGAATGTGTCATCTTCATCAACCCTAGAGGTATATACAATTTATAAAAATTATAGCAATAATTTGAGATTGTCTTGGGGCCATCTGTAATGATACCATCAACACTGAGTTTAAACATGCTATTGTAATTGGCATTAGACTTCTCTAATCTGAAGAAGTATGCAGAATTTTGTTCGCCTTGCTCCATCCACCTTCTCCTAGATCGTACAAAAGCACCTTCAGCTTTACATTTGTATATATCAAGCTGGTTTTGTAAATTGCAAAGCAAAACAGTTTCATCATTTGAAAGATTTTCAGGGGGCCTCTGGGTGAGAGCAGCGATTTCACTAATAACCATCTCTTCTTCGGCTTTCCTAAGTTTAGCAAGTGCACTCCCAAAGCTTCTAATAAATTTACCAATATCAAATTTTAAAAACTCCCAATTATTACTAAAAGAGCATTCCCTTAAAGCTTTTTTTCCAATAATGGTTAATAAAATAATTTTAAGCTTAATGGTATTATAAAATAACAGAGAACTATTTAATTTCCAGTAAGAAGTTTTAATATGAATTAACATGCTTACAGAGAGCTTAATTTTTATATAGATAGCCTTATGGTCAGTTAGGGGTATTGGAAGAATATCAACTGAAGTGCTTTGAATATCAATAGATTTAGAGATCAGCCAAAAATCTATACGAGAGAAGCGAGAAGCAGCTTTGTTGCTCCAGGTAAAAACTTTAGTATAAGGGAATTTGGACCTCCAGATATCGATCACATCAAATCTCTCCATGAACTGTTTAAACTTTGAATTGAGTGATGAGGGCTGGCCTGGTGGCCATTTATCAAGAGCACTGGCAATAGCAATATTAATTCCCACCTATAATAATTAAGGAATTTGGGAACTTATTCAGCCAGTATAGTCTACTTTCTACATAATAAAAAAAAATTGTATTCTCAGACCTTGAGTTAAAACCATAAATATTGGCCAAAATAATAATAAAAGTTGAGTTCACATCAATGACATTACACAAAAAAATGCCCATATGAATCACAGTCCGAATGTAAAACATTCCCTTTAAATGCCTTTCTTAGAGTAGTAACTCCTGCAGAGCATTCAGTTCCATGGAAAAACCAAAGGTCGTTACCCCATTGTGATCTCCAGAATTTTACATCACTGACAGAAGAATGGGATTCTTGGAAAAAACAAAAATCGGGCTTCAGCTGTTTCACAAATAAGAATAAAGCTTTCCTTTTTACATTATATTGACATTTAAAGAAAACAAAGACAACAACGTCAAAAACTTGAAACAAATACCTTAAGACAAAGCTTATGGCAGAAAAGAGAACTCCCAAACTCTGCACTTAAAACATAAGTCAATATTAAGTGAACCAACTTGTCAAAAAACATCTTAAGTTCCAGGCAAAAGGAATTTAACTATATTCAAAAGGATATTAAGGCACAAGACCCAAAGTACATTGGCAGATCTACAACAAGACATCCTGGATCCAGTGCCGGCCTGTAGGGTTGTGGGGCCCTAGGCAAGATAATGAAAATAGGCCCCACTAGTGTAAAAATTGTAATAGCAATTTAAACATATCATAGTCTGTCTGTGATCGTGGGCATCACTGCATTTATACAACAAATACTACAGCAATAAATTTTATGTATAGCAGTCAGAACATCCTTTTTTCGGCTCTGTTATGACCCCGAGTTGGTCTAGGAGTATTGGGGTCTAACATTTAAAAAGATAGACATTAAAGAAACATATAGATACAAACAATGTGTGGGACAAAGAGCCGAAAAACCAAAAGAATATAATGCAACAAAGTGATTTATTATGTGAAAACGGGGTAAATAAAGTTTTTATGGTGAAACAAAAAGAAAGAATGGTATATCTGTACAGTATTTACAATATTTACATGAACAGTAATACACAAGACAGAGGGAACGGGATTAAGGGACGTGGGCGGCGCTAAATCAAAGAAAATAACAAAACAAAACACCCGCTAACTTATGTATCCCCTAAGCCTGTCTACGAAAAGAAAATGTGAAAAGGAAAAGTCTTCAGCGTCCGAGACGACCTAACTAGACTGCACTCTCTCACCAAAAAGCAAAAGTACAAGGGGTGGCACTCGCCCCTAACCTAATGTACTATACAACGGCAAATCCTACGTGTTGCAGTGTATGTCACGACGTTCTTACCTGCCCGCTTCCTCCCGGCCTCGTAACACATAACGCGTGCTCAAATATGTTACAGTGGCGGGGGAGAGGGAACAAAATATATATATCGGAGGTAAACGTACACGTAGGGCAAGCAACACAAACAAAAGGGAATACAATTATGAAACAGGATGGCAACAAAATAACGAGCACAAAACAGCAACAACATGGGGGGCTCGCGTGAGGTCTGGCTTGCTCTTTTATCTGGGGTTGTCTTGTCCGATTAGCAACTGCAAGATGGGTGACGTCAGTGCTAAAGAAAATTGACAGGAGACAGGACCAATAACCGGTAACTAAGAAAGTGAAAGTAAACAAGAGATAAGATAAAGGGAAACACACGACACAGCACGAACACGTAAAAGGCTGCATAAAGATAGTCTACCGTTTGGATTTAATTTCTAGTACAATTTAATCTCACTTTAACCTCTCTATCATTCTTTCATTTCAATTCCAAACTCTGCTCACAAAATCTGAACTGTAACTAGAAAAGTTTTCAAATAAACTTTTTCTTTATTTGCCAGAAATTATAAAGAACACTAAGTTTGCTGTGCCTGTTTGTAGATCTACACAATTTGGTAAAAAAAAAAAAAAAAAAACAACAAAAAAAAAGTTGTTTTTATATATTAATGTGACTGCTATTAATTCTGATTATAGTTATAACTAAACAAAACATTAAAGTAATAATTATTGATAATGATTATTATTAATATATTTTACAGAAAACTGCAGCATGACCTGCTAACATGCAGGAGGCCTATAACTATAATTGTTTTGAAATGTCTGAGGATTTATTATAAATGATTATGATTAAAAATCATTAACAGTAATTTCTTAATTTTTGTAAGGAAATTTTATGCATCCACAGAGAGAGAGAGAGAGAGAAACTCCTCTACACTGGAGAAAAACTTTTTTCATTTTCCATATTTTTACCCAAAATAAGGTGTAGTGGGTAGCTGTAGCTGTTTCATTCACAGTGGTAGCCGGAGGGCGCCCTCCTGCAGTAAAACCATAAGTGAAAAAATCATAAAATGAAATGGTCATAAAAATCACGTTGGAGGAAATCCCTAATATGAACAAAGGCATGTCTCTGCAGTAGCTGAATAAAACGCAGATAGGACGTTTTAAATGACGAAGAATGAAGACAATAGACATACGATTGTGACTAAATGGTGTATCTCTGTTCTTCTAGCCATCTCTGGTTTTTTATATGCACAATGTATATTTATAATGCAATGCTAATCGACATAGCCTTTATCACTGTATAGAATATTAAAAAATGATTTTGCCTCATTCTGTGATATGAAACCAGGTCATATCACAAAAGGAAGTTATTTCAAACACTCAATTTTTGTTATGTATTGAGCAAAAACATCATTAAATGTTTTTAAACGCACTGTACAGCCCTGGTGCGTCATCTGTATGTGTGTTCGACTTAAAGGGGCTTCGATCAGTGTTTGACATCAAAGTACTGCAACAGGATTGTCACAATCCACCTGGAAGCAAGTTACGAGGGAGCGAGGAGTAATTAGTCTTTAATAATCCAAACACGAATGAGACACAGGAACACAAGGGATGACGTTCAAGGACTGACAAACACTAACTGAATGGACTGGGGCTTTTAAAGACAGGACAATCAAGGAACTAAGGAGACACACCTGGAAACCAGTTAACAATCAATATGAGGGAAAAACACACAGACAGGTCCATAATCCTGACAATACGGCCCCTCCCGGAAGATGCGTCCTCGCATCGTAGAAACATCCAAAGGGGAAGGAACTAAGGAGGAGGCTCAGGAGGTGGATGAACCCTCGGGAGGGGGCCGGCAAACAGAGTCCAAGGGGGCGACGAAGGAGGGAGGATCCAGAGAAGAAACAGGAGGGACCCGGAGCAGGAGGAGTCCAGATGGACCCAGGCCACAGTCATGATGTCGACCCAGGGTGAAGCCGATGGAGGGAGGAGCCATGGAGGAGGGATGGCCACCGACTCCAGGGGGCCGACCAACGGCGGCGGAGCAGGCAGTGGAGGAGCCCGAGGCGGAGATGGAGAGCCGAAGAGCAAGGGCGACGGGGAGGATCCGGTGGCCCAAGGTGGAGCAGATGGCGCCGGCAACCGACCCGAAGATGGGGATCCAGATGGCCACGGTGGAGCCGGAGCAACAGAGGACTGAGGAGGAGCCGAGGGGATGGAGGAGCCTGACGGAGCCAGAGGGACGAAGGGACGAGGCGAAGGATGGTCGATGCCAGACCAAGGCGGAGCCAGAGGGACGAGGGAGCCCGGCAGAACCAGTGGACAGATGGGCCACGGCAGAGAGGAGGGAGCTAGGAGCCATGGTGGAGCCGACGGGTCGCTGGGCCGAGGCGGAGTCCGGGCCTCGGAGGCTGGAGGCAGAGATGGTGGGCTGAGGGCGAGCAGAGGGGCTGCCAGCTGACAGCGGTGGAGGAGGCAGGAGCGGGTGGGAGGGTGGCCATTTGAAAGCCTTCGAGCTTCCCGGGCTGAACTCAGGAATGGGAGCCATCACTGGAGTGCTCTTTCGAGGAGCAGGCACTGGAGGGCGCTCTGGAGGAGCAGAGCTGGCTGGGACCAGCGGAGAAGAAGGAGATTCAGGAACAGGAGCCCTCCATGGAACAAACTCGAAAACTGGAGCCCTTCCTGGGCTTAACTGGGGATCAGGAGCCCTCTCTCCCTTGCTGTGGCACAACCCACGCACCATACTCAGCTCACCCTCAGCCGCGGTGCAGGGGGTGGAGCTCCTCTCCACGCTCACACTGTCCACGGTATTCTCCCTCGAGGCGGGCGTTGTTGCCGGCTCATACACCTTGACTGACGTCATCAGCGGCTCTGGCTCCGTGGTGATCCTCAGCACTGTCGCTCCGTGCGGCGATGGCTCGTCGATCGCGGCGGGCTCTGGCTCTCCGTCAGCGGTGGGCTCAGGCATGCGCTCCGTGCAGCGGGGAGATGGTGAGCTGGGCACTGGGTCAGGAGTGGAACTGGCAAGATTTTCCTGGGAACAGATTTTCCTGGTGAGAAACGGAGATCCGTTTCTCACCAGTGTCCACTCCACAAAGGCGGTGAAATTCGCTCGAGGGCCGTCCTTGGACGACGGCGCTCTGCACGCGGTGTTCAAGCTGGCGTCGTAAAACACACAGAGCGCGTCGTCCAGGTAGGTGGTGAGGCTTGCCAGGACCAGAAACAGTCTGGTGTGACCCTCGAGCGATTTCTCCCCCTGCTCCAGCAGGAGGAGGAGATATTCTGGGCGAAGGAGGGGGTCCATAAGGAAACACACAACGGAAAGAAAAACACTAGGAAAAAACGGGAAACAAAACGGAGGGTAAACGCAGAGGTTACTGTCTTGGGTCGGTCCTTCTGTCACAATCCACCTGGAAGCAAGGAACGAGGGAGCGAGGAGTAATTCAAAAACAGAGTCTTTAATAATCCAAACACGAATGAGACACAGGAACACAAGGGATGATGTTCAAGGACCGACAAACACTAACTGAATGGACTGGGACTTTTAAAGACAGGACAATCAAGGAACTAAGGAGACACACCTGGAAACCAGTTAACAATCAATATGAGGGAAAAACACACAGACAGGTCCATAATCCTGACAAGGATAGGAAAGCATGCAGAGCTGTTCATTAGTATATAGCTCTCGCGGTACTTCGATGTCAAACACCGATCTGTCTGCACAGCGCCGCTTCAAGTCGAACACACCTTGAAATATAATTGACAATCTCGCGGCCGCGGGGCCCTCCCTTTAAGGCGGGGCCCCAGGCAACCGCCTGTACCACCTGTTGGACGGGCCGGCACTGATTTTATATAAATTACATTTTATTTTGCAGAATAACGGTGAATTCACGCCTGTACTCATGTCATCTTGGCGTTATAATAACCTAGTTTAGCTCATACTGATCTCTCGGTAGAGGTGTGCGATAATCATCTGCGATAATATCGTAATTGTTGTTTTAACGATGTGTGGTTTGACATTTTGATATGAGTAATGTTATATCGCAAAAAACCAAACAAAACACACTTAAAGAGTGCACGCATACATTATGTGATGAAGGTTAGACTAGTGCGTGTGCGCATTAGAGTGTGTTCTTTCACTGCATGATTCAGTCTAGACTCTAGTAAATGCATTTAGAATGATCACAAACTTAATATCACACGAAGAGTGACGTTTTTTCTTCCACAAAGCAACATGATTACAAGTGTGATATTGATTTTATAGAACAGTTCAATAAACAAGATGGTAATATTAAGGGACTTACGTTTTAGACACAATATTGCCTGTTTTTGCTCTATTTTGCCCACAAAAAATATTTACAATTTACATCTCTGCGCAACATGTCGGTGTTTCCTTGAATGAATCAATCGTTTAAATGATTCGGTTCAATCGCAATGACTCACTTGTTAACAGTGACTTGATGCCACCTACTGGCGGCTGTAATTTCATGTTTATAGTACATTTTCATTTTTAAATAATTCCAAATATCAGTATTCAACGTTTTAATGTTTAAAATGTCAAAACATTATTTATGCAGTTGTAACTGTGGGTTAAATGATTCATGTCCTGCATTAAACAGTGTGTAAATACTTCTAAATGCCACTTCAGATGCAGCTTTTGTGTTTCCACTGCATTGCAAAGATGTATTTTGTTGATAGTCATTTCATTTGCTTGGTAACAGCCCAAATGTCTTATTCTAATTGACTACTAAAATGTAAGAATTTGACTCAAAAGATGATGTACACTTTTAGAAAAATGGTTTTATAAAGGTAAAAAGGCCCATTAAAGGTAAAACTCAGTTTAAATGTATCAGAAAAGATTAATTTCTATGACTGCTGTGAACTGACCACCACACAGAATAGAATATCAAAACTCTAGGAATCCACAGTAGTCCTTAAAATGTCAGCACAATAACACTCAGCAAAATATCGTCCATCTAATTATTGTTATCGATAAAATCCCAGAAAATACTGATATATTTTTTGTCAGTATCGCACACCCCTATCTCTCAGTTACCTGAAGTTACTATTTATTGAACTAAATTGTTTTTATTTCACTTTATGATTATTAGGTCAAGGTCAAGGTCATTTTATTTCTACAGCACATTTAAAAACAGCTAGTGTATACCAAAGTGCTGTACATTTGCTAATAAAGTAAATATAGAGATCAAGAGAATAAAAAGAAAAGACACAAAAAACACAATCAATACAAAAACACATTAAAATACACAAACATAGATTTTATCCAAAAGCCAAAGAGTACAGATAAGTCCTCAGGTGTGATTTAAAAACAGGAAAGGAAGGCGCAGATCTAATGTCCAGAGGTATGCTGTTCCATAGTCTAGGACCGGCTACAGAAAAAGCCCGATCCCCCTTAAATTTCAAGCGAGAGCGAGGTATAAGCAAGAAAAGTTTATCAGGGGATCTAAGAGAGCGTGAGGATTGCTGATAACTGAGAAGTTCGGAGAGGTATGATGGGGCTAGACCATTCAACGCTTTATACACAAATAATAAAATCTTAAAATGGATCCTATGCTGCACCGGTAACCAATGAAGAGAAGCTAAGACTGGAGAAATGCTTTCTCTCCTCTTAGTACCAGTCAGCAGCCTCACGGCTGCATTCTGGACCAATTGCAAATGATTGAGACCCATATAAAGCGCATTGCAATAATCAAGTCTGGAAGTGATGAAGGCATGAGTAACTATCTCCAAATTCTTAAACGAGAGCATAGATTTTAATTTGGCTATTTGCCTTAGTTGAAAGAAGCTGCTCTTCACCACAGCACTTATCTGTTTTTCAAAATTGAGATCTGTGTTCTTTAGCAAAAGGATGAATGTTTGCTGACAAAGAATCTAGATTAATAGTAATATCAGAGACAGCACCAGGGGGTCCAAAGACAACAATCTCAGTTTTGCTCTCATTTAATTTAAGAAAGTTTCTACTAGTCCAACATTTAATATCTTCAAAGCAATTTAAAAGGTCAGAATAAGAGTGATCAGAGCTAAGGGGAATGTAGATCTGAGTATCGTCAGCATAACAATGGTATGAAATATTATATTTCCTCATAATCGAACCCAAAGGGAGCATATACAAACAAAATAGCATAGGCCCCAAGAGGGACCCCTGAGGTACCCCACAGATAAGCAGTGCAGAAGGAGAGCACGAGTTTCCAATCATCACCTTAACTTATCTATCAGAGAGGTATGATGAGAAAAAGTCCAGTGCCGTGCCCCTAATGCCAACTTCATCCCTTAGATGTTTAAGAAGGGTCGCATGATCAACTGAATCAAATGCAGAGCTAACATCCAGCAACATCAAAATAGCAGATTTACCGGAGTCCACGGCAAGGAGTAGATTGTTCGACACCTTAAGCAGTGCAGACTCGGTGCTATGATGGGCTCTAAAACCAGACTGAAATTTATCTAAAATATTGTTTTGTGAGACAAATGAAGATAACTGATTAAAAACTATTTTCTCTAAAATTTTTGACAAGAATGGCAGCTTAGAAATGGGGTGAAAATTTTTAAGATTGGTTATGTCTAAATTTGGCTTCTTAAGAAGAGGCGTGATCACTGCTTGTTTGAGACATATAGGAACATGGCCACTATCTAAAGATCTGTTTATAATAGCCAATACACTAGGGCTGATAGTCTCCAGAACCTCTCTAAAGAGCCGGGTGGGGATAACATCAACAGATGAAGTAGTAGGCTTAATCTTGTGAACTATATCGCCAAGCTCAGACAGTGATATTGGTTCAAACCAGTCAAAAAAAGCATGACAAGTAAGTGGTTCAGAGGGGTCATGACTTGACATTGTAACAATAGACCGTGTGGCGCCCACCTTTCCCATGAAAGAATGTAGGAATGCTGCACAGGTCTCTGGAGTACTGTCCAGACCAGAAGCGTTAGCAGGAGAGAAAATAGCATTTAACGTTTTAAATGGAATTTTGGGGTTGTGTGAATTTTTTGATATTAATTCAGAAAGATATTCAGTTTTTGCATTTTTTACAGAATGCTGGTAAGCAGAGAGAGCATTTTTCAAAATTTCATAAGACACTTGCAGTTTGTCTTTCTTCCATTTGCGCTCAGCTTTCCTACATTCCTGTCTGAGAGCTCGTATATTACTATTTAGCCAAGGTTCTGACCTTCGTTTGGGTTTAGAGACTTTAAAAGGAGCAACAGAATCTAAAACACAAGAGCAGGCATTATTGAAAAGCGCTATCATCTCTTCTATTCCAAGATCTGAGTTAAGAAGTTTCAGCACATTTTCAGACAGAGAAGAGAAGGCCTCAGAGAAAAGACTAGCTGTATCAGAGGTGACAACACGAGAAACAGATTGTGAGGGAAATGATTTTTGAACTGGACCAGACATTGTGATATTAAAAAGAATAGGCTTATGGTCAGATACACAAAAATCAGAAATAACAACATTTTGTACAGAAATGCCACAAGATAAGACCAGATCCAATGTGTGGCCATGGTCATGAGTAGCACCAAAAATATGCTGTGTAAGATTAAAAGAGTCAATGAGCTGAATAAAATCCCTAACCATTGGCTTGGAGGGGCAGCAGACATGAATATTAAAGTCACCAAGAATAATAAGACTGTCCGTAGAAGGGACAATGTTTGAAAGAAAATCAGCAAAGTCCTGAATAAAATCCTTATTGTAATTTGGTGGCCTGTAAATTAGAGCACAAAGTACTGGACAAGGCAACTGTATCTGGAGTAATTGAACTTCAAAGGTGTTGAAATGATCTGTAGGCAGCAATCGGCATTTAAAAATGTTTCTAAAAACCGACGCCAAGCCTCCACCGCGCCCCGTAGTCCTAGGCGAACTAAAAAAACTGACAATCATTTGGGGAAAGTTCAATTAAAGGATCCAACTCACCGCTGCGAAGCCAGGTCTCCGTTATAAATAACCAATCCAAGTCTTGAGACTTAAAAAAGTCATTTAAAATGAAAGTTTTATTATGAAGAGATCTCGAATTTACCATAGCCAGCTTAGTAACATGAGTAATTTCTTCAGAGGAGGTAATCGATAGCTTCGCATATTCCAGTGACCGAAGATTTCTTAGATTAGCGCCTCTTTTGATGATCCGAGGCCGCGCTGTAGCGCAAGCAGATGTAGCCACATCTGGTAGGATGGGCATTAGACAGGTGTATCGGGGGATTGTAGTGCGCTGAAGAGGGAGGTTTCTATCCCATCCATCGCCTCCGCGCAGATCGCAAGAGCAAGACGTGGATGTGTGCAAGGATCTTTTAATCCTGACCAAAATGCCAGCCCGTTTTCCACGCTTTCTATGGCGTCTTTTCCGATGAAATGAACAGCCGACGTGGCAAGTGGCCTTCGGAAACGCTGAGGAAAACCGGGTGTAGAAAAATTTCTCTCCATTCGGATTTTGAGCACACATATCCATGACAGTGGATTGTATATCAAGAAGGGTTTGGCGATCATAGGAAAGCAAAGAAAGTACTGTTTCCTTGAGCACACACACACATAGATAGCACAAAAACGTACAGGAAAAACAGCAGAGGGCAGGAGCGACTGCAAGCCAACAACCACAACGGCGCCATCTTTTTAGCAAAATTATATTAAATGTATGAGACAGAAGGAAAACGTTTCTGCTATAATATTTTTTTTGTTCCCCTCAGTGTAGCCCACCATTGCTAGGTCTGAACTTACGAGGCACCATTTAGTCAGAAGTCAGAAGTGTATAAAGGGAACCACTATGAATTTCACAGTGAGTATTTAACTCAGAGTTCTTATTAAATATGTTAATTCCATATTAGTGTCAAATACTATGAGCTCTTATGTGTAATTTGTGTGATGTGGCTCTGTGTAATGCAGGCTGCATATGTTATTAAAGTTATATGTAGACTTATATTAACATTGCTATTTTATGTTTTTATTAGTGATGTCAATC
The DNA here is from genome assembly GCA_039654775.1 of Spinibarbus caldwelli. NCBI lineage: Eukaryota > Metazoa > Chordata > Actinopteri > Cypriniformes > Cyprinidae > Spinibarbus > Spinibarbus caldwelli. The sequence continues at coordinate 12,223,351 of CM077237.1, forward strand.
GATTAAAAAATTTAATGGCGTTAATCACAGTCCTGGACTGTGATTAATCATGATTAATCGCAAATTTGAAATACTAGGATTTACCTGTAAATGTGTTGAAATAATGAAATTCATGACAAACTAGTTTAAGGAAACAGAACCTTTCACACTTCCGCCAGGTATGAGACATAATCCTTATTATTCTTTTATCATTATTCTTTTGTTTTTATTCAGCCATCATCAGTCTTTATACTGACAATAAAACGTTTACCAAGCCACATCGCTTCAATCCCAGTTTACATTTACCCAACTATTATCAAAAGTATTTCTAAATAAATACTACAACAACATTTTCTTGCGACCTTACGTGAAGTATTATGACAAAATGCATTAAGAAGAAGAATTAGACCTGTTCTGCAGGTGCATTAGAGCTAATATTAGCATCATGCTTCATAAGACAATTTATGAGATTAATAGTACACTTTTACTCAGAACTCACTTTAAACCACCATCGAGTGTTTGTAATAACTTCCTTTTGCGATCACATGTAGAATTTGGTCGTTTACTGTTGTTAAAATATGCTATTTATAGCCTTTTATATCGCTGCACAAATTAGCATTTCAGATGTACACATTCATCTCAAGAAAATCACATACAAACCATATCCTATCGTAATCGTGTGTTTATTATCTTGTATAATCTATAGTGGCTGTTGTCATGTTTATTTCTGCTGTGTAAAAGAAGTTGGGTATTTCTAAATAAATACTACAACAACATTTTCTTGCGACCTTACGTGAAGTATTATGACAAAATGCATTAAGAAGAAGAATTAGACCTGTTCTGCAGGTGCATTAGAGCTAATATTAGCATCATGCTTCATAAGACAATTTATGAGATTAATAGTACACTTTTACTCAGAACTCACTTTAAACCACGATCGAGTGTTTGTAATAACTTCCTTTTGCGATCACATGTAGAATTTGGTCGTTTACTGTTGTTAAAATATGCTATTTATAGCCTTTTATATGCTGCACAAATTAGCATTTCAGATGTACACATTCATCTCAAGAAAATCACATACAAACCATATCCTATCGTAATCGTATGTTTATTATCTTGTATAATCTATAGTGGCTGTTGTCATGTTTATTTCTGCTGTGTAAAAGAAGTTGGGGTCAAACCTTATCACATGATTAATTTGCGTTAAAAAAAATATTAACGCGTTAAATTTTTTTGATTAATCGCATGCGTTAACTCGTTAAGGTTGACACCCCTAGTTTTTATATACATATATATATATATATATATATATATATATATATATATATATATATATATACATATATATATATATATATATATATACATACGTATATATATATATATATATATATATATATATATACATACGTATATATATATATATATATATATATATATATATATATACATACATATATATATATACATACATATATATATATTAGGGGTGTCAACGTTAACGCGTTAACGCATGCGTTAATATTTTTTAACGCAAATTAATCATGTGATAAGGTTTGACCCCAACTTCTTCCCGTCATCGCAGCGCAGAAGGTTATCTATCATTGTGTGATGAGGGTACAGCGAACCAGTGTTGCCAGGGTAACGGCACAAGTGGGATATTTTGAAAATACAGTCGCGGGAAAAATTACAGAGCCGCCGGTTGCAGTTTTTTGGGCTATTTTTATAATGTACCACGGCCGCCCAAAGTGTATATAGACAAATAAAAATTAAAATAGATCCTTTTACTAATGTGTATTATACTTGGAATGTATCCTGGCAACTTAAGAACGGAGAGGCGGCTGTAACATCACAAACAACGTGAGTTCAGTCAGAGCACACGTGAAGGCTTTTACACAGCAGAAATAAACATGACAATAGATTATACAAGATAATAAACACACGATTACGATAGGATATGGTTTGTATGTGATTTTCTTGAGATGAATGTGTACATCTGAAATGCTAATTTGTGCAGCTATATAAAAGGCTATAAATAGCATATTTTAACAACAGTAAACGACCAAATTCTACATGTGATCGCAAAAGGAAGTTATTACAAACACTCGATGGTGGTTTAAAGTGAGTTCTGAGTAAAAGTGTACTATTAATCTCATAAAAGAGAGAAAGTAGTGCACTTTGTGTCTAAAATTTGATTTATTGCCCCTCATAAAATTCCACCCCCCACCCCCCTTACTGGACACCTGTTTTGGACACCTGTTTGTACACCCCCACCCATCTAAATGGGTCCATCTGTTTTTATCCAGTCCAGCGATCTGAAGGAATTTATGACTGTTTTTGGAAATGTGTTTTTGTGTGTGGGGATGTACAAACTGTTAAAACTATGTGCTTTAAACTTTAAATTGTGAAAGAGCGTTAAATGGGATAAAGGGTAGTTTTTATTAAAGTTTTTCACACACACATCAAGAAAAAACATCTGTAAAACAAGTCAAGACGAGCTAGCATTGTTAAAACAATTTAAACTAGTTAGAGTTTGTTACAAGTTAAATAAAAAGAAGCAGAGGTGAACGTGTTCGTTCATCTAAAACAAACAAAGCATCTGACACGTTAGTTAAAACAATAGCATAACATTACAAGTTAAATAATATAGAGTTGACTTATCTTACCATCTTCTAAAACAAAAAAGTATCTGACACGTTCGTTAAGTAAGATACTTGTCAAAATCTTCTAGTCTAACATACAATTTAAAAAAGGTAGGTTAGAGTTTGTTACAAGTTAAAGAAAATAGAGCCGACTTCTCTTACCGTGGTGTAAAAGAAAAAAAGCATGAAGCGAACGTTAAGCAATAAGATACTTGTCAAAATCTTGTAACATTACACTTTAAAACTAGATAAAAAAGTTTGTCGAGACAAACTTTAAGTTGGCTTGAGAAAGCCGGACCAGAAAGTTTAAAAAAGTTTGAAAAGTTTAAAAAAGTTTAAGAAGTTTAAAAAGTTTAAGTTTGAAAAGTTTGGGAAGTTTTAAGTTTGACGGTTTTCAGTCTGAATTAGTTTGAAGTTTAACGTAGTTTTAAAAGTTTAAAGTTTGATAGATAGATAGATAGATAGATAGATAGATAGATAGATAGATAGATATGCTCAGATTATAGATAGATAGATAGATAGATAGATAGATAGATAGATAGATAGATAGATAGATATGCTCAGATTATAGATAGATAGATAGATAGATAGATAGATAGATAGATAGAGTCAGATAATAGATAGATAGATAGATAGATAGATAGATAGATAGATAGACAGATAGATAGAGAGAGATAGACTCAGATGATAGAGATAGATAGATAGATAGATAGATAGATAGATAGATAGAGTCAGATAATAGATAGATAGATAGATAGATAGATAGATAGATAGATAGATAGGCTCAGATTATAGATAGATAGATAGATAGATAGATAGATAGATAGATAGATAGAGTCAGATAATAGATAGATAGATAGATAGATAGATAGAGAGATAGACTCAGATGATAGAGATAGATAGATAGATAGATAGATAGATAGATAGATAGATAGATAGATAGATAGATAGATAGATAGATAGGCTCAGATTATAGATAGATAGATAGATAGATAGATAGATAGATAGATAGATAGATAGATTCAGATGATAGATAGATAGATAGATAGAGTCAGATAATAGATAGATAGATAGATAGATAGATAGATAGATAGATAGATAGATAGATAGATAGATAGATAGAGTCAGATAATAGATAGATAGATAGATAGATAGATAGATAGATAGATAGATAGATAGATAGATAGATAGGCTCAGATTATAGACAGATGGACAGACAGATAGACAGACAGAGAGATAGATAGATAGATAGATAGATAGATAGATAGATAGATAGATAGATAGATAGAGTCAGATAATAGATAGATAGATAGATAGATAGAGTCAGATAATAGATAGATAGATAGATAGATAGATAGATAGATAGATAGATAGAGTCAGATAATAGATAGATAGATAGATAGATAGATAGATAGATAGAGTCAGATAATAGATAGATAGATAGATAGATAGATAGATAGAGAGATAGACTCAGATGATAGAGATAGATAGATAGATAGATAGATAGATAGATAGATAGATAGATAGATAGGCTCAGATTATAGATAGATAGATAGATAGATAGATAGATAGATAGATAGATAGATAGATAGATAGATAGATTCAGATGATAGATAGATAGATAGATAGATAGAGTCAGATAATAGATAGATAGATAGATAGATAGATAGATAGAGTCAGATAATAGATAGATAGATAGATAGATAGATAGATAGATAGATAGATAGATAGATAGGCTCAGATTATAGACAGATGGACAGACAGATAGACAGACAGAGAGATAGATAGATAGATAGATAGATAGATAGATAGATAGATAGAGTCAGATAATAGATAGATAGATAGATAGATAGATAGAGTCAGATAATAGATAGATAGATAGATAGATAGATAGATAGATAGATAGATTCTAAGGACCTTAGAGTGGTTGCTAGGGTACTTAGAGTGGTTGCTATGATGGTTGCTAGGCTAGCTCTGGTGGTTGCTAAGGCGGTTGCTAAGGTGTTGCTATGCGGTTGCTATGTTACTCAGGGTAGTTGCTAAGGTGTTGCTATGTGGTTGCTAGGGTGTCCAGGGTGGTTGCTAGGGTATTGCTTAGCGGTTGCTAGGGTGTTGCTATGGTACCCAGGGTGGTTGCTAAGGTGTTGCTATGCGGTTGCTAGGGTACCCGGAGTGGTTGCTAAGGTGTTTCTATGTGGTTGCTAGGGTACTCAGGGTGGTTACTAAGTTGTTGCTAGGGTACCCGGGGTGGTTGCTAGGGTGTTGCTATGCGGTTGCTAGGGTACCCAGGGTGGTTGCTAAGGTGTTTCTATAAGGTTGCTAGGGTGCTCAGGGTGGTTGCTAAGGTGTTGCTATGCGGTTGCTAGGGTACTCTGGGTGGTTGCTGAGGTGTTGCTATGCGGTTGCTAAGGTACCCAGGGTGGTTGCTAAGGTGTTGCTATGCGGTTGCTAGGGTACTCTGGGTGGTTGCTAAGGTGTTGCTATGCGGTTGCTAGGGTGCCCAGGGTGATTGCTAAGGTGTTACTATGCGGTTGCTAGGGTACTTGGGCTGGTTGCTAGGGTGTTGCTATGTGGTTGCTAAGGTATCTGGGGTGGTTGCTAGGGTGTTGCTATGTGGTTGCTAGGGTACACTGGGTGGTTGCTATGCGGTTGCTAGGGTACCCGGGTTGGTTGCTAAGGTATTGCTATGCGGTTGCTACAGAACCCGCGGCGGTTGCTAGGGTGTTGCTATTCGGTTACTAGGATTCTTGGTGTGGTTGCTAAGGTGTTGCCCTGTGGTTGCTACGGTCCCCCGTGTGGTTGCTTGGGTGTTAGTAGCATGTTTTTAACATGATTAGCAAGTTACTAGCATGTTACCAGCATGATTAGCATGTTACTAGCATGTTGCTAGCATATTTCTAGCATGATTAGCGAGTTACTAGCATGTTTCTAGGATGATTAGCTTGTTGTTAGCATGTTTCTAGGATGATTAGCATGTTGTTAACATGATTAGCAAGTTACTAGCATGTTGCTAGCACATTTCTGGCATGATTAGCATGTTACTAGCATGACTAGCAAGTTACTAGCATGTTAATACCATTTTCTAGCATGATTAGCATGTTACTATCATGATTAGCAAGTTACTAGCATGTTGCTAGCAGATAGATAGATAGATAAATAGATAGATGGATAGATAGATAGATAGATAGATAGAAATAGATCGTAGATAGATAGATAGATAGATAGATAGATAGAGTCAGATGATAGGTAGAAAGATAGATAGATAGATAGATAGATAGATAGATAGATAGATAGATAGATAGAAATAGATCGTAGATAGATAGATACATAGATAGATAGATAGATAGATAGATAGATAGAGTCAGATAATAGATAGATAGATAGATAGATAGATAGACAGATAGATAGATTAGAAATATTATATAGATGAGTTTGAATGAGTTTGAATGGGTTAGAAATAGTACATAGAAGGGCAGTCTGATTGAGTCTAATGGGCTTCAGTGTGTTTAGATTTGAATTTTTGACAGTTGGAGTTTGAATTGTCTTGGGCCATCTGAACATTCCGTCAATGTAAGTCTATGGGATTTTTATGATTTTTAATCTTCATTTTTATGAAAACCGTAAGTCCGATCAGTTAGAAAAGATATAGCAACTAACTTCAGATCAGTCTGAACATCTGGGCTGAGTTTGGAGTCTGTAGAGTTAAAGCTCTAGGAGGAGTTAGAGTTGATAATTTTAGTCTCAGAAGAATAATAATAACTAGAATGTACATTTCCTGAAGAAAATGTGAGTGGTGCTTGCCGTGGCAAAACTCGGACACTGTAGACACCATGTGAGATAACACACACACACACACACACACATACACACACTTTTTTTCCCCAGATGAATGTTAAGCATCCTAAACTCAGCATATGCAGAGGAAGAGTTTATGGACCGAGCTGCTGAGATGGAGATGCGCTCCAAGCTTGTAAATGATAACAGCGCAACACAAAGCGCGTCAGAGTTTATGTGTGTTCTCAAATGAAACCCAAACAAACAGCACACGCAATAAAAGACTGAATAATATAATGCAAGCACTATCAAAGGTTTTACCACAAACTTTCACCTCAAGAAGTATCGCAAGATCTTATGCGCTCCCAAAAGCCAGGTGAAATGGCTCTGTATTTATTTAACATGCACTGCATTGTTAATTTTGCATGAAAAGATTGTTTTTATCGAAACCAAAAATGAACAATAATTTCATATATACTGCCTTTTAAAATTTCAAGTATTTTTCAAATACTTTTTCATAAATATAGCTGTTTTCAAGGGTTTTCCAGGACTTAAATTTCAAAACGTCAAATTCAAGCACTTCAAGCACTTTAAGCACCTTGTACAAACCCTGAATATTACAGATTTGCCTCATCACAATACTCTGTGAACAAGGTCCATAGTGAAAGTGTGATTCCATTGGCTGTACAATCATGTACAAACGTTTATCTGTTTATGTACTGAACACAATGTGAAAGTGAAAGAGAGATGATTTCTTAGGCTCTGTGTGTGTGTGTGTGAACTGGTATATATGGTTTATGAGGACACAAATGTGTATAATTACATGGGTACTACAACGTGAAGGTGGTTTATGAGGACACTGCCTATGTCCCCGTAAACCAAAAGGCTTAAAAACATACTAGTGTTTTTTTTAAAAATCTAAAAATGCAGAAAGTCTCCTGTGAGGGGTAGGTTTAGGTGTAGGGTTGGTGTAGGGCAATAGCACATACAGTTTGTACAGTATAAAAACCATTACACCTATGGAGAGTCCCCGTAAACCACATATGCCAGACTCTGTGTATGCGTGTGTGTGTGTGTGTGTGTGTGTGTGTTGGAATATTTAGCATGTTTTAGCACTTAGCTAATCATTATTAGCATGTAGCTATTCACTGCTAGCATGTGTAGCATGATGGAAGTCCTGTTTGCTCTGAATCAAAAGAGCAAATGACATTTCTATCCAAAGATATCCCTTTTGATCTGTTTAAATGGAGGTCTATGGGGTGGTTGCTAGGGTGCTGTAAGTGGTTGCTAGGGTGTGGCTATGAAGATCATAGGTCATTACTTATTGGTTACTTAAAAGATGAGTCAAATGAGTGTGTGTGAGTTACAGAGAGAGAGAGAGAGAAGGGGTTCCTAAGGGCCTGTGTGTGTGTGTGTGTGTGTGTGTGTGTGTGTGTGTGTGAGAAAGTGACAGTTGAGATTCAAATTCATGAACATTCCGCCATTGTAAGTCAATGGGACTTTTTTGCCCGCTTTTTCGTCCGCTGTGCGAACATCGTAGGTCCGATCGCTTAGAAAAGATATAGCACACCTCTCCTCAATGAGGCGGTCGATATGACACCTCATTCATGGGTCTGTGACAAACGGTGCAGGAGGAGTAGCGCGCCGAAGTTTTGTCCAGAAGAAGAATAAGAATAAGAATAAGAAGAAGAATAAGAAGAATAATAAGTATGCAAGATAACAATAGTGATGCCTTGCCTTTGGCAAGCACCACTAACTAGATAAAAAAGTTTGTCGAGACAAACTTTAAGTTGGCTTGAGAAAGCCGGACCAGAAAGTTTAAAAAAGTTTGAAAAGTTTAAAAAAGTTTGAAAAGTTTAAAAAAGTTTAAGAAGTTTAAAAAGTTTAAGTTTGAAAACTTTGGGAAGTTTTAAGTTTGACGGTTTTCAGTCTGAATTAGTTTGAAGTTTAACGTAGTTTTAAAAGTTTAAAGATAGATAGATAGATAGATAGATAGATAGATAGAGAAATAGATAGATAGATAGATAGATAGATAGAGTCAATAATAGATAGATAGATAGATAGATAGATAGAGTCAGATAATAGATAAATAGATAGATAGATAGATAGATGAGTCAGATAATAGATAGATAGATAGATAGATAGATAGATAGATAGATAGATAGATAGATAGATAGATAGATAGATAGAGTCAATGATAGATAGATAGATAGATAGATAGATAGATAGATAGATAGATAGATAGATAGATAGGCTCAGATTATAGATAGACAGACAGACAGACAGATAGATAGATAGATAGATAGATAGATAGATAGATAGATAGACAGACAGACAGATAGATAGATAGATAGATAGATAGATAGATAGATAGATAGATAGATAGATAGATAGATAGATTCTAAGGACCTCAGAGTGGTTGCTAGGGTACTTAGAGTGGTTGCTATGATGGTTGCTAGGCTAGCTCTGGTGGTTGCGAAGGCGGTTACTAGGGTATTGCTTAGCGGTTGCTAGGGTGTTGCTATGGTACCCAGGGTGGTTTCTAACGTGTTGCTATGCGGTTGCTTGGGTACCCGGAGTGGTTGCTAAGGTGTTTCTATGTGGTTGCTAGGGTACTCGGGGTGGTTATTAAGTTGTTGCTAGGGTACCCGGGGTGGTTGCTAGGGTGTTGCTATGCGGTTGCTAGGGTACCCAGGGTGGTTGCTAAGGTGTTTCTATGCGGTTGCTAGGGTACTCAGGGTGGTTGCTAAGGTGTTGCTATGCGGTTGCTAGGGTACTCTGGGTGGTTGCTGAGGTGTTGCTATGCGGTTGCTAGGGTACTCTGGGTGGTTGCTATGGTGTTGCTATGCGGTTGCTAGGGTGCCCAGGGTGATTGCTAAGGTGTTGCTATGCGGTTGCTAGGGTACTTGGGCTGGTTGCTAGGGTGTTGCTATGTGGTTGCTAAGGTATCTGGGGTGGTTGCTAGGGTTTTGCTATGTGGTTGCTAGGGTACACTGGGTGGTTGCTATGCGGTTGCTAGGGTACCCGGGTTGGTTGCTAAGGTGTTTCCCTGTGGTTGCTACGGTACCCCGTGTGGTTGCTTGGGTGTTAGTAGCATGTTTTTAACATGATTAGCAAGTTACTAGCATGTTACCAGCATGATTAGCATGTTACTAGCATGTTGCTAGCATATTTCTAGCATGATTAGCGAGTTACTAGCATGTTTCTAGGATGATTAGCTTGTTGTTAGCATGTTTCTAGGATGATTAGCATGTTGTTAACATGATTAGCAAGTTACTAGCATGTTGCTAGCACATTTCTGGCATGATTAGCATGTTACTAGCATGTTGTTAGCATGATTAGCAAGTTACTAGCATGTTTCTAGAATGATTAGCATGTTTTTAGCATGTTTCTAGGATGACTAGCATGTTGTTAGCATGACTAGCAAGTTACTAGCATGTTAATAGCATTTTTCTAGCATGATTAGCAAGTTACTAGCATGTTGCTAGCAGATAGATTGATAGATAGATAGATAGATAGATAGATAGATAGAAATAGATCGTAGATAGATAGATAGATAGAGTCAGATGATAGATAGATAGATAGATAGATAGATAGATAGATAGAGTCAATGATAGATAGATAGATAGATAGATAGATAGATAGATAGAGTCAATGATAGATAGATAGATAGATAGATAGATAGAGTCAATGATAGATAGATAGATAGATAGATAGAGTCAATGATAGATAGATAGATAGACAGATAGATAGATGGATAGATAGATAGGTAGAGTCAGATGATAGATAGATAGATAGATAGATAGATAGATAGATAGATAGATAGATTAGAAATATTAGATAGATGAGTTTGAATGAGTTTGAATGGGTTAGAAATAGTACATAGAAGGGCAGTCTGATTGAGTCTAATGGGCTTCAGTGTGTTTAGATTTGAATTTTTGACAGTTGGAGTTTGAATAGTCTTGGCCCATCTGAACATTCCGTCAATGTAAGTCTATGGGATTTTTATGATTTTTAATCTTCATTTTTATGAAAACCGTAAGTCCGATCAGTTAGAAAAGATATAGCAACTAACTTCAGATCAGTCTGAAGATCTGGTCTGAGTTTGGAGTCTGTAGAGTTAAAGCTCTAGGAGGAGTTAGAGTTGATAATTTAGTCTCAGAAGAATAATAATAATAATAATAATAACTAGATAAAAAAGTTTGTCGAGACAAACTTTAAGTTGGCTTGAGAAAGCCGGACCAGAAAGTTTTAAAAAGTTTGAAAAGTTTAAAAAAGTTTGAAAAGTTTAAAAAAGTTTAAGAAGTTTAAAAAGTTTAAGTTTGAAAAGTTTGGGAAGTTTTAAGTTTGACGGTTTTCAGTCTGAATTAGTTTGAAGTTTAACGTAGTTTTAAAAGTTTAAAGATAGATAGATAGATAGATAGATAGATAGATAGATAGATAGATAGATAGATAGATAGAGAGATAGACTCAGATGATAGAGAGATAGATAGATAGATAGACAGACAGAGAGATATTATCCCTTATTATTATCGTTGATTATCCCTTACATATACATACATACATACATACATATATATATATATATATACATATATATATATATATATAGATAAAACAACTAAAATGGCTAAATAAAAATAATAAATAAATAAATAAATAAATAAATAAAAAATAATTGTTAGTTTGGCATGTTTAAACCCTCATCCATCCCTCCCGAACCTATAACAAAACTGTCCCTCGTGGGTCCAAATGACCCGAAGGCATTCAACGTTAATTTTTTTTCAGTCCTGAAATTCTTTTTTTATCTATTTAAAAAAAAAAAAATAAAAAGTAGGTTTTGTTATTATTTTTAGTGATTTATTTTATTTTATTTTCCTTAAATTCTGAATTTTTCATGGAAATTAGCATATTTGCATACATAATTTCACCAAAAAAAAAAAAAAAAACAAACAAAAAAAAAACAAAGACAGAATTTCTACTTTAAACATCATTATCCATCAGGAACTGGGTCACTGAGTGTCTCTGAGGCCATCTGGTTGGGAAAAATGACAAAAAATTGCATTTATATTTTCAGCCACTAGATGGGCCTATTGAACCCTATGGAGATGCTCAACAGAGCTCAAACAGTGAAATCTTCAAAACTACACCAACTTCAGGCTTCATTTAGCTTTCAGATATATCTCAAGGCTTTCAGATATATATAAAAACATTTAAAAATATATATATATGTAAAAATAAATAAAATAAAATAAATAAATAAAATTATACTGGATTTTAATCCAAACATATGTATAGCCATACATTTTCATAAATATGAAATAAATATAAAAGATAAATTTAAAAATATAAATATGATATCAAATCATTAGTCTTTACCTCTTCCCTCAAATTTATAAATGAATGGCTCTCTATGGGCCTCTGCTGGATATATATGGTCATTACACTATTCTTTCAAAAACTGATTTCTACAAGTTTTTCTCTAACCACCAGATGGCAGAATTGTACACCTAACACCTAGATCAATCTCCAGAAACAATTTAAATTAAATTTAGATCATCATTTAAGAGATTTATTCATAAAAATGTAATATTTCACATGCAAGCTAATGGAGTAGTTGAGGATTTTTGTGGTAAACAGGTACAAAAGTACTTCATTTCTCCCAAAACACAGCATTAATGTATAGATGAGAAGTAAACAAAAAAAAAAAGATATATTATTTGTATGATTAAAAATTTATAAATGTTTTACAATTAGTCTTTCAGTTTTGGGGTCATATTGACCCCAAAGGACACAGGTGTAAACAGGAAAAACAGGTCTTATGAGGGTTAAGAAATAATGCTAATACAAATGCGAATAAATGCAGTGTATATATTATATATTTCACATTTTCTGTCTATTTCTTGTGTGCGTGTGTTTGTGTATGTGTTAAATAGGGAAGGTATGTTTGTTTGTGTGTGTGTGTGTGTGTGTGTGTGAGAGATAGATCTCAGATAGATAGATAGATAGATAGATAGATAGATAGATAGATAGAAATGGTCAGATTATAGATAGATAGATAGATAGATAGATAGAAATTGTCAGATTATAGATAGATAGATAGATAGATAGATAGATAGAAATAGTCAGATTATAGATAGATAGATAGATAGATAGATAGATAGATAGACAGATCAGAAATATTAGATAGATGAGTTTGAATGAGTTTGAATGGGTTAGAAATAGTACATAGAAGGGCAGTCTGATTGAGTCTAATGGGCTTCAGTGTGTTTAGATTTGAATTTTTGACAGTTGGAGTTTGAATAGTCTTGGCCCATCTGAACATTCCGTCAATGTAAGTCTATGGGATTTTTATGATTTTTAATCTTCATTTTTATGAAAACCATAAGTCCGATCAGTTAGAAAAGATATAGCAACTAACTTCAGATCAGTCTGAAGATCTGGGCTGAGTTTGGAGTCTGTAGAGTTAAAGCTCTAGGAGGAGTTAGAGTTGATAATTTAGTCTCAGAAGAATAATAATAATAATAATAATAATAATAATAATAATAAGAAGTTTAAATAGCATTTCAGTAAGTTGGCTTTCTCAAGCCAACTTAATAAGAAGTTTAAATAGGATTTCAGTAAGTTGGCTTTCTCAAGCCAACTTAACTAGAATGTACATTTCCTGAAGAAAATGTGAGTGGTGCTTGCCGTGGCAAAACTCGGCACTAGGCCGTCAGTAGAGCCTTCAGCATGATTGTAGAGAGCCAACTCCCATGTCTGTATGATGTTGTGGAGCTGAGATATGGCTTTTTTATTTTGCTATACGGTCACTAGAGTGCTCTATATGGTTGCTAGGGTGTAGCTGCACAGTCGCCATGGTAATTCTTACAGACTGGTTTTTCAGACGAAACAAAAGATATCTATACCACTTTCTGGTGCTGAGAAATTGCTTATTCATGTGTTTGTTCAGTTGCTAAGGTACTCTAAATTGTTGCTATGGTGTGGCTATACAGTTTATGGGATGATATTTAAAGACTATTTGACAGTCTGAATCAACAGAGCCCAACCCCATGTTTCTACAATGTTCTGGTGCTGAATAATTGTTTGTTAATGTCCTTTTACGGTTGCTAGGGTGCTGTAAGTGGTTGCTAGGGCATAGCTATGAAGTTGTCATGTCAGTACTTATTGGCTGCTTGATAGGTCGAGTCAAAAGAGCCCACCCCCAAGTCTCTGTGACCTCCTGATCCAAAGATATAATCTCATTAATTTTGTGCCAGTGTTAAGTCTATGGGACTTTTTCGCCCAAATTTTTTCATCCACCAGATGAACATCGTACACTCAATTACTTATAAAAGATTAAGCACACCTCTCCTCAATATGTCGCATGATTTGACATCTCATTCATGGGTCTACGACAAAAGGTGCAGGAGGAGTAGCGTGCCGAAGTTTTGTCCGGGCGAATAGTAATAACAATACTAGAATGTACATTTCCTGAAGAAAATGTGAGTGGTGCTTGCCGTGGCAAAACTCGGCACTAGGCCGTCAGTAGAGCCTTCAGCATGATTGTAGAGAGCCAACTCCCATGTCTGTATGATGTTGTGGAGCTGAGATATGGCTTTTTTATTTTGCTATACGGTCACTAGGGTGCTCTATATGGTTGCTAGGGTGTAGCTGCACAGTCGCCATGGTAATTCTTACAGACTGGTTTTTCAGACGAAACAAAAGATATCTATACCACTTTCTGGTGCTGAGAAATTGCTTATTCATGTGTTTGTTCAGTTGCTAAGGTACTCTAAATTGTTGCTATGGTGTGGCTATACAGTTTATGGGATGATATTTAAAGACTATTTGACAGTCTGAATCAACAGAGCCCAACCCCATGTTTCTACAATGTTCTGGTGCTGAATAATTGTTTGTTAATGTCCTTTTACGGTTGCTAGGGTGCTGTAAGTGGTTGCTAGGGCATAGCTATGAAGTTGTCATGTCAGTACTTATTGGCTGCTTGATAGGTCGAGTCAAAAGAGCCCACCCCCAAGTCTCTGTGACCTCCTGATCCAAAGATATAATCTCATTAATTTTGTGCCAGTGTTAAGTCTATGGGACTTTTTCGCCCAAATTTTTTCATCCACCAGATGAACATCGTACACTCAATTACTTATAAAAGATATAGCACACCTCTCCTCAATATGTCGCATGATTTGACATCTCATTCATGGGTCTACGACAAAAGGTGCAGGAGGAGTAGCGTGCCGAAGTTTTGTCCGGGCGAATAGTAATAACAATACTAGAATGTACATTTCCTGAAGAAAATGTGAGTGGTGCTTGCCGTGGCAAAACTCGGCACTAGGCCGTCAGTAGAGCCTTCAGCATGATTGTAGAGAGCCAACTCCCATGTCTGTATGATGTTGTGGAGCTGAGATATGGCTTCTTTATGTTGCTACACGGTCACTAGGGTGCTCTATATGGTTGCTAGGGTGTAGCTGCACAGTCGCCATGGTAATTCTTACAGACTGGTTTTTCAGCCAAAACAAAAGATATCTATACCACTTTCTGGTGCTGAGAAATTGCTTATTCGTGTGTTTGTTCAGTTGCTAAGGTACTCTAAATTGTTGCTATGGTGTGGCTATACAGTTTATGGGATGATATTTAAAGACTATTTGACAGTCTGAATCAACAGAGCCCAACCCCATGTTTCTACAATGTTCTGGTGCTGAATAATTGTTTGTTAATGTCCTTTTACGGTTGCTAGGGTGCTGTAAGTGGTTGCTAGGGCATAGCTATGAAGTTGTCATGTCAGTACTTATTGGCTGCTTGATAGGCCGAGTCAAAAGAGCCCACCCCCAAGTCTCTGTGACCTCCTGATCCAAATATATAATCTCATTAATTTTGTGCCAGTGTTAAGTCTATGGGACTTTTTCGCCCAAATTTTTTCCTCCACCAGACGAACATCGTACACTCAATTACTTATAAAAGATATAGCACACCTCTCCTCAATATGTCGCATGATTTGACATCTCATTCATGGGTCTACGACAAAAGGTGCAGGAGGAGTAGCGTGCCGAAGTTTTGTCCGGGCGAATAGTAATAACAATACTAGAATGTACATTTCCTGAAGAAAATGTGAGTGGTGCTTGCCGTGGCAAAACTCGGCACTAGGCCGTCAGTAGAGCCTTCAGCATGATTGTAGAGAGCCAACTCCCATGTCTGTATGATGTTGTGGAGCTGAGATATGGCTTCTTTATGTTGCTACACGGTCACTAGGGTGCTCTATATGGTTGCTAGGGTGTAGCTGCACAGTCGCCATGGTAATTCTTACAGACTGGTTTTTCAGCCAAAACAAAAGATATCTATACCACTTTCTGGTGCTGAGAAATTGCTTATTCGTGTGTTTGTTCAGTTGCTAAGGTACTCTAAATTGTTGCTATGGTGTGGCTATACAGTTTATGGGATGATATTTAAAGACTATTTGACAGTCTGAATCAACAGAGCCCAACCCCATGTTTCTACAATGTTCTGGTGCTGAATAATTGTTTGTTAATGTCCTTTTACGGTTGCTAGGATGCTGTAAGTGGTTGCTAGGGCATAGCTATGAAGTTGTCATGTCAGTACTTATTGGCTGCTTGATAGGCCGAGTCAAAAGAGCCCACCCCCAAGTCTCTGTGACCTCCTGATCCAAATATATAATCTCATTAATTTTGTGCCAGTGTTAAGTCTATGGGACTTTTTCGCCCAAATTTTTTCCTCCACCAGACGAACATCGTACACTCAATTACTTATAAAAGATATAGCACACCTCTCCTCAATATGTCGCATGATTTGACATCTCATTCATGGGTCTACGACAAAAGGTGCAGGAGGAGTAGCGTGCCGAAGTTTTGTCCGGGCGAATAGTAATAACAATACTAGAATGTACATTTCCTGAAGAAAATGTGAGTGGTGCTTGCCGTGGCAAAACTCGGCACTAGGCCGTCAGTAGAGACTTCAGCATGATTGTAGAGAGCCAACTCCCATGTCTGTATGATGTTGTGGAGCTGAGATATGGCTTCTTTATGTTGCTACACGGTCACTAGGGTGCTCTATATGGTTTCTAGGGTGTAGCTGCACAGTCGCCATGGTAATTCTTACAGACTGGTTTTTCAGCCAAAACAAAAGATATCTATACCACTTTCTGGTGCTGAGAAATTGCTTATTCATGTGTTTGTTCAGTTGCTAAGGTACTCTAAATTGTTGCTATGGTGTGGCTATACAGTTTATGGGATGATATTTAAAGACTATTTGACAGTCTGAATCAACAGAGCCCAACCCCATGTTTCTACAATGTTCTGGTGCTGAATAATTGTTTGTTAATGTCCTTTTACGGTTGCTAGGGTGCTGTAAGTGGTTGCTAGGGCATAGCTATGAAGTTGTCATGTCAGTACTTATTGGCTGCTTGATAGGCCGAGTCAAAAGAGCCCACCCCCAAGTCTCTGTGACCTCCTGATCCAAATATATAATCTCATTAATTTTGTGCCAGTGTTAAGTCTATGGGACTTTTTCGCCCAAATTTTTTCATCTACCAGACGAACATCGTACACTCAATTACTTATAAAAGATATAGCACACCTCTCCTCAATATGTCGCATGATTTGACATCTCATTCATGGGTCTACGACAAAAGGTGCAGGAGGAGTAGCGTGCCGAAGTTTTGTCCGGGCGAATAGTAATAACAATACTAGAATGTACATTTCCTGAAGAAAATGTGAGTGGTGCTTGCCGTGGCAAAACTCGGCACTAGGCCGTCAGTAGAGCCTTCAGCATGATTGTAGAAAGCCAACTCCCATGTCTGTATGATGTTGTGGAGCTGAGATATGGCTTCTTTATGTTGCTATACGGTCACTAGGGTGCTCTATATGGTTGCTAGGGTGTAGCTGCACAGTCGCCATGGTAATTCTTACAGACTGTTTTTTCAGTCGAAACAAAAGATATCTATACCACATTCTGGTGCTGAGAAATTGCTTATTCATGTGTTTGTTCAGTCGCTAAGGTACTCTAAATTGTTGCTATGGATTGGCTATACAGTTTATGGGATGATATTTAAAGACTATTTGACAGTCTGAATCAACAGAGCCCAACCCCATGTTTCTACAATGTTCTGGTGCTGAATAATTGTTTGTTAATGTCCTTTTACGGTTGCTAGGGTGCTGTAAGTGGTTGCTAGGGCATAGCTATGAAGTTGTCATGTCAGTACTTATTGGCTGCTTGATAGGCCGAGTCAAAAGAGCCCACCCCCAAGTCTCTGTGACCTCCTGATCCAAAGATATAATCTCATTAATTTTGTGCCAGTGTTAAGTCTATGGGACTTTTTCGCCCAAATTTTTTCATCCACCAGACGAACATCGTACACTCAATTACTTATAAAAGATATAGCACACCTCTCCTCAATATGTCGCATGATTTGACATCTCATTCATGGGTCTACGACAAAAGGTGCAGGAGGAGTAGCGTGCCGAAGTTTTGTCCGGGCGAATAGTAATAACAATACTAGAATGTACATTTCCTGAAGAAAATGTGAGTGGTGCTTGCCGTGGCAAAACTCGCCACTAGGCCGTCAGTAGAGCCTTCAGCATGATTGTAGAGAGCCAACTCCCATGTCTGTATGATGTTGTGGAGCTGAGATATGTCTTCTTTATGTTGCTATACGGTCACTAGGGTGCTCTATATTGTTGCTAGGGTGTAGCTGCAGAGTCGCCATGGTAATTCTTACAGACTGGTTTTTCAGCCGAAACAAAAGATATCTATACCACTTTCTGGTGCTGAGAAATTGCTTATTCATGTGTTTGTTCAGTTGCTAAGGTACTCTAAATTGTTGCTATGGATTGGCTATACAGTTTATGGGATGATATTTAAAGACTATTTGACAGTCTGAATCAACAGAGCCCAACCCCATGTTCCCCATGTTAATGTCCTTTTACGGTTGCTAGGGTGCTGTAAGTGGTTGCTAGGGCATAGCTATGAAGTTGTCATGTCAGTACTTATTGGCTGCTTGATAGGCCGAGTCAAAAGAGCCCACCCCGAGTCTCTGTGACCTCCTGATCCAAAGATATAATCTCATTAATTTTGTGCCAGTGTTAAGTCTATGGGACTTTTTCGCCCAAATTTTTTCATCCACCAGACGAACATCGTACACTCAATTACTTATAAAAGATATAGCACACCTCTCCTCAATATGTCGCATGATTTGACATCTCATTCATGGGTCTACAACAAAAGGTGCAGAAGGAGTAGCGTGCCGAAGTTTTGTCCGGGCGAATAGTAATAACAATACTAGAATGTACATTTCCTGAAGAAAATGTGAGTGGTGCTTGCCGTGGCAAAACTCGGACACTGTAGACACCATGTGAGATAACACACACACACACACACACACTTTTTTTTCCCCAGATGAATGTTAAGCATCCTAAACTCAGCATATGCAGAGGAAGAGTTTGTGGACCGAGCTGCTGAGATGGAGATGCGCTCCAAGCTTGTAAATGATAACAGCGCAACACAAAGCGCGTCAGAGTTTATGTGTGTTCTCAAATGAAACCCAAACAAACAGCACACGCAATAAAAGACTGAATAATATAATGCAAGCACTATCAAAGGTTTTACCACAAACTCAACTTTATGCTGATAACGTGAGACCGCTTTTCACCTCAAGAAGTATCGCGAGATCTTATGCGCTCCCAAAAGCCAGGTGAAATGGCTCTGTATTTATTTAACATGCACTGCATTGTTAATTTTGCATGAAAAGATTGTTTTTATCAAAACCAAAAATGAACAATAATTTCATATATACTGCCTTTTAAAATTTCAAGTATTTTTCAAATACTTTTTCATATATATAGCTGTTTTCAAGGGTTTTCCAGGACTTAAATTTCAAAAAGTCAAAATCAAGTACCTCAAGCACTTTAAGCACCTTGTACAAACCCTGAATATTACAGATTTGCCTCATCACAATAGTCTGTGAACAAGGTCCATAGTGAAAGTGTGATTCCATTGGCTGTACAATCATGTACAAACGTTTATCTGTTTATGTACGGAACACAATGTGAAAGTGAAAGAGAGATGATTCCTTAGGCCCTGTGTGTGTGTGTGTGTGTGTGTGTGTGTGTGTGTGTGTGTGTGTGTGTGTGTTGGAATATTTAGCATGTTTTAGCACTTAGCTAATCATTATTAGCATGTAGCTATTCACTGCTAGCATGTGTAGCATGATGGAAGTCCTGTTTGCTCTGAATCAAAAGAGCAAATGACATTTCTATCCAAAGATATCCCTTTTGATCTGTTTAAATGGAGGTCTATGGGGTGGTTGCTAGGGTGCTGTAAGTGGTTGCTAGGGTGTGGCTATGAAGATCATAGGTCATTACTTATTGCTTACTTAAAAGATGAGTCAAATGAGTGTGTGTGAGTTACAGAGAGAGAGAGAGAGAAGGGGTTCCTAAGGGCCTGTGTGTGTGTGTGTGTGTGTGTGTGTGTGAGAAAGTGACAGTTGAGATTCAAATTCATGAACATTCCACCATTGTAAGTCAATGGGACTTTTTTGCCCGCTTTTTCGTCCGCTGTGCGAACATCGTAGGTCCGATCGCTTAGAAAAGATATAGCACACCTCTCCTCAATGAGCCGGTCGATATGACACCTCATTCATGGGTCTGTGACAAACGGTGCAGGAGGAGTAGCGCGCCGAAGTTTTGTCCAGAAGAAGAATAAGAATAAGAACTAGATAAAAAAGTTTGTCGAGACAAACTTTAAGTTGGCTTGAGAAAGCCGGACCAGAAAGTTTGAAAAAGTTTGAAAAGTTTAAAAAAGTTTGAAAAGTTTAAAAAAAGTTTAAGAAGTTTAAAAAGTTTAAGTTTGAAAAGTTTGGGAAGTTTTAAGTTTGACGGTTTTCAGTCTGAATTAGTTTGAAGTTTAACGTAGTTTTAAAAGTTTAAAGATAGATAGACAGACAGACAGACAGACGACAGACAGATAGATAGATAGATAGATAGATAGATAGATAGATAGATAGATAGATAGATAGAGTCAATAATAGATAGATAGATAGATAGATAGATAGATAGATAGATAGATAGATAGATAGATGAGTCAGATGATAGATAGATAGATAGATAGATAGTTAGATAGATAGAGTCAATGATAGATAGATAGATAGATAGATAGATAGATAGATAGATAGATAGAGTCAATAATAGATAGATAGATAGATAGATAGATAGATAGATAGATAGATAGATAGATAGAGTCAGATGATAGATAGATAGATAGATAGATAGATAGATAGATAGATAGATAGATAGATAGATAGAGTCAATGATAGATAGATCGATAGATAGATAGATAGATAGATAGATAGATAGATAGATAGAGTCAATGATAGATAGATAGATAGATAGATAGATAGATAGATAGATAGATAAATAGACAGACAGATAGATAGATAGATAGATAGATAGAGTCAATGATAGATAGATAGATAGATAGATAGATAGATAGATAGATAGATAGATAGACAGATAGACAGATAGATAGATAGATAGATAGATAGTCAATGATAGATAGATAGATAGATAGATAGATAGATAGATCGATAGATAGAGTCAATGATAGATAGATAGATAGATAATAGATAGATAGATAGATAGATAGATAGATAGATAGATAGATAGAGTCAATCATAGATAGATAGATAGATAGATAGAGTCAATGATAGATAGATAGATAGATAGATAGATAGATAGAGTCAATGATAGATAGATAGATAGATAGATAGATAGATAGATAGATAGTCAATGATAGATAGATAAATAGATAGATAGATAGATAGATAGATAGATAGTCAATGATAGATAGATAGATAGATAGATAGATAGATAGATAGATAGATAGAGTCAATGATAGATAGATAGAGTCAATGATAGATAGATAGATAGATAGATAGATAGATAGATAGATAGATAGATATAGTCATGTGATAGATAGATAGATAGATAGATAGATAGATATAGTCATGTGATAGATAGATAGATAGATAGATAGATAGATAGATAGATAGATAGATAGATTAGAAATATTAGATAGATGAGTTTGAATGAGTTTGAATGGGTTAGAAATAGTACATAGAAGGGCAGTCTGATTGAGTCTAATGGGCTTCAGTGTGTTTAGATTTGAATTTTTGACAGTTGGAGTCTGAATTGTCTTGGCCCATCTGAACATTCCGTCAATGTAAGTCTATGGGATTTTTATGATTTTTAATCTTCATTTTTATGAAAACCGTAAGTCCGATCAGTTAGAAAAGATATAGCAACTAACTTCAGATCAGTCTGAAGATCTGGGCTGAGTTTGGAGTCTGTAGAGTTAAAGCTCTAGGAGGAGTTAGAGTTGATAATTTAGTCTCAGAAGAATAATAATAATAATAATAAGAAGAAGTTTAAATAGGATTTCAGTAAGTTGGCTTTCTCAAGCCAACTTAATAAGAAGAAGAATAAGAAGAAGAATAATAAGTATGCAAGATAACAATAGTGATGCCTTGCCTTTGGCAAGCACCACTAACTAGAATGTACATTTCCTGAAGAAAATGTGAGTGGTGCTTGCCGTGGCAAAACTCGGACACTGTAGACACCATGTGAGATAACACACACACACACACACACACACATACTTTTTTTTCCCCAGATGAATGTTAAGCATCCTAAACTCAGCATATGCAGAGGAAGAGTTTGTGGACCGAGCTGCTGAGATGGAGATGCGCTCCAAGCTTGTAAATGATAACAGCGCAACACAAAGCGCATCAGAGTTTATGTGTGTTCTCAAATGAAACCCAAACAAACAGCACACGCAATAAAAGACTGAATAATATAATGAAAGCACTATCAAAGGTTTTACCACAAACTTTCACCTCAAGAAGTATCGCGAGATCTTATGCGCTCCCAAAAGCCAGGTGAAATGGCTCTGTATTTATTTAACATGCACTGCATTGTTAATTTTGCATGAAAAGATTGTTTTTATCGAAACCAAAAATGAACAATAATTTCATATATACTGCCTTTTAAAATTTCAAGTATTTTTCAAATACCTTTTCATAAATATAGCTGTTTTCAAGGGTTTTCCAGGACTTAAATTTCAAAACGTCAAATTCAAGTACTTCAAGCACTTTAAGCACCTTGTACAAACCCTGAATATTACAGATTTGCCTCATCACAATAGTCTGTGAACAAGCTCCATAGTGAAAGTGTGATTCCATTGGCTGTACAATCATGTACAAACGTTTATCAGTTTATATACGGAACACAATGTGAAAGTGAAAGAGAGATGATTCCTTAGGCCCTGTGTGTGTGTGTGTGTGTGTGTGTGTGTGTGTGTGTCTGTGTGCGTGTGAAATGGTATATATGGTTTATGAGGACACAAATGTGTATAATTACATGGGTACTACAACGTAAAGGTGGTTTATGAGGACACTGCCTATGTCCCCGTAAACCAAAAGGCTTAAAAACATACTAAATGGTGTTTTTTTGAAAATCTAAAAATGCAGAAAGTCTCCTGTAAGGGGTAGGTTTAGGTGTAGTGTTGGTGTAGGGCAATAGCACATACAGTTTGTACAGTATAAAACCCATTACGCCTATGGAGAGTCCCCGTAAACCACATATGCCAGACTCTGTGTATGTGTGTGTGTGTGTGTGTGTGTGTGTGTGTTGGAATATTTAGCATGTTTTAGCACTTAGCTAATCATTATTAGCATGTAGCTATTCACTGCTAGCATGTGTAGCATGATGGAAGTCATGTTTGCTCTGAATCAAAAGAGCAAATGACATTTCTATCCAAAGATATCCCTTTTGATCTGTTTAAATGGAGGTCTATGGGGTGGTTGCTAGGGTGCTGTAAGTGGTTGCTAGGGTGTGGCTATGAAGATCATAGGTCATTACTTATTGCTTACTTAAAAGATGAGTCAAATGAGTGTGTGTGAGTTACAGAGAGAGAGAGAGAGAGAGAAGGGGTTCCTAAGGGCCTGTGTGTGTGTGTGTGTGTGTGTGTGTGTGTGTGTGTGTGTGTGTGTGTGTGAGAGAAAGTGACAGTTGAGATTCAAATTCATGAACATTCCGCCATTGTAAGTCAATGGGACTTTTTTGCCCGCTTTTTCGTCCGCTGTGCGAACATCGTAGGTCCGATCGCTTAGAAAAGATATAGCACACCTCTCCTCAATGAGCCGGTCGATATGACACCTCATTCATGGGTCTGTGACAAACGGTGCAGGAGGAGTAGCGCGCCGAAGTTTTGTCCAGAAGAAGAATAAGAATAAGAAGAAGAAGAATAATAAGTATGCAAGATAACAATAGTGATGCCTTGCCTTTGGCAAGCACCACTAACTAGAATGTACATTTCCTGAAGAAAATGTGAGTGGTGCTTGCCGTGGCAAAACTCGGCACTAGGCCGTCAGTAGAGCCTTCAGCATGATTGTAGAGAGCCAACTCCCATGTCTGTATGATGTTGTGGAGCTGAGATATGGCTTCTTTATGTTGCTATACGGTCACTAGGGTGCTCTATATGGTTGCTAGGGTGTAGCTGCACAGTCGCCATGGTAATTCTTACAGACTGGTTTTTCAGCCGAAACAAAAGATATCTATACCACTTTCTGGTGCTGAATAATTGTTTGTTAATGTCCTTTTACGGTTGCTAGGGTGCTGTAAGTGGTTGCTAGGGCATAGCTATGAAGTTGTCATGTCAGTACTTATTGGCTGCTTGATAGGCCGAGTCAAAAGAGCCCACCCCCAAGTCTCTGTGACCTTCTGATCCAAAGAAATAATCTCATTAATTTTGTGCCAGTATTAAGTCTATGGGACTTTTTCGCCCAAATTTTTTCATCCACCAGACGAACATCGTACACTCAATTACTTATAAAAGATATAGCACACCTCTCCTCAATATGTCGCATGATTTGACATCTCATTCATGGGTCTACGACAAAAGGTGCAGGAGGAGTAGCGTGCCGAAGTTTTGTCCGGGCGAATAGTAATAACAATACTAGAATGTACATTTCCTGAAGAAAATGTGAGTGGTGCTTGCCGTGGCAAAACTCGGACACTGTAGACACCATGTGAGATAACACACACACACACATTTGATGAATGTTAAGCATCCTAAACTCAGCATATGCAGAGGAAGAGTTTGTGGACCGAGCTGCTGAGATGGAGATGCGCTCCAAGCTTGTAAATGATAACAGCGCAACACAAAGTGCGTCAGAGTTTATGTGTGTTCTCAAATGTAACCCAAGCAAACAGCACACGCAATAAAAGACTGAATAATATAATGCAAGCACTATCAAAGGTTTTACCACAAACTTTCACCTCAAGAAGTATCGCGAGATCTTATGCGCTCCCAAAAGCCAGGTGAAATGGCTCTGTATTTATTTAACATGCACTGCATTGTTAATTTTGCATGAAAAGATTGTTTTTATCGAAACCAAAAATGAACAATAATTTCATATATACTGCCTTTTAAAATTTCAAGTATTTTTCAAATACTTTTTCATAAATATAGCTGTTTTCAAGGGTTTTCCAGGACTTAAATTTCAAAACGTCAAATTCAAGTACTTCAAGCACTTTAAGCACCTTGTACAAACCCTGAATATTACAGATTTGCCTCATCACAATAGTCTGTGAACAAGGTCCATAGTGAAAGTGTGATTTCATTGGCTGTACAATCATGTACAAACGTTTATCTGTTTATGTACGGAACACAATGTGAAAGTGAAAGAGAGATGATTCCTTAGGCCCTGTGTGTGTGTGTGTGTGTGTGTGTGTGTGTGTGTGAACTGGTATATATGGTTTATGAGGACACAAATGTGTATAATTACATGGGTACTACAACGTGAAGGTGGTTTATGAGGACACTGCCTATGTCCCCGTAAACCAAAAGGCTTAAAACCATACTAAATAGTGTTTTTTTGAAAATCTAAAAGTGCAGAAAGTTTCCTGTAAGGGGTAGGTTTAGGTGTAGGGTTGGTGTAGGGCAATAGCACATACAGTTTGTACAGTATAAAAACCATTACACCTATGGAGAGTCCCCGTAAACCACATATACCAGACTCTGTGTATGTGTGTGTGTGTGTGTGTGTGTGTGTGTTGGAATATTTAACATGTTTTAGCACTTAGCTAATCATTATTAGCATGTAGCTATTCACTGCTAGCATGTGTAGCATGATGGAAGTCCTGTTTGCTCTGAATCAAAAGAGCAAATGACATTTCTATCCAAAGATATCCCTTTTGATCTGTTTAAATGGAGGTCTATGGGGTGGTTGCTAGGGTGCTGTAAGTGGTTGCTAGGGTGTGGCTATGAAGATCATAGGTCATTACTTATTGGTTACTTAAAAGATGAGTCAAATGAGTGTGTGTGAGTTACAGAGAGAGAGAGAGAGAGAGAGAAGGGGTTCCTAAGGGCCTGTGTGTGTGTGTGTGTGTGTGTGTGTGAGAAAGTGACAGTTGAGATTCAAATTCATGAACATTCCGCCATTGTAAGTCAATGGGACTTTTTTGCCCGCTTTTTCGTCCGCTGTGCGAACATCGTAGGTCCGATCGCTTAGAAAAGATATAGCACACCTCTCCTCAATGAGCCGGTCGATATGACACCTCATTCATGGGTCTGTGACAAACGGTGCAGGAGGAGTAGCGCGCCAAAGTTTTGTCCAGAAGAAGAATAAGAATAAGAAGAAGAAGAATAAGAAGAATAATAAGTATGCAAGATAACAATAGTGATGCCTTGCCTTTGGCAAGCACCACTAACTAGAATGTACATTTCCTGAAGAAAATGTGAGTGGTGCTTGCCGTGGCAAAACTCGGCACTAGGCCGTCAGTAGAGCCTTCAGCATGATTGTAGAGAGCCAACTCCTATGTCTGTATGATGTTGTGGAGCTGAGATATGGCTTCTTTATGTTGCTATACGGTCACTAGGGTGCTCTATATGGTTGCTAGGGTGTAGCTGCACAGTTGCCATGGTAATTCTTACAGACTGGTTTTTCAAGACTGGTTTTTCAGCCGAAACAAAAGATATCTATACCACTTTCTGGTGCTGAGAAATTGCTTATTCATGTGTTTGTTCAGTTGCTAAGGTACTCTAAATTGTTGCTATGGATTGGCTATACAGTTTATGGGATGATATTTAAAGACTATTTGACAGTCTGAATCAACAGAGCCCAACCCCATGTTTCTACAATGTTCTGGTGCTGAATAATTGTTTGTTAATGTCCTTTTACGGTTGCTAGGGTGCTGTAAGTGGTTGCTAGGGCATAGCTATGAAGTTGTCATGTCAGTACTTATTGGCTGCTTGATAGGCCGAGTCAAAAGAGCCCACCCCCGAGTCTCTGTGACCTCCTGATCCAAAGATATAATCTCATTAATTTTGTGCCAGTGTTAAGTCTATGGGACTTTTTCGCCCAAATTTTTTCATCCACCAGACGAACATCGTACACTCAATTACTTATAAAAGATATAGCACACCTCTCCTCAATATGTCGCATGATTTGACATCTCATTCATGGGTCTACGACAAAAGGTGCGGGAGGAGTAGCGTGCCGAAGTTTTGTCCGGGCGAATAGTAATAACAATACTAGAATGTACATTTCCTGAAGAAAATGTGAGTGGTGCTTGCCGTGGCAAAACTTGGCACTAGGCCATCAGTAGAGCCTTCAGCATGATTGTAGAGAGCCAACTCCCATGTCTGTATGATGTTGTGGAGCTGAGATATGGCTTCTTTATGTTGCTATACGGTCACTAGGGTGCTCTATATGGTTGCTAGGGTGTAGCTGCACAGTCGCCATGGTAATTCTTACAGACTGGTTTTTCAGCCGAAACAAAAGATATCTATACCACTTTCTGGTGCTGAGAAATTGCTTATTCATGTGTTTGTTCAGTTGCTAAGGTACTCTAAATTGTTGCTATGGATTGGCTATACAGTTTATAGGATGATATTTAAAGACTATTTGACAGTCTGAATCAACAGAGCCCAACCCCATGTTTCTACAATGTTCTGGTGCTGAATAATTGTTTGTTAATGTCCTTTTACGGTTGCTAGGGTGCTGTAAGTGGTTGCTAGGGCATAGCTATGAAGTTGTCATGTCAGTACTTATTGGCTGCTTGATAGCTCGAGTCAAAAGAGCCCACCCCCGAGTCTCTGTGACCTCCTGATCCAAAGATATAATCTCATTAATTTTGTGCCAGTGTTAAGTCTATGGGACTTTTTCGCCCAAATTTTTTCCTCCACCAGACGAACATCGTACACTCAATTACTTATAAAAGATATAGCACACCTCTCCTCAATATGTCGCATGATTTGACATCTCATTCATGGGTCTACGACAAAAGGTGCAGGAGGAGTAGCGTGCCGAAGTTTTGTCCGGGCGAATAGTAATAACAATACTAGAATGTACATTTCCTGAAGAAAATGTGAGTGGTGCTTGCCGTGGCAAAACTCCGACACTGTAGACACCATGTGAGATAACACACACACACACATTTGATGAATGTTAAGCATCCTAAACTCAGCATATGCAGAGGAAGAGTTTGTGAACCGAGCTGCTGAGATGGAGATGCGCTCCAAGCTTGTAAATGATAACAGCGCAACACAAAGCACGTCAGAGTTTATGTGTGTTCTCAAATGAAACCCAAACAAACAGCACATGCAATAAAAGACTGAATAATATAATGCAAGCACTATCAAAGGTTTTACCACAAACTTTCACCTCAAGAAGTATCGCGAGATCTTATGCGCTCCCAAAAGCCAGGTGAAATGGCTCTGTATTTATTTAACATGCACTGCATTGTTAATTTTGCATGAAAAGATTGTTTTTATCGAAACCAAAAATTAACAATAATTTCATATATACTGCCTTTTAAAATTTCAAGTATTTTTCAAATACTTTTTCATAAATATAGCTGTTTTCAAGGGTTTTCCAGGACTTAAATTTCAAAACGTCAAATTCAAGTACTTCAAGCACTTTAAGCACCTTGTACAAACTCTGAATATTACAGATTTGCCTCATCACAATAGTCTGTGAACAAGGTCCATAGTGAAAGTGTGATTTCATTGGCTGTACAATCATGTACAAACGTTTATCTGTTTATGTACGGAACACAATGTGAAAGTAAAGTGGAAGCTTGTCATCAGAAGAACAAGGCAGGTTATAAACATGTAATGTTGCAGAATTTGGAATTTGGCTAAGAAATTTTATGCCATGCGAGAGAGAAACAGAGAGAAAGAGAGATGATTCCTTAGGCCCTGTGTGTGTGTGTGTGTGTGTGTGTGTGTGTGTGTGTGTGTGTGTGAACTGGTATATATGGTTTATGAGGACACAAATGTGTATAATTACATGGGTACTACAACGTGAAGGTGGTTTATGAGGACACTGCCTATGTCCCCGTAAACCAAAAGGCTTAAAACCATACTAAATGGTGTTTTTTTGAAAATCTAAAAGTGCAGAAAGTTTCCTGTAAGGGGTAGGTTTAGGTGTAGGGTTGGTGTAGGGCAATAGCACTTACAGTTTGTACAGTATAAAAACCATTACACCTATGGAGAGTCCCCGTAAACCACATATACCAGACTCTGTGTATATGTGTGTGTGTGTGTGTGTGTGTGTGTGTGTGTGTTGGAATATTTAGCATGTTTTAGCACTTAGCTAATCATTATTAGCATGTAGCTATTCACTGCTAGCATGTGTAGCATGATGGAAGTCCTGTTTGCTCTGAATCAAAAGAGCAAATGACATTTCTATCCAAAGATATCCCTTTTGATCTGTTTAAATGGAGGTCTATGGGGTGGTTGCTAGGGTGCTGTAAGTGGTTGCTAGGGTGTGGCTATGAAGATCATAGGTCATTACTTATTGCTTACTTAAAAGATGAGTCAAATGAGTGTGTGTGAGTTACAGAGAGAGAGAGAGAGAAGGGGTTCCTAAGGGCCTGTGTGTGTGTGTGTGTGTGTGTGTGTGTGTGTGTGTGTGTGTGTGTGTGTGTGTGTGTGTGAGAAAGTGACAGTTGAGATTCAAATTCATGAACATTCCGCCATTGTAAGTCAATGGGACTTTTTTGCCTGCTTTTTTGTCCGCTGTGCGAACATCGTAGGTCCGATCGCTTAGAAAAGATATAGCACACCTCTCCTCAATGAGCCGGTCGATATGACACCTCATTCATGGGTCTGTGACAAACGGTGCAGGAGGAGTAGCGCGCCGAAGTTTTGTCCAGAAGAAGAATAAGAATAAGAAGAAGAACTAGATAAAAAAGTTTGTCAAGACAAACTTTAAGTTGGCTTGAGAAAGCCGGACCAGAAAGTTTTAAAAAGTTTGAAAAGTTTAAAAAAGTTTGAAAAGTTTGGGAAGTTTTAAGTTTGACGGTTTTCAGTCTGAATTAGTTTGAAGTTTAGCATAGTTTTAAAAGTTTAAAGTTTGATAGTTAGATAGATAGATAGATAGATAGATAGATAGATAGATAGATAGATAGATAGATAGATAGATAAGCTCAGATTATAGATAGACAGACAGACAGACAGACAGATAGATAGATAGATAGATAGATAGATAGATAGATAGATAGATTCTAAGAACCTCAGAGTGGTTGCTAGGGTACTTAGAGTGGTTGCTATGATGGTTGCTAGGCTAGCTCTGGTGGTTGCTAAGGCGGTTGCTAAGGTGTTGCTATGCGGTTGCTATGTTACTCAGGGTGGTTGCTAAGGTGTTGCTATGTGGTTGCTAGGGTGTCCAGGGTGGTTGCTAGGTTATTGCTTAGCGGTTGCTAGGGTACCCGGAGTGGTTGCTAAGGTGTTTCTATGTGGTTGCTAGGGTACTCAGGGTGGTTACTAAGTTGTTGGTAGGGTACCCGGGTGTGGTTGCTAGGGTGTTGCTATGCGGTTGCTAGGGTACCCAGAGTGGTTGCTAAGGTGTTGCTATGGTACTCAGGGTGGTTGCTAAGGTGTTGCTATGCGGTTGCTAAGGTACCCGGAGTGGTTGCTAAGGTGTTTCTATGTGGTTGCTAGGGTACTCAGGGTGGCTACTAAGTTGTTGGTAGGGTACCTGGGGTGGTTGCTAGGGTGTTGTTATGCGGTTGCTAGGGTACCCAGGGTGGTTGCTAAGGTGTTTCTATGCGGTTGCTAGGGTACTCAGGGTGGTTGCTAAGGTGTTGCTATGCGGTTGCTAGGGTACTCTGGGTGGTTGCTGAGGTGTTGCTATGCGGTTGCTAATGTACCCAGGGTGGTTGCTAAGGTGTTGCTATGTGGTTGCTAGGGTACTCTGGGTGGTTGCTAAGGTGTTGCTATGCGGTTGCTAGGGTACTTGGGCTGGTTGCTAGGGTGTTGCTATGTGGTTGCTAAGGTATCTGGGGTGGTTGCTAGGGTGTTGCTATGTGGTTGCTAGGGAACACTGGGTGGTTGCTATGCTGTTGCTAGGGTACCCGGGTTGGTTGCTAAGGTGTTGCTATGCGGTTGCTACAGAACCCGCGGCGGTTGCTAGGGTGTTGCTATTCGGTTACTAGGACTCTTGGTGTGGTTGCTAAGGTGTTGCCCTGTGGTTGCTACGGTCCCCCGTGTGGTTGCTTGGGTGTTAGTAGCATGTTTTTAACATGATTAACAAGTTACTAGCATGTTACCAGCATGATTAGCATGTTACTAGCATGTTACTAGCATATTTCTAGCATGATTAGTGAGTTACTAGCATGTTTCTAGGATGATTAGCTTGTTGTTAGCATGTTTCTAGGATGATTAGCATGTTGTTAACATGATTAGCAAGTTACTAGCATGTTGCTAGCACATTTCTGGCATGATTAGCATGTTACTAGCATGTTGTTAGCATGACTAGCAAGTTACTAGCATGTTAATAGCATTTTCTAGCATGATTAGCATGTTACTATCATGATTAGCAAGTTACTAGCATGTTGCTAGCAGATAGATAGATAGATAGATAGATAGATAGATAGATAGAAATAAATCGTAGATAGATAGATACATAGATAGATAGATAGATAGATAGATAGATAGAGTCAGATAATAGATAGATAGATAGATAGATAGAAATAGATCGTAGATAGATAGATACATAGATAGATAGATAGATAGAGTCAGATGATAGATAGATAGATAGATAGAAAGATAGATAGATAGATAGAGTCAGATAATAGATAGATAGATAGATAGGCTCAGATTATAGACAGACAAACAGACAGACAGATAGATAGATAGATAGATAGATAGATAGATAGATAGATAGATAGATTAGAAATATTAGATAGATGAGTTTGAATGAGTTTGAATGGGTTAGAAATAGTACATAGAAGGGCAGTCTGATTGAGTCTAATGGGCTTCAGTGTGTTTAGATTTGAATTTTTGACAGTTGGAGTTTGAATTGTCTTGGCCCATCTGAACATTCCGTCAATGTAAGTCTATGGGATTTTTATGATTTTTAATCTTCATTTTTATGAAAACCGTAAGTCCGATCAGTTAGAAAAGATATAGCAACTAACTTCAGATCAGTCTGAAGATCTGGGCTGAGTTTGGAGTCTGTAGAGTTAAAGCTCTAGGAGGAGTTAGAGTTGATAATTTAGTCTCAGAAGAATAATAATAATAACTAGATAAAAAAGTTTGTCGAGACAAACTTTAAGTTGGCTTGAGAAAGCCGGACCAGAAAGTTTTAAAAAGTTTGAAAAGTTTAAAAAAGTTTTAAGTTTCAGTCTGAAACAGTTTAAAGTTTAAAGTAGTTTTAAAAGCTTAAATTTTAGATGTTTTGAAGGCAATGCAGTCTGTCAGTGATAGATAGATAGATAGATAGATAGATAGATAGATAGATAGATAGATAGAATTAGTCAGATGATAGATAGATAGATAGATAGATAGATAGATAGATAGATAGATAGATAAATAGATAGATATATAGAATTAGTCAGATGATAGATAGATAGATAGATAGATAGATAGATAGATAGATAGATAGATAGATAGATAGATCTGCTAAGATATATAGATGCTAAGATAGATAGATCTGAGGCCAACTAAGGACCTCAGAGTGGTTGCTAGGGTATTCTAGGTGGTTGCTAGGATGTTGCTATGTGGTAGCTAAGGTGTTCCTGATTGTTGCTAGGGTGTTGCTATGTTGTTGCTAGGGTACTTGGGGTGGTTGCTAGGGTATAGCTATGCGGTTGCTAAGGTGCTCTGGATTGTTGCTAGGGTGTTGCTATGTGGATGCTAGGGTACTTGGGGTGGTTGCTAGGGTGTAGCTATGCGGTTGCTAAGGTACCCAGGTCGGTTGCTAGGGTGTTGCTATGCGGTTGCTAGGGTACCTGGGGTGGTTGCTAGGTTAATGTTATGCGGTTGCTAGGGTATCTAGGACGGTTGCTAGGGTGTTGCTATGCGGTTGCTATGGTACTCAGGGTAGTTGCTAAGGTGTTACTATGCAGTTGCTAAGGTACTCAGGGTGGTTGCTAAGGTGTTGCTATGCGGTTGCTAGGGTGTCCAGGGTGGTTGCTAGGGTTTTGCTATGTGGTTTCCAGAGTACTCTGGGAGGTTGCTAGGGTTTTGCTATATGGTTGCTAGGGTATCTGGTGCGGTTGCTAGGGTACCTTGGACGGTTGCTAGGGTGTTGCTATGCAGTTGCTATGGTACTCAGGGTGGTTGCTAAGGTGTTGCTATGCGGTTGCTAGGGTGTCCAAGGTGGTTGCTAGGTTGTTGCTCTGGGGTTGATAGGGTTCTTGGGATGGTTGCTAGGGAGTTGCTAGGGTACTCTGAGTGCTTGCTAAGCTGTTGCTATGCGGTTGCTAGGGTACCTGGGGTGGTTGCTAAGGTGTTGCTATGTGGTTGCTACGGTACCCAGGGCGGTTGTTAAGGTGTTGCTAAGCAGTTGGTACAGTACCCCGTGTGGTTGCTAGGTTGTTACTAGCATGTTGTTAACATGATTAGCAAGTTACTAGCATGTTACAAGCATGATTAGCATCTTACTAGCATATTGCTAGCACTTTTCTAGCATGATTAGCAAGCTACTAGCATGATTCTAGGATGATTAGCATGTTGTTAGCATGTTTCTAGGATGATTAGCATGTAGATAACATGATTAGCAAGTTACTAGCATGTTGCTAGTACATTTCTGGCATGATTAGCATGTTACGAGCATGTTGTTAGCATGATTAGCAAGTTGCTAGTATGTTGCTAGCATGTTTCTAACAATTTGCTAGCATGACTAGCAAGTGACTAGCATGTTGTTAGCATGACTAGCATGTTTTTAGCATGACTAGCAAGTGACTAGCATGTTTGCTAGCATGACTAGCAAGTGACTAGCATGTTACTAGCATGATTAGCAAGTGACTAGCACGTTGTTAGCATGACTAGCAAATGACTAGCATGTTTGCTAGCATGATTAGCAAGTTACTAGCATGTTTTAGGATGACTAGCATGTTGTTAGCATGACTAGCAAGTTACTCGTATGTTACTAGTATTTTTCTAGCATGATTAGCATGTTACTATCATGATTAGCAAGTTACTAGCATGTTGCTAGCACATAGATAGATAGATAGAGTCAGAATATAGATAGATAGATAGATAGAAATAGTCAGATTGTAGATAGATAGATAGATAGATAGATAGATAGAAATAATCAGATAGATAGATAGATAGATAGATAGGTAGATAGATAGGTAGATAGATAGATAGATAAATAGAAAGAAATAGTCAGATTGTAGATAGATATATAGATAAATAGATAGATAGATAGAGTCAGATTATAGATAGATAGATAGATAGATAGATAGATAGATAGATAGATAGATAGATAGATAGAAATAGTCAGATTGTAGATAGATAGATAGATAGATGGATAGATAGATAGATAGATAAATAGAAAGAAATAGTCAGATTGTACATAGATAGATAGATGATAGATAGATTAGAAATATTAGATAGATGAGTTTGAATGAGTTTGAATGGGTTAGAAATAGTACATAGAAGGGCAGTCTGATTGAGTCTAATGGGCTTCAGTGTGTTTAGATTTGAATTTTTGACAGTTGGAGTTTGAATAGTCTTGGCCCATCTGAACATTCCGTCAATGTAAGTCTATGGGATTTTTATGATTTTTAATCTTCATTTTTATGAAAACCGTAAGTCCGATCAGTTAGAAAAGATATAGCAACTCGAGTCAGATCAGTCTGAAGATCTGGGCTGAGTTTGGAGTTTGTAGAGTTAAAGCTCTAGGAGGAGTAGCAGTCAGAAATTTTAGTCTCAGAAGAATAATAATAATAATAATAATAAGTTTAAATAGCATTTCAGTAAGTTGGCTTTCTCAAGCCAACTTAATAATAATAAGAAGTTTAAATAGGATTTCAGTAAGTTGGCTTTCTCAAGCCAACTTAATAAGAAGAAGAATAATAAGTATGCAAGATAACAATAGTGATGCCTTGCCTTTGGCAAGCACCACTAACTAGAATGTACATTTCCTGAAGAAAATGTGAGTGGTGCTTGCCGTGGCAAAACTCGGACACTGTAGACACCATGTGAGATAACACACACACACTTTTTTTCCCCCAGATGAATGTTAAGCATCCTAAACTTAGCATATGCAGAGGAAGAGTTTGTGGACCGAGCTGCTGAGATGGAGATGCGCTCCAAGCTTGCAAATGATAACAGCGCAACACAAAGTGCGTCAGAGTTTATGTGTGTTCTCAAATGAAACCCAAACAAACAGCACATGCAATAAAAGACTGAATAATATAATGCAAGCACTATCAAAGGTTTTACCACAAACTCAACTTTATGCTGATAACGTGAGACCGCTTTTCACCTCAAGAAGTATCGCAAGATCTTATGCGCTCCCAAAAGCCAGGTGAAATGGCTCTGTATTTATTTAACATGCACTGCATTGTTAATTTTGCATGAAAAGATTGTTTTTATCAAAACCAAAAATGAACAATAATTTCATATATACTGCCTTTTAAAATTTCAAGTATTTTTCAAATACTTTTTCATAAATATAGCTGTTTTCAAGGGTTTTCCACGAATTAAATTTCAAAACGTCAAATTCAAGTACTTCAAGCACTTTAAGCACCTTGTACAAACCCTGAATATTACAGATTTGCCTCATCACAGTAGTCTGTGAACAAGGTCCATAGTGAAAGTGTGATTTCATTGGCTGTACAATCATGTACAAACGTTTATCTGTTTAAGTACGGAACACAATGTGAAAGTAAAGTGGAAGCTTGTCATCAGAAGAACAAGGCAGGTTATAAACATGTAATATAGCAGAATTTGGAATTTGGCTAAGAAATTTTATGCCATGAGAGAGAGAAACAGAGAGAAAGAGAGATGATTCCTTAGGCCCTGTGTGTGTGTGTGTGTGTGTGTGTGTGTGTGTGTGTGTGTGTGTGTGTGTGTGTGTGAGAACTGGTATATATGGTTTATAAGGACACAAATGTGTATAATTACATGGGTACTACAACGTGAAGGTGGTTTATGAGGACACTGCCTATGTCCCTGTAAACCAAAAGGCTTAAAAACATACTAGTGTTTTTTTTAAAAATCTAAAAATGCAGAAAGTTTCCTGTGAGGGGTAGGTTTAGGTGTAGGGTTGGTGTAGGGCAATAGCACATACAGTTTGTACAGTATAAAAACCATTACGCCTATGAAGAGTCCCCGTAAACCACATATGCCAGACTGTGTGTGTGTGTGTTGAAATATTTAGCATGTTTTAGCACTTAGCTAATCATTATTAGCATGTAGCTATTCACTGCTAGCATGTGTAGCATGATGGAAGTCCTGTTTGCTCTGAATCAAAAGAGCAAATGACATTTCTATCCAAAGATATCCCTTTTGACCTGTTTAAATGGAGGTCTATGGGGTGGTTGCTAGGGTGCTGTAAGTGGTTGCTAGGGTGTGGCTATGAAGATAATAGGTCATTACTTATTGGTTACTTAAAAGATGAGTCAAATGAGTGTGTGTGAGTTACAGAGAGAGAGAGAGAGAGAGAGAGAAGGGGTTCCTAAGGGCCTGTATGTGTGTGTGTGAGAAAGTGACAGTTGAGATTCAAATTCATGAACATTCCGCCATTGTAAGTCAATGGGACTTTTTTGCCCTCTTTTTCGTCCGCTGTGCGAACATCGTAGGTCCGATCGCTTAGAAAAGATATAGCACACCTCTCCTCAATGAGGCGGTCAATATGACACCTCATTCATGGGTCTGTGACAAACGGTGCAGGAGGAGTAGCGCGCCGAAGTTTTGTCCAGAAGAAGAATAAGAATAAGAATAAGAAGAATAAGAAGAACTAGAATGTACATTTCCTGAAGAAAATGTGGGCGGTGCTTGCCGTGGCAAAACTCGGACACTGTAGACACCATGTGAGATAACACACACACACACACACACACACAGACATACTTTTTTTTCCCCAGATGAATGTTAAGCATCCTAAACTCAGCATATGCAGAGGAAGAGTTTGTGGACCGAGCTGCTGAGATGGAGATGCGCTCCAAGCTTGTAAATGATAACAGCGCAACACAAAGCACGTCAGACTTTATGTGTGTTCTCAAATGAAACCCAAACAAACAGCACACGCAATAAAAGACTGAATAATATAATGCAAGCACTATCAAAGGTTTTACCAAAAACTCAACTTTATGCTGATAACGTGAGACCGCTTTTCACCTCAAGGAGTATCGCGAGATCTTATGCGCTCCCAAAAGCCAGGTGAAATGGCTCTGTATTTATTTAACATGCACTGCATTCTTAATTTTGCATGAAAAGATTGTTTTTATCAAAACCAAAAATGAACAAGAATTTCATATATACTGCCTTTTAAAATTTCAAGTATTTTTCAAATACTTTTTCCTAAATATAGCTGTTTTCAAGGGTTTTCCAGGACTTAAATTTCAAAACGTCAAATTCAAGTACTTCAAGCACTTTAAGCACCTTGTACAAACCCTGAATATTACAGATTTGCCTCATCACAATAGTCTGTGAACAAGGTCCATAGTGAAAGTGTGATTCCATTGGCTGTACAATCATATACAAACGTTTATCTGTTTATGTACGGAACACAATGTGAAAGTGAAAGAGAGATGATTCCTTAGGCCCTGTGTGTGTGTGTGTGTGTGTGTGTGTGTGTGTGAGAACTGGTATATATGGTTTATGAGGACACAAATGTGTATAATTACATGGGTACTACAACGTGAAGGTGGTTTATGAGGACACTGCCTATGTCCCCGTAAACCAAAAGGCTTAAAAACATACTAAATGGTGTTTTTTTGAAAATCTAAAAATGCAGAAAGTCTCCTGTAAGGGGTAGGTTTAGGTGTAGGGTTGGTGTAGGACAATAGCACATACAGTTTGTACAGTATAAAAACCATTACGCCTATGGAGAGTCCCCGTAAACCACATATGCCAGACTCTGTGTATGTGTGTGTGTGTGTGTGTGTGTGTGTGTGTTGGAATATTTAGCATGTTTTAGCACTTAGCTAATCATTATTAGCATGTAGCTATTCACTGCTAGCATGTGTAGCATGATGGAAGTCCTGTTTGCTCTGAATCAAAAGAGCAAATGACATTTCTATCCAAAGATATCCCTTTTGATCTGTTTAAATGGAGGTCTATGGGGTGGTTGCTAGGGTGCTGTAAGTGGTTGCTAGGGTGTGGCTATGAAGATCATAGGTCATTACTTATTGGTTACTTAAAAGATGAGTCAAATGAGTGTGTGTGAGTTACAGAGAGAGAGAGAGAGAGAAGGGGTTCCTAAGGGCCTGTGTGTGTGTGTGTGTGTGTGTGTGTGTGTGTGTGTGTGTGTGTGTGTGTGTGTGAGAAAGTGACAGTTGAGATTCAAATTCATGAACATTCCGCCATTGTAAGTCAATGGGACTTTTTTGCCCGCTTTTTCGTCCTCTGTGCGAACATCGTAGGTCCGATCGCTTAGAAAAGATATAGCACACCTCTCCTCAATGAGCCGGTCGATATGACACCTCATTCATGGGTCTGTGACAAACGGTGCAGGAGGAGTAGCGCGCCGAAGTTTTGTCCAGAAGAAGAATAAGAATAAGAAGAATAAGAAGAAGAATAATAAGTATGCAAGATAACAATAGTGATGCCTTGCCTTTGGCAAGCACCACTAATAATAAGTATGCAAGATAACAATAGTGATGCCTTGCCTTTGGCAAGCACCACTAATAAGAATAAGAAGAAGAATAATAAGTATGCAAGATAACAATAGTGATGCCTTGCCTTTGGCAAGCACCACTAATAAGAAGTTTAAATAGGATTTCAGTAAGTTGGCTTTCTCAAGCCGGACCAGAAAGTTTTAAAAAGTTTGAAAAGTTTAAAAAAGTTTAAGAAGTTTAAAAAAGTTTGAAAAGTTTAAAAAAGTTTAAGAAGTTTAAAAAGTTTAAGTTTGAAAAGTTTGGGAAGTTTTAAGTTTGATGGTTTTCAGTCTGAATTAGTTTGAAGTTTAACGTAGTTTTAAA
>CM077237.1:12267192-12287192 GCA_039654775.1 Spinibarbus caldwelli
GATAGATAGATAGATAGATAGATAGATAGATAGATAGATAGATAGATAGTTTATAGACAGACAGACAGACAGACAGACAGACAGATAGATAGATAGATAGATAGATAGAAATAATCAGATTGTAGATAGATAGATAGATAGATAGATAGATAGATAGATAGAAATCAGAATGTAGATAGATAGATAGATAGATAGATAGATAGATAGATAGATAGAAATAGTCAGATAGATAGATAGATAGATAGATAGATAGATAGATAGATAGATAGATTCTAAGGACCTCAGAGTGGTTGCTAGGGTACTTAGAGTGGTTGCTATGATGGTTGCTAGGCTAGATCTGGTGGTTGCTAAGGCGTTGCTAAGGTGTTGCTATGCGGTTGCTATGTTACTCAGGGTGGTTGGTAAGGTGTTGCTATGTGGTTGCTAGGGTGTCCAGGGTGGTTGCTAGGGTATTGCTTAGTGGTTGCTAGGGTGTTGCTATGGTACCCAGGGTGGTTGCTAAGGTGTTGCTATGCGGTTGCTAGGGTACCCGGAGAGGTTGCTAGGGTGTTTCTATGTGGTTGCTAGGGTACTCAGGGTGGTTACTAAGTTGTTGCTAGGGTACCCGGGGGTGGTTGCTAGGGTGTTGCTATGCGGTTGCTAGGGTACCCAGGGTGGTTGCTAAGGTGTTGCTATGCGGTTGCTAGGGTACTCTGGGTGGTTGCTGAGGTGTTGCTATGCGGTTGCTAAGGTACCTAGGGTGGTTGCTAAGGTGTTGCTATGCGGTTGCTAGGGTACTCTGGGTGGTTGCTAAGGTGTTGCTATGCGGTTGCTAGGGTACTTGGGCTGGTTGCTAGGGTGTTGCTATGTGGTTGCTAAGGTATCTGGGGTGGCTGCTAGGGTGTTGCTATATGGTTGCTAGGGTACATTGGGTTGTTGCTATGCGGTTGCTAGGGTACCCGGGTTGGTTGCTAAGGTGTTGCTATGCGGTTGCTACAGTACCCGCGGCGGTTGCTAGGGTGTTGCTATTCGGTTACTAGGGTTCTTGGCGTGGTTGCTAAGGTGTTGCCCTGTGGTTGCTACGGTCCCCCGTGTGGTTAATTGGGTGTTAGTAGCATGTTTTTAACATGATTAGCAAGTTACTAGCATGTTACCAGCATGATTAGCATGTTACTAGCATGTTGCTAGCATATTTCTAGCATGATTAGCGAGTTACTAGCATGTTTCTAGGATGATTAGCTTGTTGTTAGCATGTTTCTAGGATGATTAGCATGTTGTTAACATGATTAGCAAGTTACTAGCATGTTGCTAGCACATTTCTGGCATGATTAGCATGTTACTAGCATGTTGTTAGCATGATTAGCAAGTTACTAGCATGTTTCTAGAATGATTAGCATGTTTTTAGCATGTTTCTAGGATGACTAGCATGTTGTTAGCATGACTAGCAAGTTACTAGCATGTTAATAGCATGTTACTATCATGATTAGCAAGTTACTAGCATGTTGCTAGCAGATAGATAGATAGATAGATAGATAGATAGATAGAGTCAGATGATACGTAGATAGATAGATAGATAGATAGATAGATAGATAGATAGATAGATAGGTAGAGTCAGATAATAGATAGATAGATAGATAGATAGATAGATAGATAGATAGATAGATAGATAGGCTCAGATTATAGATAGATAGATAGATAGATAGATAGATAGATAGATAGATTAGAAATATTAGATAGATGAGTTTGAATGAGTTTGAATGGGTTAGAAATAGTACATAGAAGGGCAGTCTGATTGAGTCTAATGGGCTTCAGTGTGTTTAGATTTGAATTTTTGACAGTTGGAGTTTGAATTGTCTTGGCCCATCTGAACATTCCGTCAATGTAAGTCTATGGGATTTTTATGATTTTTAATCTTCATTTTTATGAAAACCGTA
This sequence comes from Spinibarbus caldwelli, assembly GCA_039654775.1. Taxonomy (NCBI): domain Eukaryota; kingdom Metazoa; phylum Chordata; class Actinopteri; order Cypriniformes; family Cyprinidae; genus Spinibarbus; species Spinibarbus caldwelli. The sequence continues at coordinate 12,269,106 of CM077237.1, forward strand.
AGTCCGATCAGTTAGAAAAGATATAGCAACTAACTTCAGATCAGTCTGAAGATCTGGGCTGAGTTTGGAGTCTGTAGAGTTAAAGCTCTAGGAGGAGTTAGAGTTGATAATTTAGTCTCAGAAGAATAATAATAATAACTAGATAAAAAAGTTTGTCGAGACAAACTTTAAGTTGGCTTGAGAAAGCCGGACCAGAAAGTTTAAAAAAGTTTGAAAAGTTTAAAAAAGTTTAAGAAGTTTAAAAAGTTTGGGAAGTTTTAAGTTTGACGGTTTTCAGTCTGAATTAGTTTGAAGTTTAACGTAGTTTTAAAAGTTTAAAGTTTGATAGATAGATAGAGAGATAGATAGATAGATAGATTTTAAGGACCTCAGAGTGGTTGCTAGGGTACTTAAAGTGGTTGCTATGATGGTTGCTAGGCTAGCTCCGGTGGTTGCTAAGGCGGTTGCTAAGGTGTTGCTATGCGGTTGCTGTGTTACTCAGGGTCGTTGCTAAGGTGTTGCTATCCGGTTGCTAGGGTACCCGGGATGGTTGCTAAGGTGTTGCTATATGGTTGCTACGGTCCCCGGGGCGGTTGCTAGGGTGTTAGTAGCATGTTTTTAACATGATTAGCAAGTTACTAGCATGTTACCAGCATGATTAGCATGTTACTAGCATGTTGCTAGCACATTTCTAGCATGATTAGCATGTTACTAGCATGTTGTTAGCATGATTAGCAAGTTACTAGCATGTTTCTAGAATTATTAGCATGTTTTTAGCATGTTTCTAGGATGATTAGCATGTTGTTAGCATGTTTCTAGGATGATTAGCATGTTGTTAACATGATTAGCAAGTTACTAGCATGTTGCTAGCACATTTCTGGCATGATTAGCATGTTACTAGCATGTTGTTAGCATGATTAGCAAGTTACTAGCATGTTTCTAGAATTATTAGCATGTTTTTAGCATGTTTCTAGGATGATTAGCATGTTGTTAGCATGACTAGCAAGTTACTAGCAAGTTATTAGCATTTTTCTAGCATGATTAGCATGTTACTATCATGATTAGCAAGTTACTAGCATGTTACAAGCATGATTAGCAAGTTACTAGCATGTTGCTAGCAGATAGATAGATAGATAGATAGATAGATAGATAGATAGAAATAGATCGTAGATAGATAGAGTCAGATTATAGATAGATAGATAGATAGATAGAGTCAGATGATAGATAGATAGATAGATAGATAGATAGATAGATAGATAGATATAGTCAGATTGTAGATAGATAGATAGATAGATAGATAGATAGATAGATAGAGAGTCAATGATAGATAGATAGATAGATAGATAGATAGATAGATAGATAGATAGATATAGTCAGATTGTAGATAGATAGATAGATAGATAGATAGATAGAAATAGATAGATAGATAGATAGATAGATAGATAGATAGATAGATATAGTCAGATTGTAGATAGATAGATAGATAGATAGATAGAGTGAATGATAGATAGATAGATAGATAGATAGATAGATAGATAGATAGATAGATAGATATAGTCAGGTGATAGATAGATAGATAGATAGATAGATAGATAGATAGATAGATTAGAAATATTAGATAGATGAGTTTGAATGAGTTTGAATGGGTTAGAAATAGTACATAGAAGGGCAGTCTGATTGAGTCTAATGGGCTTCAGTGTGTTTAGATTTGAATTTTTGACAGTTGGAGTTTGAATTGTCTTGGCCCATCTGAACATTCCGTCAATGTAAGTCTATGGGATTTTTATGATTTTTAATGTTCATTTTTATGAAAACCGTAAGTCCGATCAGTTAGAAAAGATATAGCAACTAACTTCAGATCAGTCTGAAGATCTGGGCTGAGTTTGGAGTCTGTAGAGTTAAAGCTCTAGGAGGAGTTAGAGTTGATAATTTAGTCTCAGAAGAATAATAATAATAACTAGATAAAAAAGTTTGTCGAGACAAACTTTAAGTTGGCTTGAGAAAGCCGGACCAGAAAGTTTGAAAAAGTTGGAAAAGTTTTAAAAAGTTTAAGAAGTTTAAAAAGTTTAAGTTTGAAAAGTTTGAGAAGTTTTAAGTTTGACGGTTTTCAGTCTGAATTAGTTTGAAATTTAATGTAGTTTTAAAAGCTTAAAGTTTTATAGATAGATAGATAGATAGATAGATAGATAGATAGATAGATAGAATTAGTCAGATGATAGATAGATAGGTAGATAGATAGATAGATAGATCTGCTAAGATATATAAATGCTAAGATAGATAGATCTGAGGCCAACTAAGGACCTCAGAGTGGTTGCTAGGGTATTCTAGGTGGTTGCTAGGATGTTGCTATGTGGTTGCTAGGGTACTTGGGGTGGTTGCTAGGGTGTTGCTATGCGGTTGCTAGGGTACTTGGGCTGGTTGCTAGGGTGTTGCTATGCGGTTGCTAAGGTATCTGGGGTGGTTGCTAAGGTGTTGCTATGTGGTTGCTAGGGTACACTGGGTGGTTGCTATGCGGTTGCTAGGGTACCCGAGTTGGTTCCTAAGGTGTTGCTATGCGGTTGCTAAGATACCCGGAGTGGTTGCTAAGGTGTTGCTATGCGGTTGCTAGGGTACTTGGGCTGGTTGCTAGGGTGTTGCTAAGGTATCTGGGGTGGTTGCTAGGGTGTTGCTATGTGGTTGCTAGGGTACACTGGGTGGTTGCTATGCGGCTGCTAGGGTACCCGGGTTGGTTGCTAATGTGTTGCTATGCGGTTGCTACAGTACCCGGGGCGGTTGCTAGGGTGTTGCTATTCGGTTACTAGGGTACTTCGGGTGGTTGCTAAGGTGTTAGTAGCATGTTTTTAACATGATTAGCAAGTTACTGGCATGTTACCAGCATGATTAGCATGTTACTAGCATGTTGCTAGCATATTTCTAGCATGATTAGCAAGTTACTAGCATGTTTCTAGGATGATTAGCATGTTGTTAGCATGTTTCTAGGATGATTAGCATGTTGTTAACATGATTAGCAAGTTACTAGCATGTTGCTAGCACATTTCTGGCATGATTAGCATGTTACTAGCATGTTGTTAGCATGATTAGGAAGTTACTAGCATGTTTCTAGAATGATTAGCATGTTGTTAGCATGTTTCTAGGATGATTAGCATGTTGTTGACATGATTAGCAAGTTACTAGCATGTTGCTAGCACATGCCTGGCATGATTAGCATGTTACTTGCATGTTGTTAGCATGATTAGCAAGTTACTACCATATTTCTAGGATGACTAGCATGTTGTTAGCATGTTTCTAGGATGATTAGCATGTTGTTAGCATGTTTCTAGGATGATTAGCATGTTGTTAACATGATTAGCAAGTTACTAGCATGTTGCTAGCACATTTCTGGCATGATTAGCATGTTACTAGCATGTTGTTAGCATGATTAGGAAGTTACTAGCATGTTTCTAGAATGATTAGCATGTTGTTAGCATGTTTCTAGGATGATTAGCATGTTGTTAACATGATTAGCAAGTTACTAGCATGTTGCTAGCACATGCCTGGCATGATTAGCATGTTACTTGCATGTTGTTAGCATGATTAGCAAGTTACTACCATATTTCTAGGATGACTAGCATGTTGTTAGCATGACTAGCAAGTTACTAGCATGTTACTAGCATTTTTCTAGCATGATTAGCATGTTACTATCATGATTATCAAGTTACTAGCATGTTGCTAGCAGATAGATAGATAGATAGATAGAAAGACATATTGTAGATAGATAGATAGATATATAGATAGAAATAGTCAGATAATAGATAGATAGATAGATAGAAAGAAAGATTGTAGATAGATAGATAGATAGATAGATAGATAGATAGATGAGTCAGATGATAGATAGATAGAAAGATAGATAGATAGATAGATAGATAGATAGATAGAGGCAGATAATAGATAGATGAGTTTGAATGAGTTTGAATGGGTTAGAAATAGTACATAGAAGGGCAGTCTGATTGAGTCTAATGGGCTTCAGTGTGTTTAGATTTGAATTTTTGACAGTTGGAGTTTGAATTGTCTTGGCCCATCTGAACATTCCGTCAATGTAAGTCTATGGGATTTTTATGATTTTTAATCTTCATTTTTATGAAAACTGTAAGTCCGATCAGTTAGAAAAGATATAGCAACTAACTTCAGATCAGTCTGAAGATCTGGGCTGAGTTTGGAGTCTGTAGAGTTAAAGCTCTAGGAGGAGTTAGAGTTGATAATTTAGTCTCAGAAGAATAATAATAATAATAATAATAAGAAGTTTAAATAGGATTTCAGTAAGTTGGCTTTCTCAAGCCAACTTAATAATAATAAGAAGTTTAAATAGCATTTCAGTAAGTTGGCTTTCTCAAGCCAACTTAATAATAATAAGAAGTTTAAATAGGATTTCAGTAAGTTGGCTTTCTCAAGCCAACTTAATAATAATAATAATAAGAAGAAGTTTAAATAGCATTTCAGTAAGTTGGCTTTCTCAAGCCAACTTAATAATAAGAAGAAGTTTAAATAGTAGATCAGTAAGTTGGCTTTCTCAAGCCAACTTAACTAGATAAAAAAGTTTGTCGAGACAAACTTTAAGTTGGCTTGAGAAAGCCGGACCAGAAAGTTTTAAAAAGTTTGAAAAGTTTAAAAAAGTTTGAAAAGTTAAAAAAGTTTAAGAAGTTTAAAAAGTTTAAGTTTGAAAAGTTTGGGAAGTTTTAAATTTGACGGTTTTCAGTCTGAATTAGTTTGAAGTTTAGCATAGTTTTAAAAGTTTAAAGTTTGATAGATAGATAGATAGATAGATAGATTCTAAGGACCTCAGAGTGGTTGATAGGGTACTTAGAGTGGTTGCTATGATGGTTGCTAGGCTAGCTCTGGTGGTTGCAAGGCGGTTGCTAAGGTGTTACTATGCGGTTGCTATGTTACTCAGGGTGGTTGCTAAGGTGTTGCTATGTGTTTGCTAGGGTGTCCAGGGTGGTTGCTAGGGTATTGCTTAGCGGTTTTTAGGGTGTTGCTATGGTACCCAGAGTGGTTGCTAAGGTGTTTCTATGTGGTTGCTAGGGTACTCATGGTGGTTGCTAAGTTGTTGCTAGGGTACCCGGGGTGGTTGCTAGGGTGTTGCTATGCGGTTGCTAGGGTACCCTAGGTGGTTGCTAAGGTGTTTCTATGCGGTTGCTAAGGTACTCAGGGTGGTTAATAAAGTGTTGCTATGCGGTTGCTAGGGTACTCTGGGTGGTTGCTAAGGTGTTGCTATGTGGTTGCTAAGGTACCCAGGGTGGTTGCTAAGGTGTTGCTATGCGGTTGCTAGGGCACTCTGGGTGGTTGCTAAGGTGTTGCTATGCGGTTGCTAGGGTGCCCAGGATGATTGCTAAGGTGTTGCTATGCGGTTGCTAAGATACCCAGAGTGGTTGCTAAGGTGTTGCTATGCGGTTGATAGGGTACTTGGGCTGGTTGCTGGGGTGTTGCTATGCGGTTGCTAAGGTATCTGGAGTGGTTGCTAGGGTGTTCCTATGTGGTTGATAGGGTACACTGGGTGGTTACTATGCGGTTGCTAGGGTACCCGGGTTTGTTGCTAAGGTGTTGCTATGCGGTTGCTACAGTACCCGGGGCAGATGCTAGGGTGTTGCTATTCGGTTACTAGGGTACTTGGGGTGGTTGCTAAGGTGTTGCCCTGTGGTTGCTACGGTACCCCGTGTGGTTGCTAGGGTGTTAGTAGCATGTTTTTAACATGATTAGCAAGTTACTAGCACGTTACCAGCATGATTAGCATGTTACTAGCATATTTTTAGCATGATTAGCATGTTGTTAGCATGTTTCTAGGATGATTAGCATGTTGTTAACATGATTAGCAGGTTACTAGCATGTTGCTAGCACATTTCTGGCATGATTAGCATGTTACTAGCATGTTGTTAGCATCATTAGCAAGTTAGAAGTCTGATCAGTTAGAAAAGATATAGCAACTAACTTCAGATCAGTCTGAAGATCTGGGCTGAGTTTGGAGTCTGTAGAGTTAAAGCTCTAGGAGGAGTTAGAGTTGATAATTTAGTCTCAGAAGAATAATAATAACTAGATAAAAAAGTTTGTCAAGACAAACTTTAAGTTGGCTTGAGAAAGCCGGACCAGAAAGTTTTAAAAAGTTTGAAAAGTTTAAAAAAGTTTGAAAAGTTTAAAAAAGTTTAAGAAGTTTAAAAAGTTTAAGTTTGAAAAGTTTAGGAAGTTTTAAGTTTGACGGTTTTCAGTCTGAATTAGTTTGAAGTTTAGCGTAGTTTTAAAAGTTTAAAGTTTGATAGATAGATAGATAGATAGATAGATAGACAGACAGATAGATAGATAGGCTCAGATTATAGATAGACAGACAGACAGACAGACAGACAGATAGATAGATAGATAGATAGACAGATAGATTCTAAGGACCTCAGAGTGGTTGCTAGGGTACTTAGAGTGGTTGCTATGATGGTTGCTAGGCTAGCTCTGGTGGTTGCTAAGGCGGTTGCTAAGGTGTTGCTATGCGGTTGCTATGTTATTCAGGGTGGTTGCTAAGGTGTTGCTATGTGGTTGCTAGGGTGTCCAGGGTGGTTGCTAGGGTATTGCTTAGCGGTTGCTAGGGTGTTGCTATGGTACCCAGGGTGGTTGTTAAGGTGTTGCTATGCGGTTGCTAGGGTACCCGGAGTGGTTGCTAAGGTGTTTCTATGTGGTTGCTACGGTACTCAGGGTGGTTACTAAGTTGTTGCTAGGGTACCCGGGGTGGTTGCTAGGGTGTTGCTATGCGGTTGCTAGGGTACCCAGGGTGGTTGCTAAGGTTTTTCTATGCGGTTGCTAGGGTACTCAGGGTGGTTGCTAAGGTGTTGCTATGCGGTTGCTAGGGTACTCTGGGTGTTTGCTGAGGTGTTGCTATGCGGTTGTTAAGGTGTTGCTATGCGGTTGCTAGGGTACTCTGGGTGGTTGCTAAGGTGTTGTTATGCGGTTGCTAGGGTGCCCAGGGTGATTGCTAAGGTGTTGCTATGCGGTTGCTAGGGTACTTGGGCTGGTTGCTAGGGTGTTGCTATGCGGTTGCTTAGGTATCTGGGGTGGTTGCTAGGGTGTTGCTATGTGGTTGCTAGGGTACACTGGGTAGTTGCTATGCGGTTGCTAGGGTACCCAGGTTGGTTGCTAAGGTGTTGCTATGCGGTTGCTACAGTACCCGGGGCGGTTGCTAGGGTGTTGCTATTCGGTTACTAGGATTCTTGGTGTGGTTGCTAAGGTGTTGCCCTGTGGTTGCTACGGTCCCCCGTGTGGTTGCTTGGGGGTTAGTAGCATGTTTTTAACATGATTAGCAAGTTATTAGCATGTTACCAGCATGATTAGCATATTACTAGCATGTTGCTAGCATATTTCTAGCATGATTAGCGAGTTACTAGCATGTTTCTAGGATGATTAGCTTGTTGTTAGCATGTTTCTAGGATGATTAGCATGTTGTTAACATGATTAGCAAGTTACTAGCATGTTGCTAGCACATTTCTGGCATGATTAGCATGTTAATAGCATGTTGTTAGCATGGTTAGCAAGTTACTAGCATGTTTCTAGAATGATTAGCATGTTTTTAGCATGTTTCTAGGATGACTAGCATGTTGTTAGCATGACTAGCAAGTTACTAGCATGTTACTAGCATTTTTCTAGCATGATTAGCATGTTACTATCATGATTAGCAAGTTACTAGCATGTTGCTAGCAGATAGATAGATAGATAGATAGATAGATAGATAGATAGAAATAGATCATAGATAGATAGATAGATAGATAGAGTCAGATGATATAGATAGATAGCATCAGATTATAGATAGATAGATAGATAGAGTCAGATGATAGATAGATAGATAGATAGATAGATATAGTCAGATTGTAGATAGATAGATAGAAAGATAGATAGATAGATAGATAGATAGATAGATTAGAAATATTAGATAGATGAGTTTGAATGAGTTTGAATGGGTTAGAAATAGTACATAGAAGGGCAGTCTGATTGAGTCTCATGGGCTTCAGTGTGTTTAGATTTGAATTTTTGACAGTTGGAGTTTGAATTGTCTTGGCCCATCTGAACATTCCGTCAATGTAAGTCTATGGGATTTTTATGATTTTTAATCTTCATTTTTATGAAAACCGTAAGTCCGATCAGTTAGAAAAGATATAGCAACTAACTTCAGATCAGTCTGAAGATCTGGGCTGAGTTTGGAGTCTGTAGAGTTAAATCTCTAGGAGGAGTTAGAGTTGATAATTTAGTCTCAGAAGAATAATAATAATAACTAGATAAAAAAGTTTGTCGAGACAAACTTTAAGTTGGCTTGAGAAAGCCGGACCAGAAAGTTTGAAAAAGTTGGAAAAGTTTAAAAAAGTTTAAGAAGTTTAAAAAGTTTAAGTTTGAAAAGTTTGAGAAGTTTTAAGTTTGACGGTTTTCAGTCTGAATTAGTTTGAAATTTAATGTAGTTTTAAAAGCTTAAAGTTTTATAGATAGATAGATAGATAGATAGATAGATAGAATTAGTCAGATGATAGATAGATAGATAGATAGATAGATAGATAGATCGATCTGCTAAGATATATAAATGCTAAGATAGATAGATCTGAGGCCAACTAAGGACCTCAGAGTTGTTGCTAGGGTATTCTAGGTGGTTGCTAGGATGTTGCTATGTGGTAGCTAAGATGCTCCTGATTGTTGCTAGGGTGTTGCTATGTGGTTGCTAGGGTACTTGGGGTGGTTGCTAGGGTATAGCTATGCGCTTGCTAAGGTGCTCTGGATTGTTGCTAGGGTGTTGCTATGCGGTTGCTAGGGTACTTGGGGTGGTTGCTAGGGTGTAGCTATGCGGTTACTAAGGTACCCAGGTCAGTTGCTAGGGTGTTGCTAAGAGGTTGCTAGGGTACCTGGGGCGGTTGCTAGGCTAATGTTATGCGGTTGCTAGGGTATCTAGGACGGTTGCTAGGGTGTTGCTATGCGGTTGCTATGGTACTCAGGGTGGTTGCTAAGGTGTTAGTATGCGGTTGCTATGGTACTCAGGGTGGTTGCTAAGGTGTTGCTATGCGGTTGCTAGGGTGTCCAGGGTGGTTGCTAGGGTTTTGCTATGTGGTTTCTAGAGTACTCTGGGAGGTTGCTAGGGTTTTGCTATACGGTTGCTAGGGTATCTGGTGCGGTTGCTAGGGTACCTAGGACGGTTGCTAGGGTGTTGCTATGCAGTTGCTATGGTACTCAGGGTGGTTGCTAAGGTGTTGCTATGCAGTTGCTAGGGTGTCCAAGGTGGTTGCTAGGTTGTTGCTCTGGGGTTGCTAGGGTTCTTGGGATGGTTGCTAGGGAGTTGCTAGGGTAATCTGAGTGCTTGCTAAGCTGTTGCTATGTGGTTGCTAGGGTACCTGGGGTGGTTGATAAGGTGTTACTATGCGGTTGCTACTGTACCCGGGGCGGTTGTTAAGGTGTTGCTAAGCGGTTGGTACGGTACCCCGTGTGGTTGCTAGGTTGTTACTAGCATGTTGTTAACATGATTAGCAAGTTGCTAGTATGTTGCTAGCATGTTTCTAACAATTTGCTAGCATGACTAGCAAGTGACTAGCATTTTTTAGCAAGACTAGCATGTTATTAGCATGACTAGCAAGTGACTAGCATGTTTGCTAGCATGACTAGCAAGTGACTAGCATGTTACTAGCATGATTAGCAAGTGACTAGCACGTTGTTAGCATGACTAGCAAGTAACTAGCATGTTTGCTAGCATGATTAGCAGGTTACTAGCATGTTTTAGGATGACTAGCATGTTGTTAGCATGACTAGCAAGTTACTCGCATGTTACTAGCATTTTTCTAGCATGATTAGCATGTTACTATCATGATTAGCAAGTTACTAGCATGTTGCTAGCAGATAGATAGATAGATGTATATAGTCAGATTGTAGATAGATAGATAGATAGATAGATAGATAGATAGATAGAAATAGTCAGATTGTAGATAGATAGATAGATAGATAGATAGATAAAAATAATCAGATAGATAGATAGATAGAAATAATCAGATAGATAGATAGATAGATAGATAGATAAATAGATAGAAAGAAATAGTCAGATTGTACATAGATAGATAGATAGATAGATAGATAGATAGATAGATAGAGTCAGATGATAGATAGATAGATAGATAGATAGATAGATAGAGTCAGATGATAGACAGATAGATAGATAGATAGATATAGTAAGATTGTAGATAAATAGATAGATAGATAGATAGATAGATAGATATAGTCAGATTGTAGATAGATAGATAGATAGATAGATAGATAGACAGATAGATAGAGTCAATGATAGATAGATAGATAGATAGATAGATAGATAGATAGATAGATAGATAGATAGATAGACAGATAGATAGATTAGAAATATTAGATAGATGAGTTTGAATGAGTTTGAATGGGTTAGAAATAGTACATAGAAGGGCAGTCTGATTGAGTCTAATGGGCTTCAGTGTGTTTAGATTTGAATTTTTGACAGTTGGAGTTTGAATTGTCTTGGCCCATCTGAACATTCCGTCAATGTAAGTCTATGGGATTTTTATGATTTTTAATCTTCATTTTTATGAAAACCGTAAGTCCGATCAGTTAGAAAAGATATAGCAACTAACTTCAGATCAGTCTGAAGATCTGGGCTGAGTTTGGAGTCTGTAGAGTTAAAGCTCTAGGAGGAGTTAGAGTTGATAATTTAGTCTCAGAAGAATAATAATAATAACTAGATAAAAAAGTTTGTCGAGACAAACTTTAAGTTGGCTTGAGAAAGCCGGACCAGAAAGTTTAAAAAAGTTTGAAAAGTTTAAAAAAGTTTAAGAAGTTTAAAAAGTTTGGGAAGTTTTAAGTTTGATGGTTTTCAGTCTGAATTAGTTTGAAGTTTAACGTAGTTTTAAAAGTTTAAAGTTTGATAGATAGATAGAGAGATAGATAGATAGATAGATTTTAAGGACCTCAGAGTGGTTGCTAGGGTACTTAAAGTGGTTGCTATGATGGTTGCTAGGCTAGCTCCGGTGGTTGCTAAGGCGGTTGCTAAGGTGTTGCTATGCGGTTGCTGTGTTACTCAGGGTCGTTGCTAAGGTGTTGCTATCCGGTTGCTAGGGTACCCGGGATGGTTGCTAAGGTGTTGCTATATGGTTGCTACGGTCCCCGGGGCGGTTGCTAGGGTGTTAGTAGCATGTTTTTAACATGATTAGCAAGTTACTAGCATGTTACCAGCATGATTAGCATGTTACTAGCATGTTGCTAGCACATTTCTAGCATGATTAGCAAGTTCCTAGCATGTTTCTAGGATGATTAGCATGTTGTTAGCATGTTTCTAGGATGATTAGCATGTTGTTAACATGATTAGCAAGTTACTAGCATGTTGCTAGCACATTTCTGGCATGATTAGCATGTTACTAGCATGTTGTTAGCATGATTAGCAAGTTACTAGCATGTTTCTAGAATTATTAGCATGTTTTTAGCATGTTTCTAGGATGATTAGCATGTTGTTAGCATGACTAGCAAGTTACTAGCAAGTTATTAGCATTTTTCTAGCATGATTAGCATGTTACTATCATGATTAGCAAGTTACTAGCATGTTACAAGCATGATTAGCAAGTTACTAGCATGTTGCTAGCAGATAGATAGATAGATAGATAGATAGATAGATAGATAGATAGATAGATAGATAGAAATAGATCGTAGATAGATAGAGTCAGATTATAGATAGATAGATAGATAGATAGATAGAGTCAGATGATAGATAGATAGATAGATAGATAGATAGATATAGTCAGATTGTAGATAGATAGATAGATAGATAGATAGATAGATAGATAGATAGAGAGTCAATGATAGATAGATAGATAGATAGATAGATAGATAGATAGATAGATAGATAGATAGATATAGTCAGATTGTAGATAGATAGATAGATAGATAGATAGATAGATAGATAGAAATAGATAGATAGATAGATAGATAGATAGATAGATATAGTCAGATTGTAGATAGATAGATAGATAGATAGAGTGAATGATAGATAGATAGATAGATAGATAGATAGATAGATATAGTCAGGTGATAGATAGATAGATAGATAGATAGATAGATAGATAGATAGATAGGTAGATAGATAGATTAGAAATATTAGATAGATGAGTTTGAATGAGTTTGAATGGGTTAGAAATAGTACATAGAAGGGCAGTCTGATTGAGTCTAATGGGCTTCAGTGTGTTTAGATTTGAATTTTTGACAGTTGGAGTTTGAATTGTCTTGGCCCATCTGAACATTCCGTCAATGTAAGTCTATGGGATTTTTATGATTTTTAATCTTCATTTTTATGAAAACCGTAAGTCCGATCAGTTAGAAAAGATATAGCAACTAACTTCAGATCAGTCTGAAGATCTGGGCTGAGTTTGGAGTCTGTAGAGTTAAAGCTCTAGGAGGAGTTAGAGTTGATAATTTTAGTCTCAGAAGAATAATAATAATAATAATAAGAAGTTTAAATAGGATTTCAGTAAGTTGGCTTTCTCAAGCCAACTTAACTAGATAAAAAAGTTTGTCAAGACAAACTTTAAGTTGGCTTGAGAAAGCCGGACCAGAAAGTTTAAAAAAGTTTGAAAAGTTTAAAAAAGTTTGAAAAGTTTAAAAAAGTTTAAGAAGTTTAAAAAGTTTAAGTTTGAAAAGTTTGGGAAGTTTTAAGTTTGACGGTTTTCAGTCTGAATTAGTTTGAAGTTTAGCGTAGTTTTAAAAGTTTAAAGTTTGATAGATAGAAAGATAGATAGATAGATAGACAGACAGATAGATAGATAGGCTCAGATTATAGATAGACAGACAGACAGACAGACAGACAGACAGATAGATAGATAGATAGATAGATAGATAGATAGATAGATAGATAGATAGATAGACAGATAGATTCTAAGGACCTCAGAGTGGTTGCTAGGGTACTTAGAGTGGTTGCTATGATGGTTGCTAGGCTAGCTCTGGTGGTTGCTAAGGCGGTTGCTAAGGTGTTGCTATGCGGTTGCTATGTTACTCAGGGTGGTTGCTAAGGTGTTGCTATGTGGTTGCTAGGGTGTCCAGGGTGGTTGCTAGGGTATTCCTTAGCGGTTGCTAGGGTGTTGCTATGGTACCCAGGGTGGTTGCTAAGGTGTTGCTATGCGGTTGCTAGGGTACCCGGAGTGGTTGCTAAGGTGTTTCTATGTGGTTGCTAGGGTACTCAGGGTGGTTACTAAGTTGTTGCTAGGGTACCCGGGGTGGTTGCTAGGGTGTTGCTATGTGGTTGCTAGGGTACCCAGGGTGGTTGCTAAGGTTTTTCTATTCGGTTGCTAGGGTACTCAGGGTGGTTGCTAAGGTGTTGCTATGCGGTTGCTAGGGTACTCTGGGTGGTTGCTGAGGTGTTGCTATGCGGTTGCTAAGGTGTTGCTATGCGGTTGCTAGGGTACTCTGGGTGGTTGCTAAGGTGTTGCTATGCGGTTGCTTGGTTGCCCAGGGTGATTGCTAAGGTGTTGCTATGCGGTTGCTAAGGTACTTGGGCTGGTTGCTAGGTTGTTGCTATGTGGTTGCTAAGGTATCTGGGGTGGTTGCTAGGGTGTTGCTATGTGTTTGCTAGGGTACACTGGGTGGTTGCTATGCGGTTGCTAGGGTACCCAGGTTGGTTGCTAAGGTGTTGCTATGCGGTTGCTACAGTACCCGGGGCGGTTGCTAGGGTGTTGCTATTCGGTTACTAGGATTCTTGGTGTGGTTGCTAAGGTGTTGCCCTGTGGTTGCTACGGTCCCCCGTGTGGTTGCTTGGGTGTTAGTAGCATGTTTTTAACATGATTAGCAAGTTACTAGCATGTTACCAGCATGATTAGCATATTACTAGCATGTTGCTAGCATATTTCTAGCATGATTAGCGAGTTACTAGCATGTTTCTAGGATGATTAGCTTGTTGTTAGCATGTTTCTAGGATGATTAGCATGTTGTTAACATGATTAGCAAGTTACTAGCATGTTGCTAGCACATTTCTAGCATGATTAGCATGTTAATAGCATGTTGTTAGCATGGTTAGCAAGTTACTAGCATGTTTCTAGAATGATTAGCATGTTTTTAGCATGTTTCTAGGATGACTAGCATGTTGTTAGCATGACTAGCAAGTTACTAGCATGTTACTAGCAGATAGATAGATAGATAGATAGATAGATAGAAATAGATCGTAGATAGATAGATAGATAGATAGATAGATAGATAGAGTCAGATGATATAGATAGATAGCATCAGATTATAGATAGATAGATAGATAGATAGATAGATAGATAGATAGATAGATAGAGTCAGATGATAGATAGATAGATAGATAGATAGATAGATAGATAGATAGATAGATATAGTCAGATTATAGATAGATAGATAGAAAGATAGATAGATAGATAGATAGATAGATAGATAGATAGATAGATTAGAAATATTAGATAGATGAGTTTGAATGAGTTTGAATGGGTTAGAAATAGTACATAGAAGGGCAGTCTGATTGAGTCTAATGGTCTTCAGTGTGTTTAGATTTGAATTTTTGACAGTTGGAGTTTGAATTGTCTTGGCCCATCTGAACATTCCGTCAATGTAAGTCTATGGGATTTTTATGATTTTTAATCTTCATTTTTATGAAAACCGTAAGTCCGATCAGTTAGAAAAGATATAGCAACTAACTTCAGATCAGTCTGAAGATCTGGGCTGAGTTTGGAGTCTGTAGAGTTAAAGCTCTAGGAGGAGTTAGAGTTGATAATTTTAGTCTCAGAAGAATAATAATAATAATAACTAGATAAAAAAGTTTGTCGAGACAAACTTTAAGTTGGCTTGAGAAAGCCGGACCAGAAAGTTTAAAAAAGTTTGAAAAGTTTAAAAAAGTTTAAGAAGTTTAAAAAGTTTAAAATTGAAAAGTTTGGGAAGTTTTAAGTTTGACGGTTTTCAGTCTGAATTAGTTTGAAGTTTAATGTAGTTTTAAAAGTTTAAAGTTTGATAGATAGATAGATAGATAGATAGATAGATAGATAGATAGATAGATAAATAGATAGAGAGATAGACTCAGGTGATAGATAGATAGATAGATAGATAGATAGATAGATAGATAGATAGATAGATAGATAGATAGATAGAGTCAGATAATAGATAGATAGATAGATAGATAGATAGATAGATAGATAGATAGATAGAGTCAGGTAATAGATAGATAGATAGATAGATAGATAGATAGATAGATAGATAGATAGATAGATATGCTCAGATTATAGATAGATAGATAGATAGATAGATAGATAGATAGATAGATAGATAGATAGATAGATAGATAGAGTCAGATAATAGATAGATAGATAGATTGATAGATAGATAGATAGATAGATAGATAGATAGATAGATAGATAGATAGATAGATAGATAGATAGATTCAGATAATAGATAGATAGATAGATAGATAGATAGATAGATAGATAGATAGATAGATAGATTCAGATGATAGATAGATAGATAGATAGATAGATAGATAGATAGATAGATAGATAGAGTCAGATAATAGATAGATAGATAGATAGATAGATAGATAGATAGATAGATAGATAGATAGATAGATAGATAAAGTCAGATAATTGATAGATAGATAGATAGATAGATAGATAGATAGATAGATAGATAGATAGGCTCAGATTATAGACAGATGGACAGACAGATAGACAGACAGAGAGATAGATAAATAGATAGATAGATAGATAGATAGATAGATAGAGTCAGATAATAGATAGATAGATAGATAGAGTCAGATAATAGATAGATAGATAGATAGATAGATAGATAGATAGATTCTAAGGACCTCAGAGTGGTTGCTAGGGTACTTAGAGTGGTTGCTATGATGGTTGCTAGGCTAGCTCTGGTGGTTGCTAAGGCGGTTGCTAAGGTGTTGCTATGCGGTTGCTATGTTACTCAGGGTGGTTGCTAAGGTGTTGCTATGTGGTTGCTAGGGTGTCCAGGGTGGTTGCTAGGGTATTGCTTAGCGGTTGCTAGGGTGTTGCTATGGTACCCAGGGTGGTTGCTAAGGTGTTGCTATGCGGTTGCTAGGGTACCCGGAGTGGTTGCTAAGGTGTTTCTATGTGGTTGCTAGGGTACTCAGGGTGGTTACTAAGTTGTTGCTAGGGTACCCGGGGTGGTTGCTAGGGTGTTGCTATGCGGTTGCTAGGGTACCCAGGGTGGTTGCTAAGGTGTTTCTATAAGGTTGCTAGGGTACTCAGGGTGGTTGCTAAGGTGTTGCTATGCGGTTGCTAGGGTACTCTGGGTGGTTGCTGAGGTGTTGCTATGCGGTTGCTAAGGTACCCAGGGTGGTTGCTAAGGTGTTGCTATGCGGTTGCTATGGTACTCTGGGTGGTTGCTAAGGTGTTGCTATGCGGTTGCTAGGGTGCCCAGGGTGATTGCTAAGGTGTTGCTATGCGGTTGCTAGGGTACTTGGGCTGGTTGCTAGGGTGTTGCTATGTGGTTGCTAAGGTATCTGGGGTGGTTGATAGGGTGTTGCTATGTGGTTGCTAGGGTACACTGGGTGGTTGCTATGCGGTTGCTAGGGTACTCGGGTTGGTTGCTAAGGTGTTGCTATGCAGTTGCTACAGAACCCGCGGCGGTTGCTAGG
Source organism: Spinibarbus caldwelli (assembly GCA_039654775.1). Classification (NCBI taxonomy): domain Eukaryota; kingdom Metazoa; phylum Chordata; class Actinopteri; order Cypriniformes; family Cyprinidae; genus Spinibarbus; species Spinibarbus caldwelli. The sequence continues at coordinate 12,285,727 of CM077237.1, forward strand.
GTGTTGCTATTCGGTTACTAGGATTCTTGGTGTGGTTGCTAAGGTGTTGCCCTGTGGTTGCTACGGTCCCCCGTGTGGTTGCTTGGGTGTTAGTAGCATGTTTTTAACATGATTAGCAAGTTACTAGCATGTTACCAGCATGATTAGCATGTTACTAGCATGTTGCTAGCATATTTCTAGCATGATTAGCGAGTTACTAGCATGTTTCTAGGATGATTAGCTTGTTGTTAGCATGTTTCTAGGATGATTTGCATGTTGTTAACATGATTAGCAAGTTACTAGCATGTTGCTAGCACATTTCTGGCATGATTAGCATGTTACTAGCATGTTGTTAGCATGACTAGCAAGTTACTAGCATGTTAATAGCATTTTCTAGCATGATTAGCATGTTACTATCATGATTAGCAAGTTACTAGCATGTTGCTAGCAGATAGATAGATAGATAAATAGATAGATAGATAGATAGAAATAGATCGTAGATAGATAGATACATAGATAGATAGATAGATAGATAGATAGATAGATAGAGTCAGATGATAGAGTCAGATAATAGATAGATAGATAGATAGATAGATAGATAGATAGATAGATAGATAGATAGATAGATAGGCTCAGATTATAGACAGACAAACAGACAGACAGATAGATAGATAGACAGATAGATAGATTAGAAATATTAGATAGATGAGTGTGAATGAGTTTGAATGGGTTAGAAATAGTACATAGAAGGGCAGTCTGATTGAGTCTAATGGGCTTCAGTGTGTTTAGATTTGAATTTTTGACAGTTGGAGTTTGAATTGTCTTGGCCCATCTGAACATTCCGTCAATGTAAGTCTATGGGATTTTTATGATTTTTCATCTTCATTTTTATGAAAACCGTGAGTCCGATCAGTTAGAAAAGATATAGCAACTAACTTCAGATCAGTCTGAACATCTGGGCTGAGTTTGGAGTCTGTAGAGTTAAAGCTCTAGGAGGAGTTAGAGTTGATAATTTAGTCTCAGAAGAATAATAATAATAATAATAAGAAGTTTAAATAGGATTTCAGTAAGTTGGCTTTCTCAAGCCAACTTAATAATAATAATAAGTTTAAATAGGATTTCAGTAAGTTGGCTTTCTCAAGCCAACTTAATAATAATAAGAAGTTTAAATAGGATTTCAGTAAGTTGGCTTTCTCAAGCCAACTTAACTAGATAAAAAAGTTTGTCGAGACAAACTTTAAGTTGGCTTGAGAAAGCCGGACCAGAAAGTTTTAAAAAGTTTGAAAAGTTTAAAAAAGTTTGAAAAGTTTAAAAAGTTTAAGTTGGAAATTTTGGGAAGTTTTAAGTTTGACGGTTTTGAGTCTGAATTAGTTTGAAGTTTAGCGTAGTTTTAAAAGTTTAAAGTTTGATAGATAGATAGATAGATAGATAGATAGATAGATAGATAGGCTCAGATTATAGATAGACAGACAGACAGACAGACAGAC
>CM077237.1:12292192-12294692 GCA_039654775.1 Spinibarbus caldwelli
TTAGGCCCTGTGTGTGTGTGTGTGTGTGTGTGTGTGTGTGAGAACTGGTATATATGGTTTATGAGGACACAAATGTGTATAATTACATGGGTACTACAACGTGAAGGTGGTTTATGAGGACACTGCCTATGTCCCCGTAAACCAAAAGGCTTAAAAACATACTAAATGGTGTTTTTTTGAAAATCTAAAAATGCAGAAAGTCTCCTGTAAGGGGTAGGTTTAGGTGTAGGGTTGGTGTAGGACAATAGCACATACAGTTTGTACAGTATAAAAACCATTACGCCTATGGAGAGTCCCCGTAAACCACATATGCCAGACTCTGTGTATGTGTGTGTGTGTGTGTGTGTGTGTGTGTGTGTGTGTTGGAATATTTAGCATGTTTTAGCACTTAGCTAATCATTATTAGCATGTAGCTATTCACTGCTAGCATGTGTAGCATGATGGAAGTCCTGTTTGCTCTGAATCAAAAGAGCAAATGACATTTCTATCCAAAGATATCCCTTTTGATCTGTTTAAATGGAGGTCTATGGGGTGGTTGCTAGGGTGCTGTAAGTGGTTGCTAGGGTGTGGCTATGAAGATCATAGGTCATTACTTATTGGTTACTTAAAAGATGAGTCAAATGAGTGTGTGTGAGTTACAGAGAGAGAGAGAGAGAGAAGGGGTTCCTAAGGGCCTGTGTGTGTGTGTGTGTGTGTGTGTGTGTGTGTGTGTGTGTGTGAGAAAGTGACAGTTGAGATTCAAATTCATGAACATTCCGCCATTGTAAGTCAATGGGACTTTTTTGCCCGCTTTTTCGTCCTCTGTGCGAACATCGTAGGTCCGATCGCTTAGAAAAGATATAGCACACCTCTCCTCAATGAGCCGGTCGATATGACACCTCATTCATGGGTCTGTGACAAACGGTGCAGGAGGAGTAGCGCGCCGAAGTTTTGTCCAGAAGAAGAATAAGAATAAGAAGAATAAGAAGAAGAATAATAAGTATGCAAGATAACAATAGTGATGCCTTGCCTTTGGCAAGCACCACTAATAATAAGTATGCAAGATAACAATAGTGATGCCTTGCCTTTGGCAAGCACCACTAATAAGAATAAGAAGAAGAATAATAAGTATGCAAGATAACAATAGTGATGCCTTGCCTTTGGCAAGCACCACTAATAAGAAGTTTAAATAGGATTTCAGTAAGTTGGCTTTCTCAAGCCGGACCAGAAAGTTTTAAAAAGTTTGAAAAGTTTAAAAAAGTTTAAGAAGTTTAAAAAAGTTTGAAAAGTTTAAAAAAGTTTAAGAAGTTTAAAAAGTTTAAGTTTGAAAAGTTTGGGAAGTTTTAAGTTTGATGGTTTTCAGTCTGAATTAGTTTGAAGTTTAACGTAGTTTTAAAAGTTTAAAGTTTGATAGATAGATAGATAGATAGATAGATAGATAGATAGATAGATAGATAGTTAGAGAGATGGATAGATAGACAGACAGAGAGATATTATCCCTTATTATTATCGTTGATTATCCCTTACATATACATACATACATATATATATATATATATATATATATATATATATATATATATATATATATATATATATATATATATATATATAGATAAAACAACTAAAATGGCTAAATAAAAAATAATAACTAAATAACTAAATAAATAAATAATAAATTGTTAGTTTGGCATGTTTAAACCCTCATCTATTCCTCCCGAACCTATAACAAAAGTGTCCCTCGTGGGTCCAAATGACCCGAAGGCATTCAACGTTAATTTTTTTTCAGTCCTGAAATTCTTTTTTTATCTATTTAAAAAAAAAAAAAAAAAAAAGTAGGTTTTGTTATTATTTTTGGTGATTTATTATTTTATTTTCCTTAAATTCTGAATTTTTTATGGAAATTAGCATATTTGCATACATAATTTCACCAAAAAAAAAACACAAAAAAAACAAAAAAACAAAAAACAAAGACAATTTCTACTTTAAACATCATTATCCATCAGGAACTGGGTCACTGAGTGTCTCTGAGGCCATCTGGCTGGGAAAAATGACAAAAAATTGCATTTATATTTTCAGCCACTAGATGGGCCTATTGAACCCTATGGAGATTCTCAACAGAGCTCAAACAGTGAAATCTTCAAAACTACACCAACTTCAGGCTTCATTTAGCTTTCAGATATATCTCAAGGCTTTCAGATATATATAAAAACATTTAAAAATATATGTATATATATAAAAAAAATAAATAAATAAAATAAATAAATAAAATTATACTGGATTTTAATCCAAACATATGTATAGCCATACATTTTCATAAATATGAAATAAATATAAAAGATAAATTTAAAAATATAAATATGATATCAAATCATTAGTCTTTACCTCTTCCCTCAAAATTATAAATGAATGGCTCTCTATGGGCCTCTGCTGGATATATATGGTCATTACACTATTCTTTCAAAAACTGATTTCTACACGTTTTTCTCTAACCACCAGATGGCAGAATTGTACACCTTAG